>JAJOZX010007276.1:17500-205000 GCA_023014485.1 Bathynomus jamesi | reverse complement strand
GCATTAGCACAGTTGACGTTATGCTTGTAATGGCGTTGGTGATACGTTCCTTTAGATGATTTATGTCTCGTATCTTTTCCTGATACACCATGGCCTTCAAGTGCCCCAAAGATAGAAATCAAGGGGGGTGAGATCTGGGGATCTGGGAGGCCACTCCACAGGACCACGCCGACCAATCCAAGCATCCGGAAACTGCTGATCCAAATACCGACGCACGTGAAGACCATAATGAGGTGGAGCTCCATCTTGCTGGAAGTAAACTGGGAAGTTACCTTCCTCGTTTAGCAGGGATGGGAAAATCTCCTTTTTGCAACATGTTAAGATACCTTTCGGCATTAAGATTTCCACTGACAAAAATTGGTCCAATAATTCTGTCACCCCATATCCCGGCCCACACCATCACTTTACCGGCACCTTGCATCTTCGTCGGACTCAGCCAGTTAGGGTTAGCATTACTCCAATAACGTATGTTTTGCCGATTAACCTCTCCATTGACGTAAAAATTTGCTTCATCAGTAAACAAGATCTTACGTCAAACGCATATTCTTAGGGTATCTGAAACATAAAAACAAACGTTTAATTTTTCCTATGTATGGAAACTTACGGCCCACCCTGTATATATATATGTATATATATATATATGTGTGTGTGTGTGTGTGTGTATATATATATATATATATATATATATGTTGTTGTGACGGTCAATTTGTATGAGAAAATTTCATATCAAAATGTAAAAAAAAGGGTAAAAAGAAAGTGAAGTGATTTTAAAATCGATTTAATTTCGCTTGACAATTTAAATCTTTTAAAATGAACACTGACTAAAGTAAAGAGTGCCGGTACCCTGGGTATAGCCAAAGGCTGAGTGTTTATTCAGACAAGAGAAATTAGTGTTTGACAGTCTTGGTTAGATTTATGTTTGAGTACGAAAGGGGAAAATATAGCTTAACAAGTGTCCGTTTCATTTTGAATCTTGTAAAGTTTCGGTTTGTTTATTCTTGGTTTCGTCGGAGGAAAACCCTCGACAGAAAATTTAAAATTTTAATTTTTAAATTTTAATTTGAAAATTTCTTTAAGAACGGCGGGGCGTAGAATTTAACGAAGTTGAGATTAGAGCTAAAAGAAGATCAGTAATTTTTACTACGAATGATGTCATGCAATGAAAATGGTTTTGATAGGCCCTTTAGACACCAAAGGGAGGAGTTCTTGTAATCCTGAGGTGTAACTTAGAGTTTCAAATCAGTTGTAGTCGTTCCTCCGAAAGTTAACAGTGGATTAAATAATTCTTTAAAACTTTTTGGGTAATAGGAAGTTTCTAATTTGAATTAGAACTGTCTCACGATTGTACTTAAAATTTGAATCCGTTCGTGTACGCAAACTTACATAAGAACTTATTGTTAGCGACCAGCAAAAAGGGAACTTGGGGAGATTCCTTTTAAATTTAAATTTTTCTGTTTTGCATCAAATGTTCAACTTGAAGTTTACGTCATATTAGGGTTCCTCAGAAACCATTCGCGATCGATCCTGTATTGGAGTGGGCTTGGGGGGAAGCCAGGGAAGTGGTACATAACTCTTCCGTTATTGTACGTGGAAACCTAATTGAATGGACGGACTTTTTCCCTGCAATAAATCTGCGGTCCTTACGCAGAACAGTCGAGAATAACTTTCCAGCTGGTTGTAAGTAATCAATTTTTTGCAATTCCTTAGTCGATTTCTAATTGTTTTGTTACACGAAAATAAAAAAAACCTCTGTATAAATGATTTTTTATACTAAAATACTTGTGAACATTTTCTTTAAATTAATCAGTGGATTTTATTGTAAGCAAAATTGATAATCATACATCAACCTATTGCTTTGAATTTATGTACTAATTTGAGTGAAATTTAATAAACTTTATAAGAGAGCGTGTGTCGTTTTTTTCTGCTACCTTGCAATAGGCCTCTCTTGTAAGCTGAGGTTAACTTAACATTTAAAGTTTGAAATCCAAAGTAGGTTTTCAATAAGCCGAAGGAACTTACGCATATCAAATTAAAGGGCCATCCGAGTGGATAGGCCGAGTCATCCTTAACGAAAAGAACAAACGCGTAAGAAATAAGTGGCAATTGAAAAAAAGTGCGCATCACATCAATTAAAGGGTTGCGCACGACATAAATGGTGTCAGTGAAGTGAAAGCGGAAAAGAGTGTGCACCACAGAAATTAAAGGGTTGCGCACAACGTGTGTATATATATATATATGTAGGTATGTATATGTGTGTGTATATATGTGTGTGTGTGTATATATGTGTGTGTGTGTGTGTATGTGTGTGTGTGTGTATGTGTGTGTATGTGTGTATATGTGTGTGTGTGTGTGTGTATATATATATTTTATAGGAGATTGTAGACATCAATCGACCAGGGAAATGCTCCTGGGGAGGGACGTTAGGCAGGACGTAGGGAACTGGAACTCTAGTTTCTCTTGTCACTGTCCCCTTTAGCTGATCTCTTAAGGGGGTGGCCACCTTTTGGCATTTAGGGGGTCCCTTGGCCCCCTTCCGATATATATACTAGGGGCACTCAATATGTTTTGCCCCACCCTTTTTTTTGGCTAAACAATAGACCATGAGGCTGAAATGTCTTTTGGGCCTTAAGTTTGAACTTTCTGCGCTTCACATAACCGGATTATTCCAGTTTGGATCTCCCCTCCTTGTATAAAACCGCTTTTAAACGCCCTTTTATAAAACCGATGGTTAGCGCAGTTTCGAAAATGGCGTCTGACAGTGATGTGCGTCGTAAACGGAGAGCTGTTATCGAGTTCTTAACCGCAGAGAAGGAAACAGTTGGAAATATTCACAAACATTTACAAAACGTTTACGGAGATGCTGCTGTTAATCGAAGCACAGTTGGACGCTGGTCTAAACGTGAGAGATCATCGGAGAGAGGGAAAGCCAGCCTCGATGATTGAACTTTAGAAAATCCCCGAGTAAACTTTTACGGTAGTTTACCTTGGTTAGAATATAAAATGTGAATTTTGAATACTGTTAACCCCTTTCAGGACGACCGGTACAAATTGGTAGCGTGTCAAATACACGCATTTATAACTTAACCCTACAAAAATTCCGACCTTAAAGGATTAAATCATCAGTCAGTCCACCATGGGCAAAGAGCTATCTCAGGATCTTAAAGATGGAATTATTTCTTTGCATAGTGATGGAAAGCCTGTTAGAAGGATTGGGGAACAACTTGCTATGCCATTTACCTGTTTTAAATGTCACTCATCAGTAGAAGCGCCTTTTGAGTCACCAAACCGCTCCGTCGTAGTGGACAACCACTATGATTCCCAATCGTGCGGTTTGTAAAATCATTAAGGATGGGTACTGCTACTCCTAGGTTGAATTCTATGGACCTAAAGCATTCTTTGAGCAAAAGTGGAATCGATATTCATCCCTCCACTGTAGGCACGACACTGAACAAGAATAGGCTCTTTAGACAAGTTGCAAAGAGAAAACCACTGCTTTAGAAAGCTTATAAGGATGTTTCTTTAAAGTATGCAAACAACCACCAAAATCGTGGAATTCATGTGTCATCCCATTCGATGCCATTCCCATTCCCATCAGTAGTCTAAAAATGCAAATGCACAAAAGGAAGATTTCCAAGGAGACATTTTCAAATCGGTCTATTCCCACTTCGTCTTATTCTCACTCATCCACGACATTCCTACTTTGGTCCGGGTTAGGTTAACTTAGGCTAGGTTAGGTTACGACAGGTTAGTCTAGTGTTAGGTAAGGTTATATTAGGTTAGGAAATATTAACCATTCCCATTTGGCATCTTTCCGCGAGTGAGAGTGACATTGTTTCCCAATGAAGAAACTCCTTGTCAATATGGATTTTTCACTTTTGTGTATTTTTAGTCGTGGACCGGGAATGGGCATTGAGTGGGAAGTAATTGTGGGAATTATTTCCCGCAGTATTAATATCTACATTTATATGGTGTAAATGTAGATATATATATTTCTAATCAAAGAGAACGCTCCTATGGGGAATGACACGCAACATTTGTAGGCTCCGCCTGTCGTGCGCCATCTTGAATCTGGAGCTGGTAGTTGTCTAAAAAATTTCACTTGTTCCTCAGTTTTGCTCCCCTAAGGTTGTGCGCGGCTTAGATTGCGATTCATTTTTTTTGAAATCTTAAACGTTGAACTTAGTTTAAATCTCTCCATTGAAAGGAGTTGTCAATAATTTTGTTTAGGCTACTATTGCCAATAGTTATTAGTAATTTAATCTTACCGTAAGTTGTTTGTCCTATTTCGGACCCAGGAGCCATTCTGCTCCTTGTGTATGTATTGTAAATATTTAATTTGGGCTATGAATAAAATTATTTATATAACTAGTAATATCTAATAACGAAAGTGACATTATTTTCCTGGAGAAATATGCGCAACATACGAAAAAAAAAAATTTATATGCGCACTAGTTTGCATGGCGCATGACCGTTATCTAGTTTACACCGCTCATGACGCCCGGATACGAGGTTGCTGTGCGGCCCTGTGTTAATTGAATGCCGGTTAGGTCAAGTCGTGATATTTCCGTTAAAACTAACGAAAATATTATGACTTAACCAATCGTCAAGGGCGTACAGTTGAATTAACCGGCCATTCAATTGACCTAACCTGGCATTCAGTTGCCCTAATCGGACATTTAATTGACTGGGGGCAACTCACAAGTAGATAGATCACAACACTGCATTATCACATGTTCACAGTACAACAATAATATTCAGACTAAACTAGGTCTAAGCAGGCAACAAATAAACATTAATAGCAATAACAAAAATTACTATTTATGCGAGTTTGTATGGAGAAAAAGGTATGCAAATGGAGATTTGTTTATTAAAATATTAAATATTGTAAATTTTAATAGATAAAGATATTTTTTGCGTTTTATTTTGTAAAACGCACTACATAACTACATAAGTTAGATAACGGTCATGCGCGATGCAAACTAGTGCGCATATAAATGCAATATTTTTTCGTATGTTGCGCATATTTTTCCAGGAAAGTATCAATTTCGTTATTAGAATATAAAAATTTATTAGTATACAAATTTTCAATTCGAAAATCCGCGATACGCCAAACTGAGAAGAACCCTTGTCTGTTCTGTAGATTTAAGGAGTCCTGGAATTAATAATTTAGATTCCTCTTATCCTCGGAGTGGATTTAGGAGTATATGGTCTAGGAGTGGTTAATTCGCTGGTCGTTACTTACTCGAACGGAGTCATTCGACTTACTCGAGTTTAACTTGGGTACGGCTTGGGGTCGAGGTGGTGATTGGCATCAAGAACTTCGTTACTCGAAGAGCTATCACCCTTCGATCTGTGGCTGTTCATCCGAGGTTTGGCTCAGCGAGTTCTACCCAGACTAAAGCCGCTCATTCCGTGTGGATCTCCAAACTGCTCCGAACCGCAGCTGAGGTCAGACCGCGCCTCGATTGAGGGCTAGTTAGGCCTGGCAATTGAGTCAGGGTGTTAGCCCCCCCGCAAGTCCCCACAGTAATCGAATTGACTATTGGAAGATGGTACTGTGGACTGATGAGACAAAATTGAATTCTTTGGCTACAGTGATCACGACATGTCTAGAGGGAGTCAGGTCAGTAGCGGATTATAATGGGGACAAAGGGGGCATCTGCCCCCGGCCCCAGATGCTGACCGACCACAAGAAACTATGTAAACGCTATAATCTGCCGTTGAAATAATTGGTCGACCGTGAGGAAAAGAAAATTCTAGATTCCGCTTCTACAAAACCTACAGTAGTTTAGTATCCCATTTATGTGAACAAAGTATACATTTTCTGTAATCACATCTTTGTTTTTGTTTCGTTTTCTGTTGATCGATCCCAGTCAGCTGATCACATCACTCATAGATGTATCGGGTAAAGAATTGTTTTTTCTAGTGACACCTGCCCGAAAATATTCATTGTCCCCGGCCCTAACAATGCTTAATCTGGCCCTGAGTCAGGTGAAACCAGCGCCGCTCTTTCATTACGCAGATCACGCAGTGTGCGTAGAGCCCCGCGAGGCGAGAGAGCCCCCAGCGAGCGGTAAAAAATAATGAATGATTGACAAATAAAAAAATTGGTCAAATTTTGATTTTTTAAACTCTTTCAGCGCCATTCATTTTATTTCAATATAAAATCTAGCAATTTTTTTTTTGGTTAAAATCATAAAATTAAAAAGTAAACAAACGCCTATGTGTGCCATCAGATCTGCCATCTCGAAATGACTGAAATGGAATTGCTGACTACGTACACGAAAGCAGATGATAGTTATATCCAAACCTATGGATGCTCTCAAAATTACAATCACTCTTCCAGTGACCGTAACCACAGTTGAAAGGAGCTTCTCCAAGTTGAAGCTAATTAAAACGTACCTCAGGTCAACAATGGCAAGAACGTCTGAGTAAGCTTGCGATCATGGCATTAATCGGGAAGTAGGCCGGAAGCTCTCCGATGATGATATTATTGATGAATTTGCAATAAAAAAAGCCAGGAGAGAATGGTTTTGATGTATGTGATATATCTATCTAAATAAACTTATTAGATTTTGGTATATTTATTGTATATAAACCATTTTATTGTGCGAAATGTTCTCATCTCATCTCGCCCCAAAAGATATTTGCGTGTAGGGCCCCCCAAAGGTTGGAGCCGGCACTGGGTGACAACAATTGGAGAAAAACATACTTTACCCACCGCAAACATGAAATGGCAGTATTCTTTTGAGGTGCTCTCTCGATGCTCCTGGGCATGGTAAATTGATGGAAATCAAAGGAGGCATGGATTCTAACCAAATACAAATTTTGCAAGAAAATGTCATGCCTTCAGTTCGTCAGCTCTCATGGGTCGCAATTTATCTGCAGCAGGACAATGATCTGAAACACACGAACAGATCTATCAAGGCATGGCTGAAGATTACGAAATGGAAGCCTTTGGAGTGACGAAGCCAGTCACCGGATCTGAATTTGATTGAGTATTTGTGGTTGGTCTCAAGAGGCCAAACGGAGGCCAACTACTCTTAATCAGCTCCGCAAATTTCGTCAAGAAGAATAGAAGTGCAAGAAGCTGTTTGACAAATATTTTATCGTTTGAATGAAGTTATTCATGCTGGATGTAGTCATACAGCACATTAATTGCTTGTACTTAAACATTTGCCAGCATTAATTTCACATTTCTTTTTTATGTGTTGCAATTTGATTTAGTTTATTCATTTTATGGTTGTCTAATAAATCTATTTTCTAAAACTATTTTTTTAACTGCCACTAATGCGTCAATCAAAATATAGTTTTCATCAGGTTTGAGATGTACTTCTTTTTCGCACATATATATAAATATATATATCTATATATATATATATACACAGTATACTGTATATGTGTATTATATACTAGCGACAGAATCATTCTCAGGGAACCGAAGTCTAATAATAAATAAGAAGACCAAAACGATGGCCCCAAACATTTATTACAAACGTTTCGACCCCGAGTGAGGGTCATCATCATTGGAAAGCTGAATAAGACAATAAAATTTAAGTCAACAAACGAGGATATAAGGTAAAACAGTAATACAAAACGGTTAAAAGACAAACACAATAATATAAAAATACACAGCCTATATACATAAACTAAGGGCTTACCCAAAGTGGACATGGTCACAGATCAAAGGCATTGAATGGAATAACCAGAAAAATTAGCAGGAACAGAAAACGGAGTGGGGCAGAAAGCAGTTGGTTGGTTGGCTATAAAGTAAGTAATTTAATGTATAAATTTTGTGCATTTAAGGAAGGGTTAAAATTTTTAATATTTAAAAACTTGGTGATTTTTCTATGAAGTTCGGTATATATGCAGTGGTGTAGTACTGTGGGAACGCGTGGGAACGGGTTCCCTTACTTTTTTGGTAGACGGAACGGCGTTCCCTCACTATTTCAAATAAATCCGAACTTACAAATCTCTAACGTCATGAAATTTTAATTCCCACCCATAGAAGAAATTTGAGAAAGAATCATTAACTGCTTCATTTCTTTTAGTTTCGACTGAGGCAATGCTAGCCTATAAAGATCTGGTGAAACAGTCACCACGGCGTACCAGTTGTTAACTTTTTTTTAGTTAATCATTCCAGTTGTTAGCTATTTTTATGATCGTACTGGATGTCGTATATCTAATGACACTGGAAATACTGCATCTTCAACCTTGGAATATATCCTAATATCCAGTGCATATGACCTCAAAATATCCCTGAAATTGGTCAGATTTCAAAAGATTTCCCGGGGGGCTTACAGTGCCCCCGGACCCCCAGCTGTATGGGCTCGCCGCGCTCACCATTGTTCCCCCCGCATCTGAGTAACACTTTCAAAATGCGTTCCATCACTTCTTTATTTAGCACTACACCACTGTATATATGTATGTATATACAGTGAACAAAAAAAGTATTTGAACACACTAAATTTATTAAATAAATTACAACATGAGGCTACGATCTTTAGGAGGCCTAAAATAAATAATTACATACCTCATGGTGAACTAGTAGGTGTATTTTAAGGTTTATAGAATCAAACCCACAAAAGTTATGTTAAAATAATATAAATGCGAATGCAAAAAATGTATTTGAACGGAACAAAAAAAGTATTTGAACACACTAAATTTATTAAATAAATTGAATGCACTGCATACTGTACACAAACTTTAATATTTCGTATGAAGCCCTTTTGCATCTATCACAGCCTGGAGTCTTCGTGGCATGGATTCTACCAAACGTTTCGTCGTTTCAGTCCCTATTTCGGCCCATTCCTCTTGTAGGACAGTCTGTAGATCTGCTTTACTTGAAAATTTACGTTTTCTTACTTTAGATTCCAAAATACTGCATAGATTTTCGATTGGATTCAGATCCGGGATTGGGGTGGGGTTATAAGTCTCCGACGGGCGTTGTGAGTAACCATTCTGTAGTTATTCGAGCAGTGTGTTTGGGGTCGTTATCCTGTTGGAATACATAGGACTCCCTTAGCCCCAGTTTGTCAACACTCCAACAAATTATCACGCAAAATATTAATATACTTCCGAGCATCCATTGTTCCATTTATAAAGGTTAACTTTCCAACACCTTTCGAGGCATGCAACCCCACACCATTACATGGCCGCCTCCATGTTTAACAGTAGCTCTAGTGTTCTTACGATCTAAGGCAGTATTCTTCTTTCTCCAAACGGTTTTGCGGCCATCACTTCCAAACAGATTGAACTTGCTCTCGTCGCTGAACACAATGCAATTCCAGAATTCGTTCGGCATGTCGAGATGTTTCCTTGCAAAGTCGAGTCTTTTCTGTCTATTCGCTTCACTGATGTAGGGCTTTCTTCTTGGAGTTCTCCTCTGAATGCGGCCTTGTGCAAATAATTTCTCACAGTCTGAGGTGTAACAACTGTCCCGGATGTTGATGCAAGATCCGTCGATAAAGTTTGGCTACTAACGAAGGGATTTTTCTTCACTTCTCGGCAGAGTAGCCGTCTATCCCTGCAGTGAGCGACTTGGGTCGTCCAGATCGACGTCTATTTTCAGTTGAACCAGTCGAAATCTTCTTGTTTACTACATAATACACTGTAGAAGGGTTTAATTTAAGTAGTTTTCGCAATTTCACGGTAGCTGTGTCCTTCATTTCGTAGAAACACTATGTTTTCGCGGACAGTTAACGACAATTCTGTTTTCTTGGGAGACATTGCACTTCGATGTGTATCAGAGGTATCCCAGCACTCAAATGACGTGTAGGATTGAGTATTACTCATATTGGTTCGGGTGATAGTTTGTTGGACTTGATCTAATGTTTGTAGGAGTATTGTCTTACTGCTTGTGTGGGACCGAGTAAAGCCGTTCAAATACATTTTTTGTATTCGCATTTATATTATTTTAACATAACTTTTGTGGGTTTGATTCTATAAACCTTAAAATACACCTACTTCTTCACCATGCGGTATGTAATTATTTATTTTAGGCCTCATAAAGATCGTAGCCTCATGTTGTAATTTATTTAATAAATTTAGTGTGTTCAAATACTTTTTTTGTTCACTGTATATATATAGTATGTGTATGTGTGTATGTATGTGTATATGTGTATGTATGTATATGCATGTATATGCATGTATATGTGTGTGTGTATACACAGTATATAAAAATACTGTGTACAGAAAGTTTTCCCGATTACACTGGCCAACAAAATGAAACTTTGTTTTCTCATCACAAACATGATCACACTTTTCTTAATGCATTTTTCTCGCTCATTCCGAATCTGGTTTTATTTCTTTTCTAGCACGTATAGTTATATAGATACACTGGTTTTGATATTTTTAAGTTTTTGATATTGCTATAAGAAAATTTATGGATGTATAGATCACACTTAGGAATGCTAAATAACAAATACATCATATACCTTATTCAATGTACTTATAAATAAAGAATATATACATTATTTTATTAAAAGCGCTGTGAGTGTGATTTCCTTTTGTAAATTTGGCCTGGATTGTCACGATACAGCATCCAACAATGGTCCGCCATCATGCTTTCATTCCAATATCCTTGGTAGCGCTTCTCCATCATCTGAATATCTTGATGGAAGCGCTCTCCTTGCTCGTCACTCACTGCACCAAGGTTTTCAGGAAAGAAATCTAAGTGGGAATGCAGGAAGTGAATTTTTAACGACATTCGACACTCCATTTCTTTGAAGGCATCAAGGAGGTTCTTGACTCCATCCTTATACGCAGGTGACTTGTTGCTTCCAAGAAAGTTTTCACATATCCATTTGAACGCCAGCCAAGCCTTCAATTCCAGCGGACTTAGGACTTTTTCAAATTCAGTGTCATTCAAAATCTCCCTTATTTGTGGCCCAACAAAAATTCCTTCCTTCAATTTTGCTGCAGTAACCTTCGGAAATTTCCTTGAAAGGTATTGGAACCCTTCAGAATTGACTTTACCCATTGCTTTAACAAAATTCTTCATTAAACCAAGTTTAATGTGAAGAGGTGGCAGATAGATCTTTTGGGGACCCACTAAAGGGACAGACTGGACATTGCTTATCCCTGGGACATATGTATACCTAAGTGGCCAGTCACTTTTGGTGTAATGTTCTATAGTGGCGCGACTGTCCCACAGGCAAAGGAAACAACAAAACTTTGTGAATCCTGACTGCATACCCATAAGCATTCCTATAACTTTAGATCTCCACAAACATTCCATTGATGACTGTCGTATTTGATTGCCTTAAGTAGTATATCCATATTGTCATATGTCTCTTTTAGATGGACGGAATGGGCAATGGGGATGGATGGCATTATATTACCATTATGCAAAAGAACTGCTTTCAGGCTTCTCTGCGACGAATCAATAAAGAGGCGCCACTCAGATGCCACATACGTCTGAGATATGGCTGTAAATAGTCCATTGATGTCATGGCAATAACAGAGAGGACCGTCTACTGAAAAGAATGCTGTTAATTCAAAATTCCGCTTTCGGTAGTAACTAATACGAACATTGTTCTCAAGTAAATTGTTCTCCTTTAGTCTTGAGGCGAGAAGCTCTGATTTCTCTTTAGACAGCGATAAGTCTCTAACAAGATCATTCAACTGTCCTTGGGTTAACTTTTTAGGCTCTAAATGTCTACCTTCAAAAGTGTACTCTGGTTCTGTAGATGGTCCGGAAACGCCAGTTGCACCTTCATCACTTTCCATGTCATCTATGATAGAATCTAGCCTATCACTTGGGGGAATTGGAATGGGCAATGTTTCATCATGTTTTACTGGTCTACGTGCTGAATCCAAGTTTGGATATACAATCTGGTGTTTGTTCTTGGCAGAAAACCCATTAAGTTCACACTACAAAAATAACAGTCTTCATGATGATCTCTCGGCTCCCTCCATATCATGGGTATGGCAAATGGCATTGAAGCTTTCTTTTTGTTAAGCCAATCACGTAATCCATTTGAACAGCCAGAACAGATTTGATGTGGCGCCCATGGTTTATCTTGGTCACCTAGATGGCAACCAAAGTATAGCTTGTATATTTCTTAATGTCGGTTGTAATACTTCGTCGCTGTGTTTTAGTTGTCAACTGGCCGCATACGAAACAGAACTTGTCGGGGTCATTCTTACATTATCGAGGCATGTTGACTGACCTGAGCAAACTATAAATTCAAAAAAAATGTACACCAACTTGACACAACAAGTTCTTGGACTGGACTGATCTTTTGACACACAAAGCACAGCGTTGTTGCCTGAATCACAATGCTGCTAGACGTAAAAGCTCTCACCTGAAATACATAAGATGTATAATTAAGATAATTGAAATAAATAAGATGAATAAACTAAAAAAACACAATAAAATAAACACAATCAAATGTTGAAATATTAGTATTTTGCCTATTTAAAATGGTTAAATCTGTGTAGTTATATATATGCCTTCATCTTGAAAACTATACGTGCTAGAAAAAATCTGAATGCAGTTTTGGAATCAGCGTGAAAAATGCTATCCAGCCAACACAAATTTTACTCTGATGAAAAATCTTTGTTGACCAGTGTTATAAACTATAATTATATGAAATCCAAAGAAGAGACAGTAATGCTTTGTTTTGCATGTTGCTGCATAACACATCAAGTTTATTACTGTATGTTTTTCATTAAATCTCAACATGTGTGCCGTTAGTTACAAGTAGCACATCCAAGCGAAATCCGCGTTCACGCCATACTTTCGCTAGCATATCTCTCGTGACACTGTTGATGGAATCGCAAATCCTTGCATGAAGAGTGCCAAAGTCAGCAACAGTAGTATAGTACACATACTCCTTTACATATTCCCACAGGAAGGAGTCCAGGGTCGTGATATCGGGGATCGTGGAGGCCATGGCACAGGCCCGTCGCGCCCAATCCATCTTCCGGGAAAAGTGGTGTTGAAGAACTCACGCACTAAGAAACCCCAGTGTGGAGGCTGTAAAATGATGGATGGTTGGAGGTCTTCCAACTGAGGGGCTACAACGAACTCGAGCATGTTCAGGTGCACTTGTGCCGTAACATTCTTTCCAGCAAAGAAGAATGGGCCTATCACCTTATCACAGGGGCGGATCCAGAGCACAATTTTGGGGGAACGGTCCCTTTCCAGAACCTGAGATTATAGTAAAGGGTGATCCAGAGAAATGGGACCCAAAAGAAACCCCTGTAACTCTTAAAGTATAAGTCCTTTTATAAAATCATACGCATCATTCGAAAGAGGATAGTTACAAGTTTGTACAGGATTGTATAGGTTTTGACAATACAAGACAAGATAAGATACAAAACAAAATAAATGTGTTAGTTAAAACTAACCCTTCAAGATGACTGCATGGACTGTGGAACAGCTGCGTTTCATAACTGAGCAATATTATGAGCATTGAAGAAGTGTAGTTTCAGCTCAAAGATCTTTCAAGACAAAATTGTCGTTTCTGGGCAACAGAAAATCCATTGAATATTACCGAAGTCCCGTTGCATAGTCAGCGTGTAACTGTTTGGTGTGGTCTTACTGCATCTCAGATCATAGGGCCGTACTTTTTCGAGGATTCCACCGGAAAAACGGTCACTGTAAATGGTGATCGCTACGAAAAAATGTTGACCGATTTCCTTATTCCTAAATTAAGAGATCTTTGTCTAGAAAACCACTGGTTCCAACAAGATGGAGCTACCTGCCATACCACGAGGAACTGCATGGCAGTTTTGCGTCAAACGTTTCCAGGCGAGTTAATCTCAAGATTTGGAGACGTTGAATGGCCCGCAAGGTCTCCGGATTTTTCTCCCTTAGATTATTATCTCGGGATATTTAAAGAGTAGGCTCTACAGAAATAACCCAACGACCTTGCAAGAATTGAAGGCCGCCATCACAAATGAGATACAGGCCATACCACCGCACACTCTTGCAAAAGTGATGCAGAACTTACAAGCGAGAACACTGGAATGCTTGGCAACTAATGGAGCACATTTGAAAGGAGTCATTTTTAAAAAATAAATATTTCATAATAAACTTGTAACTCTACTCTTTCGAATGATATATAGTTTTATGAAAGGAATTAAATATTAAGAATATTTGGCTTTTTTTTATGGGTCCCATTTATCTGGATCACCTAGTACATTGGCAGGCAACTGGCACATTGCTTTAAAAGTAACCACGAAAGGGGTACACCTACAACTTTATTAAAGTATCAAACGTAAAATTCTAATCTGCTTATTTTTCACATCTAAGCCTTGTCCAGTTTTTTCCCAGCTAACAACAGTGTGGTGGCGAAAGGTATCAACAAACTGAGTCCACCATTATACACGCAGTGTGCATTTAGAGACCATTCTTTTATATATTAATTTTTTTTGTCTCTAATTTGTTTCTAATCTCCTTCTCTCTTTCAGGTTCTTTACCTTTAAGGTTTAGATGCCTCATGGTTTGAGGGGGCGATGGCCCCCTAAATCCGCCCTTGTCCTATCATGCATTAATCTCCACCAAACAGTGATTTTGGGGTTGACACGAATGTGTTCACGATACGAATGCGGATTTTCGGACATTATATATAGGGTTATTATGACGGCTTACCTTCCCTGATACGTGAAATGTAGCTTCGTCAGAAAAAATCTTTTTTCAGGTAGTCTTTGTCTTCATCACTGAAGCTCAACATGTTAATTGCAAACTCAAATTCTCTGCTCCGTGGCTTGTCATCCGGTTGTAACACTTGTACTATGTGCACTGTATATGAATGCAGGTGCAAGTTCCTTCTCAGAATTTTGTGTACTGTTGCCTGTGGTACCTGAAGTTACCGTGAGACATGACAAACGGACTTTCGATGGTTTCATTGGAAAGCCTGTTGGGCACTGGCAACAGTTTCGTCTGAAACACTGGGACGTTCACTCCTAGGTTTGTCCATCACACTGTCTGTCTCCAGAAACTTGTGGTATCAGTTCCTAATGCTATGATTGGAAGGAGCGTCCTTGCCATAACGATGGCAGTGGTTCCGTTGAACGGTAATCACGGACTTTGACTCCGCAAACCAAACAACACATCTTGCTTTCTCTTTCGGAGTTGCCATTTTGTTTCGGTCAATCACCAATGGCTCTCAATCAGGCACAACAGGATCTGCAAATAAGAGAAAAAAACTTGATGTGTTATGCAACAACATGCAAAACAAAGCAGTGGTGTCTTTTTTGGATTTCATGTAATTAAAGTTTATAAGTGACAAGCTTGACCTTCGTCAGAATGAACAATTCTGGCAGGAAAAAACCAAGGTTGACCAAGGTTATATATACACAACCTCGGTCAACCTTGGTTTTGCTTCCGCCAGAATTGTTTATTCTGACGGTCAAGCTTGTCACTCCACCTTAGACCTACAGTTTAACGTGGAATCCGAACCAAGCCCCACCAGCAGGCCAGCTTTATAACCACTAGGGTACCCAGGTACCCATTCATCTACCAACCAATTTTTTTTGTGTGGAAGGGTGAACAGCTGGGTCTTGCTGCGCGCCGGATGCAGTCACCGGGTCTCGATCCTGTGTCCGATGGATTCGTAGTCAGTGATACTAACCGCTACATCACCTGGGAGCATATATATATATATATATATATATATATTGGGATTGCAAAAGTGGGTGTTAATTAATAATGATTTATATGTTTACCATTTATATAGTAAAAAAAAATAAGGTTTAAGAGATGGATTGTAAAGTTAGGACAGGCCTCAGCTGAATTTAATTGATTACGTGACTCCTGACACGAGAACAGCCAGACAAGTTTAAACATGCTCGTACGTATTTAATGCAGGGCTAGGTACCAGCAATATAAATGATACTGGTACCGGTACCATAATTTTTAACTCAAGTGGTACTGGTATTTGCAAGTGGTACTGATCTTACCAACTTTCCTAAATGGTACTTGTACTAGTTGTGGTATTGGCTAATAGTTATAAGGCCTACAAACAATTTATACATCTAGAACCCACTTTTAATATTGCAAAAATTAAATGCTATTTTTATATACAGTATACATAACTAAAGTAAATTTTTAACCTCCTAAAGAAAACCTTTAACCTTTATAATAAGACAGAGAAAATCTTATATAAAGTTAGCCAGAAACAGTTTTAAAGACTGAAATTTCCTCAGGTTTCATAAATTCAGTAATAAAAATAAAGATAGAATAGTTTTTATAAGGCCTAAAGCATCAAGGAACTTGAGGAAGGCTACTTCTACAGATCTACAGAAGCTAAGGCTAACAAAGACCCTAAGATCCATTCTAAGGTTAGCCCGAGAGAAAGGAAAGAGTAGGGGATTAAGAGAAGAGAATAAGAGGTTAAGTAAGTAGCAACACCTATCACTCGTGGGTTAACATTCATTCAGAAAAAGAGAAAAAAGACTCGCCATCATCATCCGCCGGCCACTGCCGACAAGTCAGAAAAATAGTCGAAGAGAATAGGAGAGGGGTGAAAGATGAAAAGAAGTAAAATAAGAACGCTTACAAACCATGCAAACACAAGTCATAACTCACTGTCATACCATGCAAACTACAGACATGCAAGTAAAGAGAGTTAAAGACATGCAAGTAAGGAGAAGATAAGAAAAAAAAAAGTAGGTAAAGTTAAACAAAAATAATACCAACAAAATATCACCAGGCTATGCGGTATACCAGCTGCTTTGAGTTACTGGTACTGGTATTTGAAACTTTAAATGAGTGGTACTAGTACTGGTACCGGTGCTAAAATCTAAGTGGTAGTTACTGATATTTGGTACTGATGTGGTAGTGGTTCCCAGCTCTGATTTAGGGACGTATTACTGTTCCACAAATCAGGAACAAGTTTAAGTCATGCGATATAACACCTTTCTTTCGTTCAATCATGTTGTTCTAAACAATTTAACTGTCATAGAAAACTTAATATATAATGATACTATTTAATACAATTAAATAGGCCAAGTAAGTTAGTTAAATTAGTTAAAGTTAAAGCTAATTAAAAATCAATAATGTAATCAAACTGGCACATTTTATTTTTATTTAAAAGTGTAAGAACAAAATCATTAATTTACAACAGGTAAATAAATATTTTATAACTCAAGAAATCCACTCATCAGACCAAAAATAAATCAAACCACGTTATTCTTCAATTTAGATTTTCATCTCAAAATTACCCATTTCCATTGGAATGAAACTGGAATGATTTAAATGTTGATATAAAAAATATTGTGAATGTAAATTCCTTTAAAACCAAGTTCAAATCTCGATTAATAATGGAATACTAATAAAAATCTACGACTAAATGTACAGTCCCCTGCAATAGTTCCGCTCTACTTTCTCCGAGATGTGGAGGCAACGCAGTCCCTCTTTCTCCCCCACCCTCACTCCTTCCCTCTCTTCCTCCCCTCTCGCTCTCGCTATCCCCCCTCTCGCTATCCCCTTCTTTCGCTACACCAAAAATGACGATATTACGCGATCAAACCATCTGCACAACAGCTGAAATTAATCATCATAATGTAGAGGAATACAACACTTATTTGTAAGTGTTAATATCGAATCATATGACAAAAAGTACTGAATCACGAATGATCCCAAAATTCGAAGGACACTGTAATTAGACTTGTCAGATTATGATTCGAATAGCATCTAATTTTAAACTTTGATTTGAACCCAACGACGAAATATATTAAATAATATATATTAATATATACGTAAAAATGAATAATTCTAACATTCATTTTTGCATATAAAGTCCAAACTCGCGTGAGACTCTAACTGTACATAAAATGCAAGTTTGAATTTTTTTTAGTTTTTTCTATTTTATTTGTAATAAGTAATTATTGAATTATTTCTTTTTTAAATTACCTAATCATTTTTTAGATTAAGCTTAATCATGTAATAGTGTTAAATTCTGCAATGTTCATATTTTTATACATTCTCTCTTAGTTGTAAAGGATGAAGTCATAACTTACCAAAACTCTAAATTAACACTTAATTTTAAATTTTAAGCATTTAATTTTGGCTCATTTGCATGTTTAATTTTAATCCACAATAAAATGCATATTTCGATTTCCATTTTTAGTTAACTTGGCAACTCATGATAACATCAGATGTCAATATGCTGTTTAAAAGAAAAATATGACTTCATTTTCAAATATCTTGCTTATCTGCATCTGCCAATATGCTGTTACAGCCAAAATTTACCCTTATCTTCAAATATTTTGCAAAAAAAAAAAATTCATCCTATGAGAATAAAAAACAAAACAGGTCAGTATTAAATAATAATAATGTCATCAAATTATTAGTATATAAACTCTTGTAATTTTTCAAATTATCATTCTGATTATTCTGATCTGTACCTAGAGGCTGAAGTATTACCTGTAATATTTTAGTGGTAGTAAAATTCAGTCACAGGATCTCTGTCTTCTCCTTTGAGCCCTGCTTTCTTCAGAGAACTTAATTTTAAAATAGAATAAATAATTTCCCACACGCTACAAGAAGAATCGCGGAACCGTCAGATAATTTAGTAAGTTTTCACAGAATCCTCCAAAAAACTACGATTCCCTACGTGGTACCAGCTCTACTCCAGAGTGAGAAAATCCGTTGCTTCCACCTAACCAGAATCCCTGTCAACCTCAAACCACCCAAGGCCATAGACGGAGGGTTAACATATATATTATAGGATAACTGCCCTGTTCATACTGTAGTGAACATTTTAACGTTTTTTCATTATTTACTTTACTTTATTACTTTCCCTTTATCATTGCTCTTTCTTCTCTTTACACTCGCTCATCTGTACTTTATAAACACGGACACACAGGCAGACGAGTAGCCGTGCCCGGCAATGAACTTTAAAAAGTAAGTTTCCAAATCAGAATCATTAAATAACAAATAAATATTAACACCGAAAATTAATTTAATATATTAATTCCAACCTGCAACGCTAAATTTCACAGGAAGAAAACTCATAATTTACAAATTACATCTGAAAGACAATTCTCTCCCTCAACACGAAACTCAGCATGGTTTGTAAATCACAATAATTCCAGTAATTTATCGTTTCCAAGTGAAACTAAATACAAATTTTCATCGTTCTAATACATAAGAAAAGATATTATGAACCCAAAAATACAGCGCAACCATACTCCGTAATCAAAAATTAAAATAATTCACTGCATTATGAAGCGAGTGTTTACTTTTTTGGAAGCGAACCTCTATAAAAATATTCCTAACCGAATGAAACTTCATTACATCATAAAATAATTTTGTAATATTTTCTATGCCAACACGCGAATGTAAAAAAAAATATTTTTCACTATTTATACACAGAATTAAAATTTTAAGCAAAAAAAACTACTTATCACAATAAAATATAATTTCAGAATAAAAAAATTTAATCAACCAGCCTATCCATACAAAATATCACCTGGAATTTTCATTAAGACTCATGGAAGAACGACAAAATAAACATAAAAAGTCAGCCTACCTATAAAATAAAAATGAATGTAAAAAAAAATTCAAAGAACCGAAATTAATTTATCAAAAGGATTTTCTAAAACAATTCTTATATTTCGAATAAACAATTTTTTTATAACAAATTTAGCTTACTTTAGGTCTCGCACACAATTTACATACGGCAAGCAAAATAAACTCAATTAGTCTGAATCGACCCGGTATAAATTAGCGTTTTTAAACATTATTTTTCGACTTGGAACAAACATCTTAAGTTTACTCTTATCTACTTTAAAATGATACACATATGATGGTCATGTGTCGGCTTGATATCCTTAAACATAAACTCCAATAGAAATTTACCCTAAGCTTAACTTAACTTTTCTGTGGAAAAATAATCTTAAAAACTTCCCACTAGATACTGAAAAATTTTGTTACTAATTTAATATTTACAATTCGTTACTATATACATGTATATATACACCTAGAAATGCGTCACATATACGATCCAAATTTTAGACCTACCATATAAAAATGAATGTCATAATTTCATTACAAATAAAATAATTGAATTCTATAAATGCAATTGTGAAATTTATTTATCAATTATGTTGTTATCACAGTTATTATTCATGCCGAAAACGTAAACACAAAAAAATTTTAAGTACAAAATCGGTAGGCTGTACAAGGACTAATAAAAGAAGACAAAAAACAAAATGAGCCCTCGGGGGGATTTCTAAATTTTAAATAAGTCTCTCCACGAGTGAAGTAAACGAGATGACTCGGCGTCTGACACAAGCCATTATGAGGTAAAAAAATGTGACTCAAGAATCTGACGAAAAAAAAAAAAAAAAAAAAAAAAACCTCAGTCAAAACGGTTGGGACAAAGTCTTTGACTGTTAAGATTTTGAAAATGGTGCGCGCCATCTTGAATTACAGATAAAACGATTTTTCAAGGGATGGGAATCGGAATGGGGCACACCCAAAGGGTGTTTACTGCTTGCAACTGACGTACACAATTCATTTTACTGTTTAATTTACCGAAAGATAATATCTACTAATTTTATAAATACTATAAAACGGGTAGCAATCTAATTTGGCCGAAATAAGTTCGTACGGAGGACGTGGGAATGCCCTTATTTTAATTTAATAGGGACATCGCTGGCACCAAAATGTAGTGATTTTTAAAACTTTTTATGTTCTACTTTTCGCCTTCTTTCCATTATTTGACTTTTCTTACTACTGTATTATCACTCTTTAATCTCGTTTTCTCTGTCTTTATACGGATGCAGGCAGACGGGCAGCCGTGGCCGGTATTATGATTTTGAACAGCAAAGGAACTGGGGATAAATTACACACTATTATTTACTATTTACTGACTTTTTATTTACGCCGAAACAATTGAACAAACGGGGTAAAGCGAGGTCAGACCCATCGTTAAACTTTTATCGCGGAGAGCGAGACAATTAAATATTTTAAATTCACAATAACATATTAATAACAAACACCTAACGAGGACGCCCGCCCGCCCGAATAACGAATTGGGGCATCCTTCCTTCTCTCGGCCCATTTCAGGTGTTGCCAACTAGTATTTTATATTCTTAATTTCAAACAAAACATTACACAATCTAACAACAGTTTTGCTTCCCGGTAAAAACATACTGTTTTATACCAATTATAGGGTGCTGATTTCGAAAATGGACTTCATTTTTACACATTTGGTCAGGTTTTGTCAGAATATGATGTTTTATATGGTATTGTTTTATACTAATTTTATGATTATAGTTCAATAATTTTATGATTATAGTTCATTTTACTTCAATACAAAACACAATAATTGCCTTTTTACTTTTTAGATTTATGATGTGTGCTTCAAGGGGTTGCGTGAACAGTCCAGATTTCTTTTGTTACATCTGTGGTCTATTTACTCTAACTTCACAGCGCAGGAATATGACTCCTCTGATAAGAACAGCGTATTATCACTACTTCGGCTGTCATATTGGTGACCAAGACAAAAGATGGGCCCCACATGTTTGCTGTAGTAACTGTGCAATGAATTTACATGACTAGTTCAATGGTAGAAGGAAAGGTATGGGATTCGCAGTACCTATGGTTTCGCGTGAGCAAAAGAACCATGTTGACGATTGCTATTTCTGTCAGAGCAAAGTAGCTGGCCTTACATCAAAAACTAAGAATAAAATTGACTATCCTGTGGTAGCCTCTGCCATCAAACCTGTTCCTCATAGTGATGAGCTTCCGATTCCAACACCACCAGCAGATAAGAATCTTCTGCCAACATCATCTGAAGAGGAAGCATTGTCAGAACAAGGAAATGAATCTTCTGATACAGCGTACTGTCCAGAATCTTCTTCTGAACCACATTTCATAACTCAGCAAGACTTGAATGACTTGGTTAGGGATTTAAAGTATATCTTTCAAAGGGCAAGGCTGAACTTTTAGCTTCGAGACTTAAGGAGTGGTACTTAGTTCAGGGTGATGTGCGCATTACTTCTTTTCGCAAGAGAAGCTCCGACGTATCGTGCTACTTTCAAACTGTAAATCAGCTATGTTACTGCTCAGATTTGGAAAGTTTATTCTCGTATTTTAAAATAGAACATGTTCCAGACGAGTGGCGTCTGTTCATTGACTCTAGTAAGCGGAGTCTTAAAGTTGTTTTGTTACACAATGGGAACGTTCACCCAAGCATTCCAATTGGACACTCAGTTCATCTCAAGGAGTCATATGAGAACATGGTAATACTTCTGAATGCAATCAAGTATGATCAATATAAGTGGAAGATTTGTGGAGACCTAAAAGTGGTAGGACTTCTCCGGGGAATGCAGGATGGCTTTACAAAGTACATGTGCTTTCTGTGTTTATGGGACGGTAGAGCAGCACAGCAGCATTATGTAAAGAAGGACTGGCCAACACGTGAAGCCTTTGTGCCAGGACAACATAGTATGAAGTATGAGCCATTAGTTGATCAAGAAAGGATTATTTTGCCCCTCTGCATATCAAACTAGGGTTGATAAAGAACTTTGTCAAAGCGCTTGACACAGAAGAATCTGCATTCAAATATTTGCATTCAAAATTTCCTAGCGTTAGTGATGCGAAGATGAAAGGTGTTTTTATTGGTCCCCAAACAAGAGTGCTTTTAAAGGATGAACAGTTTTTGAGCACTCTCAATGCAAAGGAACTAAGAGCCTGGAATTCTTTTAAGAATCTTTGTGACAACTTCTTAGGCTCAACAAAGTCCCCTCACTATGAAGCAATGGTCACCTAGTTGCTGGATGCATACCAACAACTTGGGGCTAGAATGTCTCTGAAGATCCATTTTTTGCACAGCCATCTGGACTTCTTTCTAGATAACCTTGGCTCAGTGTCAGATGAACACAGAGAGTGGTTTCATCAGGACATTGCAATGATGGAAAAAACTACCAAGGACGATGGGACCCTTGCATGCTTGGTGACTTTTGCTGAATGCTAAAACGGGAAGGCTCTACTGAGTATAGACGCAAATCCAAGAAAACTCAATTCTAAGAAAGTGAACTATATGTAGCAGTTGATATGTAATAATGCATGTGTACGTATCCTTTTTTGTTGTTCTGTTCTGTTTTACTACAAATACAAATAAAAGTAGATTTATAAGTAGATTTTCAAAAATTTCTTCTCTCTGTGATACTGAACTTTTAAGTTTTGAGTGTATTCTGCCTGTAAATGTCTAAATAAGGGTTACAGATATCTAGATAACCTGACCCGATAGAGAAAAACTAATGTGATTTTCAGATTCAGCACTCCAAAATTAGTTTAGATCACCCATTAAATTGGGAGAAGCAGAATTCTTTTTTTGTAGATCAGTGAATTATTAATTTCTTATTTACGTACAAACCATCATTAAATTTCTTATTAAACGTTATTATTTTCTTCATTAAATTCTTATTAGTCATTAATATCTTTAGTAAAAAACCAATACACGAAAAGACCAATACACGACAATACAGCCAGGATCATCAGACGGTGGTTTCAGGAACAAGATGTCGAGCTGCTGAACTGGCCCACCAAGGGGTGTGACCTAAACCTCATTGAAAATGTGTGGGCAAATGTGGTTAACGCTTGGGAGCCTGGGCAAGAGCGGACATCTCAGCACCTGCACGAACCCACAATTCATCTATAATCACGTTGCATCTGTTCCAAACAGGCTACGAGAGGTCATAGTGCCGTAAACAGTGCCGGTGACGCTTGTCAGTTTCATGCTTATTCTTCCTATCAAAATTAACAGTGTTCAAATTCAGTGAACCATTGTGATACTTCTCCACTAAAATTTGTGAATGTGCCAAGATTACGCAGTTACAAACTCATCAGATAAACTGCAATACTTAACTAGTAATATTACATAAAATATATCTTCAAAATTTTCTAGCGACATCCGGCACTGCCTTTCGAGTCCTACGGCAAGCAGTGGCCTTGAAGTAACGGGTATACAAACAACCGAACGAACGAGACCTTTAAACGTACGTACGTACGAACGAATGAACGAACGAGTGAATCTTAACCCCATAAATTGCTCAAAATGGCTTCCAAAGGTCAGGTAAACGCCCTGAAATTAGAAATAAAGGGTCTAGCAAATAAGTATAATTCCCTCTTTGACTTAGTGTACAAAAGTAATAGTGTAATCAAAGACCTTGAGGCAGTAATAAAAGTTGTGCAACATAATAACGAATTGTTAAAGAGGGACAATGCAAAACTGGAATATAGAAATATGGAGTTCGAAAAGAGCATTCAGTATGCACACGACGAGATAAAGGATCTTAACTCTAGTCTAAACTCGCTTACTAAAAATAATCGTAGCATAGATATGATAAGAAACGAGCACGATTCAACTAGGAATAAATTAAACAGCCTAGACGATAATTCACGTGCCAATAACTTAATCATAATGGGGGTATTTGAAATGAATAGAGAAACGGCGAAACGAAGAAAAAAGTGGAGGACATAATAAAAGATAGACTGAATTTGGGGAATATTAAGATAAAAAATGCTTTTAGATTAAAAAAACAAATTCCACCACAAAAAGCAAATTCTAGAGTTAATGACACGACTGAATCTAAGACGCCCACTTCAGCTATAAAAGTAATATGCGAGGATGAAACTCACAGAGATTTAATACTAAAAAACAGAAGAAAGCTGAAAGGATCAAAATTCTTCGTCAATGACGACGTATGTGAGGAAACACGTAAAATTCGTAAAGAAAAGCTCCCTAAACTCATAGAAGCGAGGAGACTCGGGAAAGATGCCTACTTCCTTGGAGCGAAGTTAATGATTAAAGAGAGAGAGACTCCTCCAGCGCGGAATACTTCGGTCAAAGGAGTTCACCTTGTTAGTGAAAAAGCATTCGAAGCTATGAGAACTAAGAAAACGCTAGCCGACAGTCGGCACACAGGAGGCCTGCGAATAACTCCGCATACAATCTCAACAGTCGACTTTCCCATTCTCGGCTCAACTGGGCGGTAACCCCTTATTCCAGTATTCTATATTTAGTGAAATTGTTTGAAAACTACTGTTAAATGGCTTTCATCGATAAAGACTTTCATAGTATATGTGCCGATATTAATCATTTCAATTCATTACCAAAAAATTCTGTATCCAGAATCAAACTTACGACTCTAACGAAGCATTTTTTCTATGTAATAGTGACAATGAAAACCTGATTGTGAAAATAAAAGACAAAAGTAATGTATATTCTGTCCATGCAATATATAGACCACCTAATACTAATATCAATAGCTTTTTAATTCACTTAGATAACATGTTATGCAACTTCCATAAATCGAGTGCCATAGTTACGGGAAACTTCAACATCAATTTGCAATCTGAAGCAATCTCTCATAAATTTTTAAACTTAATGAATTCTTTCTATCTTAGTCATTCTATTACCAAACCCACTCGAGTCTGCAGCTATGGCAATCGAATAACAGAATCTACGATTGATAATATATTTGTAAATAGCAATGCCCTTGTAAACTCTGGAATTATAACTACTAACATTAGTGATCATTTTCCTACTTACGCTATATTCAATAACATTGTTCAGGTTGCGGACAAAACAACTATTGATTACAGAATATTCTCAGAGGTTAACAAAAGAAAATTTATTGGGGGCTGTAGAAAATACTCGACTTGACTGTGACGAACCTTTAAATGACCCAGATCATATGTTTCAGTTCTTCTATGACACCTTACTCCATATTTTTAATATTTGCTTTCCTTTAAGGAGAAAAACAGTTTCGCCCAAAAAGGGTCGCAAATCCTTGGATCACTCCAGGAATTATCACTTCAATAAAGAACAGAGATAAATTATTCAAATTGCAATTGCAGAGCAAAATTCCTAAAATACAATATACTCAATACAGAAACAAATTAACTAAAATAATCAAAATTGCAAAATATAACTATTATAACAATCAATTTTCCAAACATAAAGGAGACATGAAAAACATTTGGACAACCATAAACAATCTTCTCGGAAAACAAATTAAGAAAAATTCAAGAGAGAAATTAATGTTGATAATAAAGAAATTACTGATGATACTGCTATTGTAGACTCTTTAAATGGACATTTTACTACAATAGCGGATAAGCTTCGCTCACAGTTAATAAATAATGATCACTCACCTCTAGAATATATGCCACCCAGCCCACTAAATTCATTTTCTTCTGTTCCTGCTATCTCTACTGAGGTCCAGAATATTATTGTTAAATTAAAAAATACAAAAAAATAACATTCATAACATTCCTGTACCTATATTGAAACTTGTTAAAGATAAGATATCTGTAACTTTGGCTAAAATTATCAATCATAAAAAGACTACTGTATTTATTTTATTATTAATAAAGGTTATTCAATTCAATTCAAAATTGATAATAATGGAAGATGGACAAGTATTGAGTAATTGTGTATAATAATGATATGGTTGTGATGTAGTAAATATATATTTATTTACTCGAACAATTGTCAGCTCCTTATGATTTGAACATTATTTTTTGTATGTTCTTAAGAAAATCCCTAAATTTACTTGATTCATGTTTATTTTGTAATAAAAAATTGAACTACAGTATGTTACCACTATCTTTCCATGGATAGAACTTTTTCTGGATAATCATTTGTTGATGATGCATGGAGTTTAAACAGAAATGTTATTGCCTGGAGTAAAAGTCGATGCTACAACTTATCTTACACTTTAACTATAACCTGGCCACATCAAAATCCCATGATTGAAAGTTTTTAAAGTATCCGACGTTTGTAAAATAACCTAACTACTCTATTCCCTAAATTTAGAAATAATGCATGAATAAAATACATACTCGTCCGAGCATTTCCACCAAAACTACAGTGAACAATATATTTATTCTGTCATTGGTTTTCAAAAAATAAAAGTATTACTATGACAACACCTGAGAGGAGGAGGAGAGTGAGGGTGGGGGACTGGGGTTTAATTAAGAGGGAAAGAAGTATAAAATAATTAGGAAATTATGAAAATTATTAAAATAATGTACTAATGAATGTTTCTAAGTTTTAGATTCAACGAAAAAAACAACGTGACATTGTGTTTTCCCAATGCGAAATGAAAACCCAAATTGTAATGGGGAGAAAAGCAGAGTGCAGCGCATATGAGTTAGTCAGCGAGAGTCTAGAGCAGGGGTCCCCAACCTTTTTGTGCCGAAGAGCACATTCAAGACTACCGGTAGTGCGGCGGGCACCATTTACTTTTTCAAGGCAAATTTATAGTTGGACTTAATAATGAACATAATACACAAAAAAAACATTTAATTCGTATGTAAAATAATGAATATAATGCACAAAAAAAACATTTAATTCCTATGTAAAATAATGAACATAATACACAAAAAAAACATTTAATTCTTACGTAAAATAATGAACATAATACACAAAAAAAAACAAGGATGGGCTAACTAAGAATCTTAGAAAAATTATCAAAACGATAACTTAATTTATTTATAAAGAAATAATTATTTTCAAATAAATGAGCATCTGTTTCTGTAATTAACTACTAAAATTTCATAAAATGTTAAGTATGTTACATATTTTAAATATTTAGTAACTAAATATTTAAAATATGTAACATACTTAACATTTTATTAAAAATTTAAATAAAAACTTATCAATCGTAGTCAGTCAGTGGCGGGCAAACGCAAAAGGGTCGGCGGGCACCATGGTACTCGCGGGCACAGGGTTGGGGACCCCTGGACTCTAAAGCATAAAGTGGAGAACAACCTGTCATAGAGAGCGGGTCGCATACAGTCCTCCGAAGATCTCAGCGACCTTTTTATTTTTATTTCTACTCGGGCCCGTGGGAAATGGGGTCCACTTTTAAGAGATTAAAAGTATTGAAACTTAACGGCGTTTCATAATAACTGTAAATTTATATTAGTGGTCAAAGGTAAATCCTGAAGTTACTACAAAGATAATTAATGTTTGTTCCTCAGTTGAAGTATTCAGTGGAAATAAATAATACGAAGAGAAAAACATCAATGGGTTCACAGACCACATAAACTGAAACACCGTTAACTGTGGAAAAAGTATAAAATGTCCGCGCTACTACATCAAGTGAAAACTATGTCGTCAGTACCCACTCACGAGAAGAGCAACGGATGAATGATTCATTTTCATCGGGTCGGCGGGAAGGGACCCCGAGAGAGAAAGCTGAATTCAACATATATATATATATATAAGGCAAAATAATAATAATAATAATAATAATAGGCGCCCTAACGGTAATGCCTGAAAATTGTACTGAGTATAATAATAATAATGTGACTAATAATAAATTCTCTATCAGTCATGGCGGATAACTTGTTGAAAATAGTCTCATATAATGTAAGGTCAGTGAGGAATTCAACTGTAGATGTTCATAAAATCTGCGACAGTGCAGATTTGATACTCCTGCAGGAGCACTGGCTACCTAAGCAAGAGCTAAAATTCCTCTCTACCATCCATGATGACTTTATGTACCATGCGTCATCAGCAGTAGACTTGTCAGATGAATTAATGTACGGTAGGTCTTTTGGTGGTGTTGCTTTCTTAATAAGGAAAAATGTGTCAAAACATATAAAATTTTTAACAAGCGATAATGTAAGGTTGTTAGGCATTGAATTACAAGTGAACAATGATTGCATATTAATTGTATACTGCTATTTACCATACAACAACAGCAGTAATCTAGATGAATACATTGATTTGCTGTACAAAATTAAGTCATTATCAGATAACCCCAAATATTCTCACTGTATAATAATGGGGGACTTTAACGCACATGTGAACTCGGAATTCTTTGTAGAATTGGGCAACGTGCGAGTCGACCAATTTAAGTATAAGTGATGTAGATGTATTAGGGGTAGTCAATGGTAATTTTACATACGTTAGTGATATGAGTGGTACCACCAGGTGGATTGATCATTGTCTCACTAGTAATAATCTAAAGGATCGAATTGTTAGAGTTCATATTCTGCATGATTTCCTTCTTTCTGATCATAGACCATTAGAAATATTAATTAACGTTACCAATTTATGCGCAACACGACTTAACAAGAACTCAATAGGTAAGAATAATCGTGTCGATTGGTCCAATGTTACGATGCAGCAGAGAATAGAATACAAAGACAGAACAAGTCACCTCTTTAATAATTTAGAAATTTTGCACCTTGCCTGCAATAATCCTTGCTCAAATGATTCTCACTGTAAACTCATAGATAGGTATTATAGTAAGATAATATCCCCTGTTAAGAGAAGCAGGAAGCCCCCTGATTAAATCTTACAACTATCATACTAAGATTATTCCTGGATGGAATGATTTTATTGCCCCCCCTGAAGAGGGAATCGAAAGACGCCTATGATTTGTGGTGCTTTCATGGAAGACCCAGATTAGGACCAGTATACCTGAATATGTGTAGAAGTCGGGGTCAGTATAAGGCGGCCATAAGGCGATGTAAACAGGAAGAAGAGTCTATTCGAGCATCAAAAGCCTGTGAAACTCGCATAAATAACGATAATAACAAATTTTGGAAATTTGTTAAGAATCAAAAGGGTGTCAAAAATGTCCTCCCTCCGACAATCGATGGGGTGTCGGGGGAGGATGAAATTGCAAAGCTGTGGAAAAACCACTATTCTAACATTCTTATCAGTGTGAGTATGGATAATCTTAAGATAGATTGCAGCGAAACGATTGTGGGAGGGACAAGGGAAAATACTTTGATATCATTTTCTGAGGCAAAGAGGTTAATTAAAGAGTAAGGCATACTGTAAGGCGTAGGCTTTTTGACAGTGGACTTAAAGCAAGAATACTAGAAAGAAACCATACCTGAATGCAGCTCAGAGAAGAAAATGCCTTCTGTGGGCAAGAGAACACAAAGGATGGACATTAGAAGACTGGTACAATGTAATATGGAGTGATGAGACGAAGATTTAAATTTTTGGAAGTGACGGATTGAAATATGTGCGACGCAGACCAAAAGAAGATATGTTGCCTGAATGCCTGAATGCATTACAGCAACTATGAAGCATCCTATCAGCGTCATGGTGTGGGGATGCATGTATTGACGGGGTGTTGGACGCATTCAAATTATAAATGGAACTTTGAATGCTAAAAAATACAAAGAAGACATTTTGGAAAAAGTTACTCCCCTCAATTCAGGATATGTTCCCACACAATTCAGAGGGAGCAATCTTTCAGCAATACAGTGCTCCTTGTCACACGGCAAAATCAAGTATGAAATGGCTTAAAGACCATAAAATCAAAGTGTTACAATGGCCTGGCAATAGTCCAGACCTTAATCCCATCGAAAATTTGTGCTCAAAACTCAAGAAACTGGTAGCAAAGTCTAAGCCAAGCAACAAAATGGAATTGATTGAATCTATCATTAAGGCCTGGTTAAGAATTATCAACCCAGATGATTTAAGGCATCTAATTGATTCGATGCCAAGAAGAATCGATGCAGTCATCAAAGCAAAAGGTTATCCAACTAAAAACTAGCATAAAATATGTTTTTATATATCTGTACTTCCTGAATAAAAATATAATTTTATTTTATATACCGATGTGTTTTAATTCAACAAAATGTCATAGTAACTGTTTGATTGAAACAAAAATATTTATCTTAATATAAAATATATTAAAGAACATTAAAATATGCCTAAAAATTCAATACTAAATAGTTTATGCGCAGCAAAGATCAGAAAAGCGAAATGGTCTGTGTCTCTATAAAAAGTGCCCAGAATTTTGGCCACTAGTGTATATATATGAAAATGAAAATGAAAATGAAAATGAAAAGATTTATTGGCAGACTATAGTCCATATGACAAATATTATAAATACAATGACAGTTCATATACTAAGGATAGAAATATATACAATTGATTAGAAATAATACTGTAATGTCGAAGTTAAGCTACAGACAGACGTTTTCGTACCAAGAAGTCCATAGCTTAGAGGATAAATGGAAGGACTCATGGATAGCTTGGATGATCGGGTTGGTTGATTTTTTAATTCTTTGCATTAGACTGTGTTGAGCAAGTCTTGTTACCTCCTGGAAGCTCGGGATATTGCGGGTAGCAAACATTTGCGAAGCTGAGCATCTCGGGGGTAATTTATGTACGAGTCTAAAAGACCTGTTGTACAGCAAATTTAGAGTTCTGCCAGAACCTCTTTTATAATTCACCCACAGTTGCTGTCCGTATATATTACTGCAGAAAGTACGAAAGAGAGTGTCTTCAGCTTCACTTGTACAGAATCGAAAGTTCCTTATGGTCATATTCGCTTTAGCACACAGGCTTCGAGATTGTTTTCTTATATCCGAGTCATCACTCAAGGAGCTGATAATAGTTTGACCCAAATATTTAAACTCTTGTACTTCCTCAATTACTTCACCATTCATTTTAAACCTTATATCAGCTGGCTGATTACAGCTTTTAGGATGAAATTGCATAACCTTAGTTTTTGTAACAGTAAAAAGAATATCATGTTTCTGCGAATACACTTCGCAGACGTTTAGTAGCCGATCCAGACCTTTAACAGAGGGACTTATTAACACCATATCATCGGCATAAACTAAGTTATTTATCCTTGTGATATCTATACAACATCCCACTGTTGCCTCATTAAGTGAAGCAATTAATCCGTCGATATACACATTAAACAGCATAGGGGAGAGCAAGGAGCCTTGTCTCACCCAGCAACAGGAGCCAAAACACTCGGATAGTACATTGCCCCACCTAACAGTGAAAGATTGGTGGGAATACCAAAATTTCAATAAATTTAATATGTATATGGGAACCTTCCTGTCTTCTAGTTTAGCAAATAAAATATTGTGGTTCACCGTATCATATGCCTTACTTATATCAAGGAAACGGCTATAAATGGTTGAATTACTGTCAATGTATTTAGATATTGTTTCTTTAAGTACATAGATACACAGGTCAGTTGAGTGGGACCTTTTAAAACCAAACTGATTAGATGTCCATAGGAAATCATTTAATCGGAGTAACAAGAGTTTTTCTAGTAGTTTTGAGAAGCAGGAAGCGATAGCAATAGGCCTGTAATTATTGCTGGACAGAATGTCTCCGTACTTATTTTTGACCAGGGGCAAGATATGTACCCTCATGAACTCTGCAGGGATATATCTATGAGCAAGCATGGCTGATAGGAGCAATGATATATGCAGACATACTACGTCATTTGCATATTTGCATGTTGATAGACGACGGTACTAACAATCCTATCACCGTCGTCTATCAACATGATGGTGCTCCTTGTCACTATGCCAAAATTGTTCAGGATTATCTAAATGGACGTTTTCCAAATCGCTGGATCAGACGCGGAAGCAACAGACCTTGGCCAGCGAGATCACCAGATTTAACCCCTTTAGATTTCTTTGCATGGGGCTTTATCAAATCGCACGTCTATCAGACGAAGATTACGAGTCTTGAAAACTTACGTACACGTATACGAACTGCTGCAGATAACATAACCCCGCAAATGCTCCAGAATGTGTTTAGAAATGCTGCGGAACGATTTGAGCTGTGCAGGGATACTGATGGGCGTCACGTCGAATCCTACTCCTAATTATTTAATAAATGTTACCACTTTATCATTTTATGATTGAATTCCATATAATTTCCAAGTGCTTCACAAAAATAGATCCTGACTTTATGTACACCCTGTATATATATATATATATATATATATATATTAGGGTGTCACTTATTTGTATGGTATGAATTGAACCATCAAGAAGTTTCGCTCTGACCCTCTAGAAATGTGACGTTGGATATAAAAACGCTGATTATGAAGTTTCATGAGAAAATATTAATATTTAGAGGTCGCTCAAGGCCATTAAAATTTTGATGACGCGTCGTTACTTGTCCTAAATTGAAATGCGCTTCCTTTCTATGCCTCACCTCAGTATCATTTCAGTCGCCTTAATGGTAGGATATGTTTGCATTAGTGTGTGTTAGCTTAGTCTTTTAGTCCTCCCTGATATAAAAAATCGCATGGTCATATCTAGAAACTCTTGTGTCGAGGAGTACCTTAATATATACTTCGGATAATTGCATTCTGGTATACAGAGCAGACCATGTTTGTAAGATGGAAAAGCACTGTATCACCAGGTTTTAAGGTGACTAATGGTGTTAGGCAAGAAGGTATATTATCATCCTATCTTTTCTGTATATACTGGGTGATCCAGATAAATGGGACCCATAAAAAAAAGCCAAATATTCTTAATATTTAATTCCTTTCATAAAAACTATATATCATTCGAAAGAGTAGAGTTACAAGTTTATTATGAAATATTTTTTTTTTTTAAAATGACTCCTTTCAAATGTGCTCCATTAGTTGCCAAGCATTCCAGTGTTCTCGCTTGTAAGTTCTGCATCACTTTTGCAAGAGTGTGCGGTGGTATGGCCTGTATCTCATTTGTGATGGCCGCCTTCAATTCTTGCAAGGTCGTTGGGTTATTTCTGTAGAGCCTACTCTTTAAATATCCCCAGAGATAATAATCTAAGGGAGAAAAATCCGGAGACCTTGCGGGCCATTCAACGTCTCCAAATCTTGAGATTAACTCGCCTGGAAACGTTTGACGCAAAACTGCCATGCAGTTCCTCGTGGTATGGCAGGTAGCTCCATCTTGTTGGAACCAGTGGTTTTCTAGACAAAGATCTCTTAATTTAGGAATAAGGAAATCGGTCAACATTTTTTCGTAGCGATCACCATTTAGTGACCGTGTTTCTGGTGGAATCCTCGAAAAAGTACGGCCGTATGATCTGAGATGCAGTAAGACCACACCAAACAGTTACACGCTAACTATGCAACGGGACTTCGGTAATATTCAATGGATTTTCTGTTGCCCAGAAACGACAATTTTGTTTGTTTACAGTTCCATTCAAGTGAAAATGGGCTTCGTCTGGTCTGACATAATCAAAGTTGCTAGAAAATTGGTGGTGTCATTTACCTTCTGTTGGATCCATTGACAGAATTGTCGTGTTCGTGCGAAATCTCCATCGTTTAGTTGTTGCACTGTTTGAATTTTATATGGAAAGAGCATTAAATTTTGCTTGAATATACGGTGTGTTGTTCCATATCCAACTCCTAACAGCTGAGAAGCACGTCTGATGCTTATGTTAGGATTATCCTGTACAATTTCATGAGTTCTGTTAATGATCTCGTCTATCCTTGCTGTGCGCACTCTTCCAGTTGGTTTTCTTTTTCCAATGCTGCCAGTTAGGGAAAAATTTCTGACACACCGACGGATTACTTTCTTAGAAGGTGATTTTGACATCTGAAAATTTGTCTTGAAAGATCTTTGAGCTGAAACTACACTTCTTCCATGCTCATAATATTGCTCAGTTATGAAACGCAGCTGTTCCACAGTCCATGCAGTCACCCTGAAGGGTTAGTTTTAACTAACACTTTTATTTTGTTTTGTATCTTATCTTGTCTTGTATTGTCAAAACCTATACAATCCTGTACAAACTTGTAACTATCCTCTTTCGAATGATGCGTATGATTTTATAAAAGGACTTATACTTTAAGAGTTACAGGGGTTTCTTTTGGGTCCCATTTCTCTGGATCACCCTTTACATTATACATGAATGACCTTACCAATGAACTAAAAACTGCACGTACTGGCTGTGTCATTGGAAAGGAAAATTTAATCATTTAATGTATGCTGATGACCTTGTTCTTCTGTCACCCTTTCCCCATGGGCTGAGAGTACTATTAGAGGTATGTGAACAATATGGTATAGAAAATGACATCACCTACTGTATAATGGGGCAAAGAGCTGTATTTTGATTTTTAGGTGTAATCTACTGAAACATGTATCATGTGGGTCTTTTGAAATGAATGGTCAGACGATACTTGTCAAAGACACATGTAAATACTTAGGTCATGTAATTACTCACGAGCTGCGAGATGAACTTGATATTGAGAGGCAACGTAAAAAGCTGTATGGAGAGGGTAACATGCTAGTAAGGAAATTTGGTATGTGTTCAGAATCCGTTGAAATTTATCTTTTTAGAACTTGCTGTACTGCATTGTATACATCCCATCTGTGGTGGAATTATACAAAAACTGCTATGAATAAACTCTCTGTTGCTTATAATAATATTTTTCGTATGCTATGTGGGGAACCAAAATGGTGCAGTGCCAGTTTTATGTTTACTACGCGTAACCTACCTACCAGCCAAATGTTAATCCGGAAGAATATATATAATTTCATAACTAGGGTCAAAATCAGATAACTTAATTAACGTATTTCTATGACAACTAAAAAATAGAATGATAAATCAATATCCTATCAAATTGTTTGTGTATATGTAAAATTATTTGTACAAAAGCCACAGTAATAAAACGCACAAAAGTCACGGTAAATAATTTCGAGTGTGGCTCGTTTAACTTTAAACTCGTGTTTATTTAAATTGCCCGTTTTAATTATGTAATTTTTTGTATTGAATCGATAAAGAAATCTTTTGTGAATCGAAAAATGTTAAAATTATAACAAATATCAAAATATTTTGTATAACAATCATTGAATTTTAAAAATATCAAAATATTTGGTATAAAAATCATTGAATTTTAAAATGCATGTGGCCTGTGGCCCTCCAATTACTGGCGAACCAATTATTCGGTCAATAAAACTACAGAAAAGAACGCAGCCATGAAAATCTAAATCTTCACAAATCTTGATACGATGAACTCGGATGTGAAGCTCAAGATTTTCATGACTGCGTTCTTTTCTATAGTTTTATTGACCAAATAATTGAACCGGCAGTAATTGGGGGGTCGCAGGCCCCTAATTACTGTGGGTTCAATTATTTGGTCAATAAAACTATAGTCATGAAAATCTTAAGCTTCACAAATATTGACACAATGTGAAGCTCAAGATTTTCATTGCTGCGTTCTTTTCTATAGTTTTATCGCGGTGCTGGGGGCCCTCGGGCCCAGTAATTGGTGGTGGTGGGGAGGGGGGGTTGGTCACACATATATTTTCGTTCATTACTCATCACCCCCATCCACCATACGAAGTTTGGTCGAAATCGGTTCAGAAACGTAAAATTTTTTTCTGCGGACAGACAGGCAGACACATTTTTGCTAAATTATAATAGTAATGATGCCCGATTAGGTTAATTAAATGGCCGGTTAGGTCAACTGAATGCCCGATTAGATTAATTGAATGCCCGGGTACGTTAATTGAATGCCCGGTTAGGTTAATTGTACACCCTTGACGATTGGTTAGGTTAAGTCATGATATTTTCGTTAAAGCCAACGAAAATATCACGACTTAACCTAACCAATCGTCAAGGGCGTACAGATGACCTAACCTGGCATTCAATGAACCTAACCGGGTATTCAATAATTTTACCATAGGTTTCGTAATGATCTTGATGACGTCATTTAATGTTTTAAAATTAATTATTTAATTGCTATTTTCTTACTTACAGCGACAGGCATAATGATATTAGGATACCTAATAGAAATTTTGTAATATTTTAAAGTGGGGAAAATAAATAATTTTCTAAAAATGATCTTCAACTATAAAAGCGCATCTAATCAGATAACTTAATTAACGTATTTCTATGACAACTAAAAAATAGAATGATAAATCAATATCCTATCAAATTGTTTGTGTATACGTAAAATTATTTGTACAAAAGCCACAGTAATAAAACGCACAAAAGTCACGGTAAATAATTTCGAGTGTGGCTCGTTTAACTTTAAACTCGTGTTTATTTAAATTGCCCGCTTTAATTATGTAATTTTTTGTATTGAATCGATAAAGAAATCTTTTGTGAATCGAAAAATGTTAAAATTATAACAAATATCAAAATATTTTGTATAAAAATCATTGAATTTTAAAAATATCAAAATATTTTGTATAAAAATCATTGAATTTTAAAAATGCATGTTTGTTTTTATTTTTTTGCAAAAAGTTCTTTATGAATTTTAAAAATATATACTTTTTAAAATTGGATCGATAAATAAATCTTTTGTGAATCGAATGATATTAAATGTTTAGTAAATATTGACTTATTTTGTGCCAAAATTATGATTAAAAATGAAAAATTAAAAAAATGCGTGTACAGGCATGGGAAGAACTGTACCCCTAAAAGGGGGGAAGGAATTATGTTAGGGAATTTTTTTTAGCATGGGCACTGCACAATAAAAAGACGCATCGAATGTTGAAAACCACATTGTTCTATATATATATAAGGCTTCATTTCTGAAATAGTATATTAGACTAGCAAAAGGTCGGCGCTACGCGCCAATTTTCCTAGATCTGCGGTGCTTCGGCTGAATTGTGGGCCTACTGCGTATTTTATTTTGAACATCAGTAGCCCTTTATCTGGATATCATTCCTATTCCTCTCACCTTGGGCCTCAGTAATTGGGGTGCCTGCGGCCTTCCAGTTACTGGCAAACCAATTATTCATTCAATAAAACTACAGAAAAGAACGCAGCCATGAAAATCTAAAGCTTCACAAATCTTAATACAATGAGCTCGGATTTGAAGCCTAAGATTTTCATGACTGCGTTCATTTCTATAATTTTATTGACCAAATAACAGGAACCGACAGTAATTGGGGGCCCTGCGGCCCGCCAAATCATAGTTTTCATTGTTTCGAGTGCATCAATAATATTGTTATAGTGTTCCATTAGTTGTGATAAGCATGATCTTCCTGACCGGAATCGATGTTGGTTATCATTTTTTTTTTCTGAGTTTCCCCATTAACCCCACCCCCTCCCCCAGTACCCCACCCCTCTCCCCCAATACCCCCTCCCCCACAAGGCTTCATTTCTGAAATAGTATATTAGATTCACATTTTCTGAGAATCTCGTATCCAATACTTCGAAGCTGTTGAGCGACCTCTAAATATTAAAATATCTCAATAAAGCTTTGTACACAGTGTTCTTACATCATATGGCATACTTTGATGGGGTCAGAGCACGGAAACTTAAAAGTTGAAAAATAAGTGACACCCTAATATATATATATTTACACACACACACACGAGATCTGTTCAAAAAGTATCCGGACAGGGTGTTTATGTTTAGAACAAGGTCACACTTGAAATTGTGACCGTGCTAAACATGTCTCTGCTTGACGAGACAAGTTGACTGATAGGGTTGAACTTCATTGTGTAACGTCAGTCCACTGTGGTGAGCCGATAAAGTTAAACGTATTTCGTTTCGCGGCGATTTCTTACGATGTCGGAGAGTTTTTTGTTTTGTTTTTTACTGTGAAGGTGTTGTCCTCCACAAGGACAAACAATCAACAAGGAATTTTACATTGAAGTTTTGAGACATCTATGTGAAGCAGTTTGGAGAAAACGGCCGTAGATGTGGGAGACCGGAGACTGGATGCTTCATCACGATAACGCGCCATCTCACTCGTCGCAACTTGTCCAGCAATTTTTGGCAAAAAACGCTACCCCTCAAGTAGAGCAGCCTCCATATTCGCCGGGTTTTCCTCCATGTGACTTTTTTTTGTTTCCGAAGCTCAAACAAACTCTGAAAGGACAACGATTCGATGATGTTGAGACCATTAAAAGAAATTCGACGGAGCAGCTTTTGGCCATTCCGAAAAGTGCTTTCGAAAAATGTTTTCAACAGTTGCGGGATCGTTGGGCAAAGTGTGTGGCTTCAGAAGGGGCGTACTTTGAGGGAGATTGAGCCACAAACCCTGTAAATACCATATTCTGTCTATAATCGCATCAGTCCGGGCACTTTTTGAATAAACTTCGTTTCTGTTTTCAGACCTGACTGGAACAAACGGTTTTTTCTTAAATGTGCCTCCTTTCTGTAATAAAAGTTGTTAGTTTTAATACCTAATAAACTGCCAATTTTGCATTGTTACAGTGCAGAAATGCCCCTAGACGCCAGACTATCTTAAATATCCTTAAAAAACTTATTGAAATGGTCCCCGTCAATGATAGGTTTCGCAGGAGTTTGCCACAATTATCACGCAAGGAAGATAACTATGAACTGTTAGAAGCAGCTTTTTTTTAGAGACAAAATCAAATCAGTGTGCGGCTTTGAAGATAGATATTAGTAAGTTTGTCATACACAAAAGGTTAAGAAAAATTATTAGGGTTTACCTGTTAATTTACAAGTCGTTCAAAAACTGCATCCCCAAGATTACGAGGTGAGGTGTTTATGGACCATTAGGAACGTCATTCCTGTCGTATCTGCAGCTTAGAACATTCTTATGCACCTAATGATCAAATATCTGGTGTCCTTTCTTCTTAAGGAGTCATCGGTCCATTTTTATTTGAGGATGACAGTGTAGACATATTGATGTGAACATTGGTAGTTACCTGAGAATCCTTCAGTTAATCTTTCTTCCAAACCTGCACTTCGAAATTGCTAACGTAGATTGTGTTGACTTTCCAAATTGACGGCTTAATACCGCGTCATATGCAAACAGTCCGCAACTTACCAAACAGCACATATCCAGGTCGGTGAATGGGATGTCGCAACTTCCCGTGAGTGAACTTCACGATCACCCGATGCCTCTTGATTTCTCTCTATGAGGTCACATTTATGGTACAAAGCCTCGTACTTTACAGCAACTTAAAGAGAAAATCAGAACAGTCATTGAACAACATAATCGCGAAGAACTCGCTATTTTTCTTTTTTTTTATGAAAGAAGGAGGGGCCCAAAGCCAAGCACCCGCAAAAGTGATCCATCCGCTGAAGAAGGAGAGAGCCAAAAATAAGGTCTCCAAGGCTCAATGATGCCATTTTTCTTTTTTTAATATAAATTTTGAAAAGATTACGTAGGGTGTAAGATGCATGTATGTATAGTGAGGAGTAGAGAGAGAAGTGTGTGTTTGAGGGCATGCTGGACTGCTCACAAGGTAGATGAGACAAGGGAAAAGGTCAGCTAAGGAGGACAGTGACAGAAGAAACGGTAGTTTCAGCACTCCCTGTCTCCTGCTTAACATTCCCCCTGGAGTACTTCCGTGGTCGATTAGTGTTCATAATCTCCTTTAAAACGCGTGTCGATGGCTGTCGTATTTCGGAAAGCGGTTATCACCAAGTGGAAGTGTGAATCAGATTGTTTTCTGGCGTAAAAAATCTTATTGATAGTTGAAATAACATGATTTGCATTTTTCTGTGACCAGTTTTTTATACAATAGAGACATAAAACTGCAGAGTGGCTTCTGGGGCACCCTGTTTGCATCTACACTTATTAAAATAATAATATATGTCAAGAGAATAGTGTTATAATGCGAACGACAACAAACAAGTTAAAAAATGTTCAAGATAGTTAAAGAAGCGATACACTGAAAAACAAAATTAAGAAGTGTTACAAATCAGGTGTTTTAAGATAATTTTTCCTAATTTAGAGTGAAAATCTTTCATCCTGTTCACATCATTAATTTCCGAGACGAGTTTGGGATAATGTGGTAATAAATTAGAATCTTCGATGCTTCTGTAATTTCGAAAAATTTACATAAGAAATCGTGAAAAAGTTTAATTTAAATAAAATAAACGCTTTCCAAGTGGCAAAGTTTCAAAGAAAAAAATAAGCAAATATATATATATACAGGGTGTCCAAAAAAATCACTCATCATAGGAACATAAACAATGTGTATTTATTTATGTCTCCATCAGGCCAAATATGTCGAGGAACAAGTAGTGTGGCTGCAAAAGGAGAGCGTGCAGAGCAATTGCAATGTTGATCAAATGTTGCAAGGTGCCACCCCCTTCCCCCCGGTGCCACCCCTACCCCATGGTGCTAAAAATAGGGGAGAAATCCACCTAACCTCTTTGGGGGATAGATTGGGACGGCCTCACCCCCAAAAGGGGTATACCTAACCTAAGAGAGAGGAGGAGAGAGAGAGGAGAGAGAAAAACATCTTCTCACCTGGGCATCCAGGTGCATAATAAGAGATCTTCACAGCATCACCGGGTTTAGAAGTGTCTTTCAGCCAGTTGGCGTAGAAGCCAGTGCCTCCAGGCATTATCAGCCAGTTGGCACAGTGTATATATATATATATATATATTATATATATATATATATATATATATATATATATATATACTGTATATATCCTTTGAACAACCATTTGCCTTAAAAACACACACACACACCATTATTATTATTGTACACATACACACATACCAACTACAGTATATATACAATTACAGGGAGCAATTGCGTGCTCCCCGAACTAATCTTACTCTCTGGCGACATTAAGACTAATAAAGGCCCCACTACAACTTACACATGTCACCATACACAAAGACATAGACACAATAGCACCATGAGACACATACAGAAGTATAATATTAACATATTACAGTACAACGTAGATGGCCTCACAAACAAAATCATGCAGCTTAGGGAATTCGTACACAAACAAAACATTCACATAGCACTTATACAAGAAACAAAACTAAAACGCACACACAAAACACCCACCATCCCTGACTTCACGGCGATCCGTCAAGATCGTACTGGGGGTAACGGGGGTGGACTCATCACTTACATACGTAAAAGCATTAGCTACACTGATGCTACCCAAAACATTAGAAACACAATCCAAGCAGATAACACGACAGAAATACAGGCAGTTAACATTAAAACACGCGAAAAACACAACACCACACTAACCAACATTTACATCCCACCAGATAGTTCACCTCAGGTGCCAGCCAATTACAATCCATAGTTACACAATCTGGCCTCTCTCACTAATGTCATCGTAGGAGGCGACTTCAACGCCAAAGACACTAGTTGGTACCTGCAAAACCAAAACAACACCAGAGGCGCCAACATAGCCACACAACTAAACAGCCTCCTCATTCTTAACAATACAGAAGAACATACACACATACCACATCAAGCAGGATACTCAAACTCCTCCTCAGACATAACGTTCTGTTCCCCCTCACTAGCAACACATACACAATGGAGAACAGAAAACAACTGTCATCAGACCACCTGCCCATCATCATTACAACACATTCTACACTCTGCCCCAACAGCCTTAGGCACACTTACAGAAATTACAAGAAAGCTGATTGGGAACAGTTCAAAATACAGACTGAGGAACAATTCACCACCTTAAACAGCACACCCATCATAAACATCAATACAACACTCAAGACATTTAATCAGATCATCAATAATGCAAACAAATACATACCCAAGGGCAACATTAGGAAATACAACCCAAATTACACTAGAGAAATAGCCCACCTCATAAGGCAACGTAACAACCTCAAATATAACACACAAACACCACACACAGAAGCCATAAAACAGCAGATACAACAGCTCAACACAGAAATAAACAACAAACTCAAAGAAAAACAAACAGAAACATTTATGGAATTCATAACAACACTAAACCACTCCACAGATACATCCAGGTTATACAAGACTATAAACAGCATTACCCACTCTAACAGCAGCATTCACACCTCACACGCGGCTATCTGTCGCAGCTAAAATAATATCCCAACATATACACAACAAGCTAACATTCTAGTTGATCACTACGCAAAGATAAGTCACTTAAACAGAGACAACAACCAGAAACAAGCAGACAGACAAACAGCCAGACACAAGAAAACCTACAGACTCGACACTACCATTACACCCTTCAATACAGACCAGACCACCAAGATCATTAAAAACATTAAGAATTCGAAGGCTACTGGACCCAGTGGCGTATCAAGGGAGGGGCGAGAAGGGCGACCGCCCCGAGCGGCACTTCCCGAGGGGCGGCAAATTACTGTCAGGCGGGCGCAGTATGCAAAATTTTGGGTTTTTATGTTTTAAAATGCAACCCTCCAAAAAATTATATCTCATCATTGTCGCGCGTTATTTGTGTACAAAATATCCATGGTTTTGATGAAAAATCATCATTAAATGCTATATACAGTGCCCGCGAAAAGTATCCGATCACCCTTGAAATTTGTATTTTTTACATAAAAAACAATGTTTAAATGTATACTAACCTTATATTAGTATTTTGTCATCTGTCCTTTGGTTTGGATGACTTGTTCTAGACGTTTTGGCATGGATTTAATCAAGTTTTGACAAACTTCCACTGATATTTCCTTGCACCATACCTTTTTGATGGCCTCTTGTAATTTTTCGACTGAGCCAGTGTCGTGGCATTCAACCTTATTTTTTATTATTAGCCACAGATTTTCTATCGGATTGAGATCTGGACTATTACCAGGCCAATCCAAAATATCAAATTTATTGTCAGTAATCCATTTTGTCACTATTTTGGCCCTGTGACATGGTGCACCATCATGCATGTATGTTTTTGTCCTTTGGATTGCCATTGCCATTGGAAGTTTATCCTGTAGCATTGCTAAATACCGTGCACCATTCATAGTTGTGTTCTTCGGAAGAAAATATAAGTTTCCACGCCCATAGTAACCGAAACAACCCCAAACCATCACACTTGGAGGGTGTTTCATTGTCTTTAGGGTGTATTTAGGGTCCATCCTATTTGAGCCAATAGGCCGGCGAACCTTTTTGGACAACTTCTGAATGTCAAAAATGTCGACTCATCGCTAAATAAAACCTTCTTCCAGTCATCAACAGTCCAATGAATGTATTTTTTACAAAATGCGACACGTTTTTTACGCATTTTTTCATTAATGAACGGTTTCTTAGCAGCATGGCGAGATGGTAATCCGAGTTCTTTTTGGAGCCGCTCCTGGATAGTTCGTTCAGAAACACCAGATAACAAATTATTCATATTAAATTTTATTTCTTTCGCAGTTATTGTTGGGTTTTTCAATACTAAACGTTTCATAAGTTTGTCTGTTCGCGAATTTGTTTTTCTCGGTCTGCCAGATCGTTTTTTAGGGACTGGCGTGGTTAGGCCACCATTGTTCTTAGCCCGTGAAACCCATAAATTAACGGTACTTTGGGATATGTTTAATTCCTTAGCTATCTGTCTCTGTGATTTCCCACATGCATGCAAAGCAACAATAGCACCTCGACAATCACTCTTAAGTTGTTTTTTAGCACACATTATATATAAATTTTATTTACACCACTTTCTGTAAAAAAAAAAAAAAATCAAGAAATTTACACAAACAGTGAAATCTGACAAATTTGAGACACAGCCACCCGCAACGAAGGCTACCAGAACACTAATTTGAGAATGCATTAGATAGCTCTCATATCAGCGAGCAACCTCAAAGTTACCAGATGTCGCTAGAACAAATAGAAAGTGAATTACGTGTCTCTGAATATCAAGGGAAAATATTGTATTTTCTTGAGTGATCGGATACTTTTCGCGGGCACTGTATGCCACCTCAATGCCACTATTTCCACAAATAGTTGCGTTAAATTTTCACATCGGAAAGGTTGCCAGCCCTATTTTTCAGACTTTCCCTATATTATTTAGGTTAGGCTTTGCATTCTTTGAGCTTTGATGATGTTAATAATTAATGGTTGTTTTATTTTGCAGATACCCTACTGAATTAGCAAACATGAGCAAACGACAGAGAATGAGTGGTGCTGCATACAAGAATCTTCGCGAAAAAAAAGAGGAGGAAGGCAAGCGTGCTGCTAAGCGATTTCATCAGTTAATGGGATTCTCAGACAAACTTTCAGTGCCTTCTGGGAAGCAAGGAGATCAACCGCAATGTGATATATCTTTAGAGATAGATGTTCAAGCGGCAACTTCAAGTGAACCCCCAAATAATCAGGATCAACCCTCATCTACATCACAAAGTCACCCACCCACCCATCACCCACAGAGTCTGTTTAACGATTCTGGCAACTTGCCCGTTCCAATGACGGACAATTTGAGAATCGAACTCATTAAACGTGGACCATCACATTTGAAAACCATGAATGGACCCTTTCCAGCTGATTCAAACAATAGGTCAATGTCAAAAGTTTGGTATTTCAAAACTTTGGAAAATGGCGAAAAAATTGAAAGGTCATGGCTAATCTTCTCACCTTCAAAATGTAGCTTGCATTGCTTTTGCTGTCGTCTCTTCAACAACATCTCCAGTGCATTTGGAAAAGAAGAAGGATTTTTTGCCTGGAGGAAACTGAATCCAAGAGTACCTGAACATGAAAACAGTCCATATCATACCCGATGCTTTGAACAATGGAAAGAGTTGTCTATGCGCCTTCAGTTGAATGCTACAATAGATAATGCACATCAGTTGCAAATAAAACATGCTACTGCTAAGTGGAAAGAAATACTGAGACGAATTTATGACTGCATCATGTTCTTGGCAAAACAAGATCTTGCATTCCGAGGGCACCGAGAGAACTTAAATGAAGAAGCTGGGCTAGCTGGCAATTCTGGAAACTTTTTGGAGTTAATAAAACTAATGGGCAAATATGACCCAGTAATTAGGGAACATCTTACAAAAATACGAATGACTGACAAGATATCCACTACGTATTTGTCACCTAACATTCAAAATGAGTTCATCACACTAATCGGCTGTAATGTTCGAAAATGTATAATTGATAATGTGTCTAGTGCAAAGTACTTTGCAATAATTTTCGATAGTACACCAGATATATTGCATATTGATCAGATGTCTCAGGGAATTCGCTATGTGTCGATTAAAGATGGTAATGTAGAGGTGAAGGAATCCTTCGTTGATTTTATTAAATTAGAGGGGAAGACTGCTGAGGCAGTTACTGATCTCATTGTCACTAAGCTCCGTGAGGATGGGCTGGATATCCAGAATTGTTATGGCCAAGGGTCTGACAATGCTGCTACGATGGCAGGTATTCATCTTGGAGTTCAACGCAGAATTCTTGATGTTAGCAAACACGCTGTTTTCATTCCTTGCAATAACCACTCGCTGAACTTGGCTGGAGTTCATGCCGCGGGACTGAGTCCTAATGCTGTAACTTTCTTTGGAACAATTGAACGAATTTTCGTCTACTTTTCTTCCTCTACTCATCGTTGGGATGTCTTAACAAAACATTCCAAAATCACTGTCAAGCGAGTCTCTGATACGCGGTGGAGTGCTAAGTATGATGTTTCTAGTCTTAAGAAGAACTTGACTCACGTTGTTAGTGCCTTGGAAGAACTGAGTGAAGGGGTCTCCGAAAATCTGGACACAAAGGGCGATGCTGAAGCTCTGTTGACCTCCATCATGTCATGTCATACATATTCATTGTGTACTTATTTTTCTGGGATCCAGTGCTGAAAGAAATCAATGATGCTCAGCTATATTTTCAAAGAAAGGGACTTGCTTTGGACCAGTGTGCATTAAAAATGAACTCTTTATCCGTGTTTTTAACTAATGAACGAGAGGCAGTAGTATCAAACGCTGCAGATGCCGCCGAAGAGTTCTGTAATGAAATGGATATCAGTATAGACCGCAGAGTCAGGAGACGGAGAAGAATGCCTGGAGAGCAAGCTCGTGATGCTGGATTGACCGTGCAAGAGGATGTACGCAGAGAATTTTTTGAAATCATGGATCGTTTATTAGCAGAAATTGAAAAACGCACAGTTTGTCTTAAAAACATGAATGATCGCTTTGAATTTCTGTCTCCTTCGTACCTTTTGAATCAGCCCAAAGATGAAGAAATTAATACCAAGGTCAATAATTTTTCTTCCATCTACAATGATATTAATCCAGGAAGTCTACTGGAAGATATAAAGCGTTTGCGCAGACATTTGCTCAGTTTCGAAAGCATAAGCGTCGACGATGATCCAAAGAACTGGGATATGTTAAAACTACTTCGGATCGTTAAATGGGATCTAGTGGAATCTTTGCCTCATATAACAATTGCCCTCCGGATCTGTCTAACTACATGCATGTCCGTGGCAAGTTGCGAACGAAGTTTCTCGAATCTGAAACTTATAAAAACTTACCTCAGGTCAACTATAAGTCAATCTAGACGGAGCAATTTGGCGATTATTTCAATTGAACGCGAAGTTGCAGAGACAATGGACATAGAAAAAATCATTCATGAATTTTCTGTTATGAAAGTCCGAAAATTTAACTAGGCATTACACATTATATAGTTATTGTTAAAATTATGTAGTGTATTATGTACGGTACATTATGTAGTATTGTTAAAATTGAAGTTGCTTTATTTAAGTTTTTCTTCCAATAAAAGTTTTGTTTAGAAGTGTATTTTTGTAAAGGAATTGTTTTTAAAATTGAAAATTGTTGCGGGGGGGGGGCGTTGGCATTTTCGCCCCGAGCGGCAAAAAGTATTGGTACGCCTCTGACTGGACCAGACAACGGCGGTAGGACAGTTCGGTACGGGACAATTCGGTACGGGACAATTCGGTACGGGACAATTCGGTACTAGGACAATTCGGTAGTAGGACAATTCGGTACGGGTATAAATTAAAATGTAAATAAATTGAAATAAAACACACAAATAAGATATATATTTTATTAAAATAATTGTTTGCATATTTTATTGATTAAAAGTGAAATTAAAACGATTTAGCTATTTTATACTAATGCATCTTAAAACTTTATATTATATGCTATCCCTTTTAAAAATTCAATTTTATTCTCTGAGTCATAATTATTTATTAACGTTAGGATACGTTTGTTACTATCAAGATACTTTTTCTTTTGGAGGACTTTTTCTCTCTGACGTACTTTCTGAAGTTTACTTTTTGCCAGCATTTCTTCTTGTTTAAGAGTATCAATCAGCGCCAAAATATCTGGATGATTACCTGGGACTGCCTTATTTAATGTTCCATGAAATGCTTCCAAACTGTTGATTGTCCGAGATGTCCCTGTCCTAACCTAACCTAACCTAACCTAACCTAACCTAACCTACTCTATGTAGTTGTTGAAAAATACAAAGGGAAATTAGTCGCACAAGGCAAATTCGCCAATGTAATATTTTAAATTTATACCGGTACCGAATTGTCCTACTACCGAATTGTCCTAGTACCGAATTGTCCCGTACCGAATTGTCCCGTACCGAATTGTCCCGTACCGAATTTTCCGGACGCCCAGACAACATATCTAAAATACACTTTAAACACTTGGGCCCACAAGGAATACTAGCTCTCACAAATATCAGCACATACTGTATTCATACCAACACTGTATTATTCCTGACATATGGAAACAAGGTAAAATTATTACACTACTCAAACCAAACAAAAATCCAACAGAACCAGCTTCCTATAGACCCATTACTTTACTATGCACACCTTCCAAAGTAAGAGAAAGACTAATCTTACAAATCACCAACCCACTCATTCCACTATCGCCTACTCAACATGGATTCAGACCTCACCACTCAACCACGACATTACTCACTAACCTCACGCAGCACATCATGGATGGCATCAACTCCAGACGGCTAGCTCAACGTACACTGTTAGCAACAATAGATATTAGTAAAGCATTTGATGCTATCCCACGCTTCCCTCTCATAAACAAAATACTCAACACAAACATGCACAATAACACCAAAAGGTGGCTGAGCAACTATCTTTCAGGAAGATACTCACATGTCACATTTAATGGCAAGTCATCCAAAAACAAGCTTTTTCCGAACGGGGTCCCTCAAGGCTCTGTTCTCTCACCAACACTCTTCAACTTATACATGTATGACATTCCAACACCCATAGATAACAAGCTTACCTTATCTTCATATGCAGATGACATCACTCTAACATCCACCCACAACAACATCGACACCGCTACAAATAACCTACAAACATACATAAACAGTATACAAGACTGGCTCACACACAATAGACTCAAAGTAGCGCCCACAAAATCAACCATCACCTTGCTTACAAGCAACACAAAAGAACACCAGGTAATTCCACAGCTTACACTAAACAACATCAACATTCCACACATTCACAGGACCAAAATGCTTGGGGTCACATACAACACATCATTATCTTTTGCAAACCACATTTAGGACATTAAAAACAAATGTACGTCAAGACTTAACACGCTTAGGGTACTAACAGGCACAAACTTTGGACGCCAGCAGGAAACAACATCACTCATATACAAACAATATACTCGCTCAGTTATGGACTATGCTAGCCCATGCTGGGCACCCATTATCTCAAACACTCACATAAACACCTTACAGACAATACAAAACAACGCACTTCGTATCATTACAGGATGCACTCAAACAACACCAATAGAACACCTGCACACAGAAACAAAAATACTGAAAGTCAGGGAACATTTAGACATGAGGGGAACACAATTCATGGCAGCAGCGACAACTAACCCACAACACCCTTGCCACTACATGTACAATCATGCACCAATACTTCGCACCATTAATGTAACACCAGAGAGAAATTATAACCAAATACTCCATTCCATACCACGCCCCACAGACATCACACAGTACAGAAAACACATACACACACACCTAACCCACAAAGCACTGACACGACTCGGTCCAAATGCGATCCTAAGTGCGAAGCCGCCACCCATTAACAGGTCAGAGATCAGCCTGAGCAGATCGGATCGAGTTAATTTAGCACGATTCCGATGTGGACATCACCCCAACTTACGGACATATAAACACAGACTAGACAGCTCCATATACGACACCTGCCACCTGTGCCAGGACACACCACAAACAATTGAACACATTATGACAGACTGTACCGTTCTAGCACAACAACGAACACAACACAACATCACTAGTGCGCTGAACCTCTGGTCCACTCCAGAGAGGGCGATCGGTTACCTGCGTGCCGCCGGCTTGCTCGATCAGGGTGGGCTGATCGGCTAAACAACAACAACAACAGTATATATACGTTCATAGATCTTCAATATCGAAGTTAAACTCTGAAACAATTCCCTCCGTCATCAACGAATGTACCAAACAATGTTGGGTGCTTTCCTGTTAACCGCGAATACCCAACCCGCCCGCCATCATCTGGACTCGTATCTTGCGGAATTCATGTGGCGATAACGTACCGAAAGCAGCGACGTTTTTTCAGCGATTTTAGATGACATAAAGACATTTTGGCCCCCTACTAACTGATTATCGCTTACATATTAACTAATTTCATTTAAATAATTAATAAATTCGGTACTTACGTATTATCGGGACTATCAAACTGTTTATGATGTATTTTTGCTCTCGTCATTTTCGTTTAAACTAACGAAAATATCACAACTTAACCTAACCAATTATCAAAGGCGTACAGTTGACCTAACTGGGCATTCAATTAACCTAACTGGGCATTCAGTTGACCTAACCGGGTATTTTCCGTTATATTAACCTGTTAGGTTAATTCAATGCCCGGTTAGGTCAGTTGAATGCCCGGTTAGGTCAACTGTATACCCTTGATGATTGGTTAGGTTAAGTTGTGATATTTTCTTTAGTTTAAACGAAAATGACGAGAGCAAAAATACATAACAAACAGTTTGGTGGCGGGCGGTTGGGTATTCCCGTTAACAGGAAAGCACCCAATGTTATTATTATTGTATACACACACACACACACACACACACCACACACACCAACTATATATAAAAATATATATATATTTAGTGGTGGACCGGATATCCGCATCCTCATATGCGGATATCCGCATCATTTTTAACATCCGCATCCGCACTTCTGACTACGGATGTTATGCGGATATTACCTCTAATAAATTATGCAATTTACAATTAAATTAGCTTATAAAGTAGCTTATAAGGCCCAGTCATGCACATTTCATGTAAAGTATTAATTACACTGGTATGCATCAATTTTGCTGTCAAGGGTTTTGTAAGTGATTCTTATAGAGTTTTTGCTGCTGATTTCGAATCTGCAATCCGTTTTTCTCAATCAGCTCAGGTTATCCGGCTATGGCCTCATAAGTAAAATAGAATTTTTCGTGATTTTGTCAAAGCGGAATTGGAACAGTAACATCTATCATCACTTGTTTCACTTGTATAATATCTTTTTTTTACTTTTCAGGCATATAGATAAAATATTTCATAATGAAGAGAGCGTGTAAAAATGATCCCAATAGATTCTGCTACATATGTGGGACGGTTACCATGCCAAATAACCAGTCCCAAATCACTAAATTTGTGAAGACAATGTATAGAGCATACTTTGGAATTAAGCTAGGGGACCAGGACAACAATTTCGCCCCTCATATGTGCTACAACTTGTAGGGTTGCCAGATTTTGATGACCGGATTAAAGGACACTCAAAACGTTTTCAAGCTGCCACTCCCAGATTCTCAAATTTATATATATATATATATATATATATAATATATATAATATATATATATAGAGAGAGAGAGAGAGAGAGAGAGAGAGAGAGAGAGAGAGAGAGAGAGAGAGGAGAGAGAGAGAGAGAGATGATGCTCCCCAAAAAATTTTAAATGTTATACGATAAATATTTATTTCAACAAGCAGATCGAAATAAAGGACTGTCCTTTGAAATAAAGGACGTCTGGCAACCCTAGCTGCAAGACGTGCATTGAAAATTTGAGAAGATGGAGCAAAGGCAGAGCGAAATCTTTGCCTTTTGGAATTCCCATGATTTGGAGAGAAGGAAAGGATCACGTGACAGATTGCTATTTCTGCATGACAAACCTCCAAGGTGGGCTTATAAATTTATTTTTCTTAAATATTTTGAAATCCTCGTATGAAACTTGACATAATATTCACCATAATGTAATATTCACCATATATAGCATAATATTCACCATAATGGTAATCATACATTTACATATACATATTGTTATAGAAAATACATTTACACATACATATTGTTATACAAGTTACATTTACATATACAATGATTGTATATTTTCTTTCTTTTCATTCATATTGTCCCCGAAGGGACAATATGATGAAAAAGAAAGAAAATATACAGACTCCATCGACCTATTTCATATCTTACAGACCTCAGCCTTCCCTCACGAGCCGCCACTGTCTAAATGCTTCTTCTATTTCATATGCAAGTTTTATATCCATGTTTCTGTGTTTCTATTTTCAGGAGTTAACAAGAAGAATAAACACATTGTTGTATACCCTGACATTCCTTCTGCTATGAGACCTGTACCCCATGGTCCTGGAATTCCAATACCCGACCCACCTCAAACCCTGGACTTCGATGATTCTGATGATGAATCAATGACCAATGCCAATGACCAGTCCCAGTCGTATATACCTCAAAATACCGCTTCAAATGAGCCGAGGCCTCTCAACCAGGCCAAACTTAATGATCTTACCAGGGATTTAGGACTTTCCAAATTAGCTGCCGAGATCTTGGGCTCACGACTTCGAGAGGACAACTTGCTGGCTCCGGGAACAACATTCTCCTGGTATAGGAAACGAGAGGAAGAATTCCGCAAGTTTTTTGCAGTGCACGAGAATACCTCTTCTTTAGTGTACTGCTGCAATGTTGAGGGGCTAATCGAATCCTTGGGCCTGCCATATAACGCATCAGAATGGAGGCTATTTATAGACTCGTCTAAACAAAGTTTGAAAGCAGTACTTCTCAACATTGGGAATAGGGTTGCATCAGTCCCTGTAGCACATTCCGTACAACTTACTGAGAGCTACGATAACATGAAAATTTTACTGGATGCTCTCGTATACGACCAACATAACTTGAGGATCTGTGGAGATTTGAAGGTAATACTAATATCATAAGTAAACTATTGCTATTGACTATGTTGTTTTTCCAAAGGTTATTTGAGAGAGTATAAGAACACTTAACTTCCCCACAGAAGTGATACAGTCCAATGCATAGATTTTTTTATCTGATAGAACAAATTTTCTAAATTCTTTAAATATTTTCATTTTTTTTCAGATTGTGGCATTTGTATTGGGAATGCAAGGGGGATACACGAAATACCCATGTTTCCTCTGCAAATGGGATAGCCGAGCGGATGAGTAGCACTATGCACAGCGTGAATGGGCATCCAGAGAGAATTTTGAACCTGGGTCGCATAATGTCGTTTCAGTGCCCCTTGTACCACCAACAAAAATTTTGCTCCCACCACTTCATATTAAGCTGGGCTTGATGAAAAATTTCATCAAATCAATGAATAAGGAGGGTTCAGCATTCCGATATCTTGAGAGCAAATTTCCTCATATATCTGATGCTAAACTAAATGCTGGTGTTTTTGATGGTCCTCAAATTAATTCGAACTTTGATCAAGGATACTCAGTTCGAAAACGCAATGACTCCAACTGAGAAGAATGCCTGGCAGGCATTCAAATCATTTGTCACTGATTTTCTTGGCAAGCGTAGAAGTCCAGAATACGAGTCCGTTGTCGAAAACTTGATGGAAGCTTTCAAAGCTCATGGGTCGCGCATGTCCATAAAAATGCACTTTTTGTGGTCCCACTTGGACTATTTTCCTGAAAATTGCTGGGATTATAGTGAGGAATAGGGTGAACGATTTCACCAAGATATCAAAATAATGGAAGAGAGGTACCAGGGAAACTGGGATATCAATATGCTGGCGGACTATTGCTGGTGTTTGAAGCGAGACGTGCCCGAAGAAAAACACAGACGGAAAGCCAAAAGCCAAAAAACTTCATTCCTTCCTCAATAAACTTTTTTCCATATTCATTGTATAGTATTTATTCACACAATGTTTTCATTTTTCACGAGTGTTCTTATAATATTATTCGTATCTACAGTGTTTAAGCTAAAAAAATCAATAAATTTGGGGATAAAATTGGACTTATAATAAATGGCCAATAGAGAAAAAACCTGACCTGATTGAGGAAAACCAATGTCATTTTCGAATTCAGCATGGTCGAATTATATAATATGAGTTGAAAAAACCCTCACAGCAGACAAAAAAATTCCATATGCATACCAGTGTTATTAATGAACAAACAAATATATAAACCTCAAAATATAAATACCTGGTAACAGAAAATTGAATGAAACTTGTTTCATTGAATTTTCTGTGGCTGAAACTCTTGAGAAAGTTATTATTTTTATCATAATGAAAACATTAATATTAATTTTAATTCTTATGCATTGCCTGCCATAATAATAATATCACGAAATTTGAAAAATTGTCATATATTCATAATTCTATATTATATTGATAGATTAACTAAATATCCGCATCCGCATCCGCGGATATTGAAATAAAAAATCCGCATCCGCAGATGTTGAAAAACTGACATCCGGTCCACCACTAAATATTATGTATACATAAACATTCATAAATCTTCAATATTGAAGTTAAACTCGACTAATGTTGTTTATACTCCTACAAAATCAAATATAATATATGGTATATATATACACACTTTTTAATTTAATATCATAAAATTCAAATATTAAGCACACAGCATATAGCAATAATTTCAAACGCAATAAAACCCAATAACAATCGCGACATACAATAACAACTGAATTAACTGAGAATGATGAAGTTTTGAGAAAAACAACATTCAGAATTTTCACTTTTCAGAAAACTGCTTTTCTCTTTGTTTCAACCAGCATATTCTAAAATGATTCATTCATTATCGCCGAATGAAAAAAACTATACACTTTTAAAGAACGTGCGATAATATCACAACTTCTCTTTTATCTCTCACCCTACCACGCAGGTGGGCATTTTGGTCCATTAACCAGTGTTGGATCAACTCGCACCTGCATCAAATTCCGATGCTAAAGACTTTCAAACTACTTTTTCTGAATAATCCGCAAAGACACGCATTGATTCCAGAAGGCTGTTTCGAACACCTGTATATGGAATACACAAAGAGAGTAACTGGGCAGATACTGAGAATCTTTAAACGAAGAGATAGGAATATAATGATTCCTCTACTGAAAACACTGATCATACCCAAATTGGAAAACTGCTCGGTCCTAACATGCCCATATAAAAAAGAAGACATTAGACAAATAGAAGGGAATCAGAGAAATTTCACAGTCAAGATCAATGGGTGCAAAGAACAAAACTACTGGGAAAGGTTACGCCATTTAAACCTATATTCACTGGAAAGGAGGAGAGAGAGAGATACACCATTATTTACACTTGGAAAATAATGGAGAAACTAGTCCCTAATTTTATTCTGAACCCTGTAACTCTCCAAACAACAGTGGAAAGTAGAAAAGGAAGACTGTGTCGTGTTCCCACATTAAAGGTTAGACAGGGAACATCCTTAACCCTGAAAGAAAATAGTTTTGTTGTGAGAGTACCAAAACTGTTTAATCAACTACCCAAACACCTAAGGAACAAGAGTGGTGTTGCAGTGGACATTTCAAAAGAATATTAGACCCCTGGCTAAGAACAATCCCCCATGAGCCGGGCGTACCTGGCTATGTGAAATGGAGCGTACAAGAAACCAAGTCACTACTTCACCAGGCCAACTCGAGAGGAGGGGCGACAAGCTTGACCTTCGTGAAATGAGGAATCATAGCACGGAACTTTTGAAAGGTTGATTCTATAAATAAAATGAAAACGGAACTAGAATGGTACACTATTATAAAAATGAACAATATAACCCGTTTGTAACTGATTTAAAGCGTGTGAAAAAGAATTCATACGGTTTTGAAAATATGAACTATAGCCTATACAGTAATCTGTTTGTAATACTACAAAGTTAATGAGTGTCTCTAATTATATCATACGAAACCAAATGTACAAAGAAATACCGTACAGCATAAACTTAATACAAACCTTATTTCCGGCATCGAAACAACAAAAATTCAACTTAATATTACGACACATCTTAATTCTACGTGTATCAGAATAATCTAGTTTTGTTAATATAATTTAACAATTCACCTAACTACGCAATTTGTTTATGAAGACCATTAACTAGTTAAAACAACCTAATGCGGAAAAACACATAGAAGAGTCCGAAAACCTTAATTTCAACTTATTTGGAAATCATTTTGAGAAATTTATGGGGATTAAAATTCACTCGTTCGTTCGTTCGTTCGTACGTTTAAAGGTCTCGCTCGTTCGGTTGTTTTTATACTTGGTACTTCAAGGTCAGTGCTTGCCACCTTGTAGGACTATGAAGGTGGTGCCGGATGTCGCTAGAAAATTTTGAAGATATATTTTATGTAATATTATTAGTTAAGTATTGTAGTTTATCTGATGAGATTGTAACTGCGTAAGCTTGGCACATTCACAAATTTTAGTGGAAAAGTAATACAATGGCTACTGACGTAATAACTGAAGTAATTTGCTGTCCGCGAGATCATTTCATTTTAGGGACATGTAACATTCATTAAAGAAACGCTAAATAAATAAAAAATAATTTGTGTGATGATTTTAAAAGATGAGTTAAACCTAATAAATGGGCGTGAAACATTTTTCAGTTTTTACTATAGTGCCATAAAGCCCACCTTCGCCCTCACGGTCTCACCCCTCAACCTTCACCCCATTAAAAATTAGAACACCCCCCTTTAATTTCAATTCCTGGGGAAAACACTGTTGTAACCCCTCCCTCTGCTAACATTGTTGCTAATATTGTCTTTGGTAGCGCTGAGAGACACTGACTGAGGCGCATTGTGGTGGGATAGCGGAAGGCGAACCGCGAATGTAAACACCGCCAAATCACGGTTAACTTCATGTCACGATCACGGTCACGGTCACAATTAGTAAGTGATGGTTAGTAGTATAGTGTCAAAATGGACGAGTGCAATGCAATTGCAAAATGTCACGTAATGTTGCATGATGACGTAATATTGCATGATGTTGCAAGAGTGCCACCCCACCCCTTTGTTGCAAGAGTGCCACCCCCACCCCCTTTTATTGCTAAGCCCCCCCTTTGGTGCTAAGCCACGCCCACACCCCCCTTTGTAGCAAAAAGAAAAAAGAAAAAAGAAAGAAAGAGATAGAGTACCGGCATTTGTTGCCAACCCCAAAATGGGATTGTAAGGGGCATGCAACTTGGAGGCGGAGTTCTCCCCCAAGCTATTCCCCCCAAAGAGGCAGAAAGGAAGAGATAGCAAGAGAGGAAGAGAGAAAGAGGGGTATGCAACTCGGAGGCGGAGTTCTCCCCCAAGTTGAACCCCCCAAAGGGGTATACCTAACCCAAGAGGCCTCTATTGGAGGGAAGGGGTTTCCTCACCACTCAAAGGGCCATTAAAAAGAAAGGACCAGAGGTCCTTGCTCGGGCGGCTGCCCGAGCTCTTATGGGAGTCTTCTGCCATACACCGCCTTTTATAGAGTCCAAAACAGCCAGTTGGCTGAGTTGCCAGATAGCGCCATGCCCTTAATTACTCCCACAGCCGGTGCCTCGGGCACATCAGCCAGTGCCTCGGGTACATCAGCCACGATGAGTTGCCAGATAGCATTAATCATTTAATTTAACTCATATATTAATCAGCCAATAGAAGACTGAGTTACCAGATAGCGCCATGTATTTTATTTAAAGTATATATACCAGTTGGCTTAGAAGATCGATTTGAGAATTAGCAATTAATTAATTAATCAGAAAAAAAAATAAATGATATAATTGTGTACAAGGAATAAATAAAACACCACTACAACGTTCTGTTTATGAATTAGTGCATATACGTCGGGGCACATATATGATCAAATAATATAATGGGTAATATATAACCATACAAAGCACAGTATCATCAAATATTAGAAAAATATATAGTTATATTATCAAAAGTTATATTATCAAATATTAGTACAGGAAAAATTATAGTTATATTAATTATATATAATTGTACAAAACATAATATTAACCAAATATTAGAAAAATATATATATATTTATATTAATTATATATAATCGTACAAATCGCAGTATTAGCAAAATATTACAGTAAAAATATATATATTGTCTTTACGTTCTACGGTACAAAACGGTAAATTCAATGCTGATTGATGCTACATCAACATCGGTATTACTCTGCGCATCAACTCACCGCTTAACTGATACGGCGGTTTATATTCAATGTAAATGGCTTTCATATCATTCAACACTATTTTTGTATCCACTATACACGGCAGGTAAGTTGTCTTTAAGCGTCACTAGAACGCAATCAAAAGCACGCGCAAAAAGTCATCGTTAACTATGTCATTAAATACAAGCTTATAATCAAACCTTTCCAACCGAGGGTTTTTTCTTAACGTACCGAACTTTTCAATCGTGAACTCTTCTTCACCCGACATAGCGACAATTGAAATAAGCTTCCAAGTCGCAACGGCAGCTATCCACTATATAGAGATACAGCTCTTCGGGATGAACTGTGTAGGCGAGCTCTGCACCGTACCTCTCAAGCGTTCTGTACAAAAGCCCAGGATATTTCGAAGAATCTAAACCTTTTAAATACGCGTCCAGAGCTAGCCCGTTCTCTCCCTGCTCATTCCAACATTCAACAAATTCGTCGAGCAGAGCGGTGTAAGCGTACTCAAGTACTGTATCAAAATAAATCATGTCTGAGATGCGTGTGTCTAATATAGGTTTCAGCTTACGGAATCCAACGATCTCAAACATTCTGTCGAGGAGGAAACGGTTCCGTGTAGGAACAAGAACGCCATTATCAGCCGTGTTCTTCCACATCAATCGTATATCAACGCATGGTTGATTGTTATTTACACTCAATGTACAAACAACGGCATATGAGGAGGCTTCACTAATCACCTCTCTTATTATACCTACGTCAGCTGGTATTTTATAGCGGTCCTCAGCCCACCTCTCAACTACATCGAAGATTTTATGCATCTCCTCAAGATATAAATAAATAACGTTGCGCTTGCTCGCAGGTCTACTGTTCGTTTCAAGCACACAGTTAATGGTGCCGGTTTCCCGCCTGAACACACGCAAAGACTTCGTCACGGAGACGTCGTACTAGGCGTTGAGAATGCTTCTCAAAGGGAGTTCCATCGTATTCATCGAGATGACTATAGCACATCCACTCGGTGCAAGCTCTGAGGAGACTATGAGCCGCGCGAGTCGCACCATAATCTAATGAAACCTGTGCGGAGCTGACCGAATTGCTGTACCCCATTATACTGGGTAGGCGTTTTGAGAAATTTTCCGGTACAATAACTAATTTTGGTTTTAACGTTTTATCACTACCACTCCCCCGAATACGCACCAGACAGTTTCCCTCAGGGTAAATTTCATGAACTAGGCACATTTTATAATGTTTTATCTCTCCTAAAAATCTTCACACTGCGGGGCGCTGTTAGAGAGAAACATGTGTTTATATTTAGGCTTTTTATTTAACAGGCGATACTCATCTCTAAAATCTGTTAAAAACTCACATAACCCTTTAGCTACAACCTCACTACAAATCTCATTATGATATATATTAATGTAGTGGTAAAAATACTTAAGATTGTCCATGATAACGAGATTCACATTTTCAGTCGTAGGGTATGAGTAATCGACATGGTGTAGCATGATATAATACCGTTTATCACACCACTCATCCACAAGGCTCACTACCCGTAACTGCTGTTTAGCTTCTGAGCTTGCCGCTTCTTCTACCACGCGGTGCACGTGTGTCTTTATAAAGCCTAGTTCTACAACATACTTCAGTACATCGTCTGTACTGCGAAATCCTACAACCCCCTCGCCAGATTATCCGTAGAGTATTTGAATAGCCTGACCCTTCGCACGATTCAATGCTTCCTTAAAAGAGTCAAAGGAGGCTGGGATAGGGAGTTTTTCAGTATCCACTACATCTACGCCCTTTACTGAATACCACTTCATAAATGTTGAACACGCGATATTAAAGGTGGCCATTTTCTTCTACGCGGGAGAGAATACACGTCTGAGCTCAAGGGTATACAGAGGTCAACTGAGAACGCGGGGACAGAGATCTGCTCAGGCTACGGGATGAATCACGTCCCCGGTCTTACAGTGGGCGGGGCATAATTTTACTGTACACACGCACACACGCAAAGTGAAACACAAGTCGATGCATGATTTATTTAATAAACGAAATAATCAGCATGTATATATTTAGAAATACGTGCAATAAATAAGTTAACAATAGGCACATCAAAGAATGTTATCAATACATATATATTCACAAATATGTGTGACGAATAACTTAGAAATAGACCCATCAAAGGTTATGGTAACGAAAGGGTACGGTATCATAGGTACCAGGTAACTGGTAACGTTTCCTATAGGTGTTACGGCACACCTTTGTACCCCTAAGTTCCTTCACGCCCCTCAGCTTCTGCGCCCTAAAATTGTGGGTGCCTACAACTAGTTGGGGAGGCCGTTCGCCCTCATCATCGTCCAAGCACAATAGATCCTTCAGCGAATCAAAGTTAACGACCCTCTGATTCGCTTGGTTAATCGTGATACCCTTCGCCTTCACGATATATTTCGTTTCATTCCCTATCCTCACCCGTACCCCATAAGTTTTAGGTCCTGTTGAGACAAAAGAGTCGGCGTATGCATTGTCCCCATACTCATCCTTGATCTCATCAGTGAGCTCGCCGAGGAATTCACCAATTGCAGGCATGTATTCACCCTTCCTCGCTGTGAATATCACGCTATCTGTATCGGCATACAAGACTCGCTGCCCAAGAGAATGCAATAGACCCCCAAAGTTTGATGCGGGCGTAGGCTGTTGTGAAGCTGGCTACAGGAATGTTTGTAACCCTTGAGGTATCTGTGGCCAATTCAGTGTTGTTGTACATTATTATGTAAGTATTACCTACATTCACGATTTCCATGACTTCTTTATCGGGTGCGTTGGCATAATCCCAAACTTCGCTATAGCTTTGTGCCAAATGAACGTTCCCCTTGCCAGTATTTTGTGCAGATTTTCCTCATAGGCTGTTTAGACACAACTTTGCACTAAAGCGCTTGCCAGGATTCTTTACAATTTGGGCGCGATCAAGTTGTATACCTTCGTGGTCGCGATAACGTTTGAATATAGGCAGACTTTTAATCTTCGTTGTCAACTCCTCGCGGATACCCTGATGCCTCAACCTTATCTTTCAAAAATGCGTTTATATACGGTGTGAAAAGGTTGGGTAGCTTCTGAAACCTCCAAACCTCATGTATCTTCAGTATTCTATACCCATGGCGTACGGCTAGGGCCAGCTCAGGACTTGTATATACGCCTCTGATCTTACGCTGGTGGTGTGTATGGCTACAATTACCGTTATTCTCTTCAGCACACTTCACGCACAGGGGAAACATGAGCTTGTGGTCAATGACGACGGGTAAGATCGGCATCCATAATTCGCGAGGGGCGAGCACGTCTACGAAAGAGAGCACAAAGTAGCGATCATTCAAATTTCTTGAAAATTCATTGATGGAAGGCAGGCTAGGACCCACCAATTTCTCAGGAGCACCCATTGGGTACGGGTTGTTCTTCATCAGGTATGGGTATAAAGAACAAGTCGTAATAGTGAAGTTTCACGCCCTCCGTAGGTAGAAAGTATAGCTTGAAGGGATTTGTACGCCCACCGAACAAGCTATCACCGCATTTGAGAGGATCCAATACCATTGAACGCTTGATCGTGTTTATTTCCTCACGGTACACCTCATCTGTCTCCATCCGTGCATCATATTCATGCTCCCACAAGATTCTGTGTGTGAACCGGGCACCTATAAGTTGATCACGGGTGCGCGTCCACGCACGGCAGTCGGCAGGAGATCTACCGTGAATATCTCCGGTGATTCCACACTCAGGACGGGGGCATCCATGCCACCAGCAACCGTTAAAAGAGTACACAGTCTTCTCACGAGTGGCACGGTTTTCACTTAGCCCATCAACCCAAAAAAACACGACCATTAATCTTAATTGGTACCTCCCCCGTGTTGCGGGCATGCTTTATGTATGCACCTGTCTGTTGTTGTATGTCTATAAGCCAGTAAATAGCCTTGTGACCATAACTGCGGGGAATGTTTCTGTGAATAATTGCTAAGGTGTTTTTAGGCATGAAGTTATTCTTGAACACCGTAAAGCATGGTGACGCGATGGTGGTTGCGACTTGCAGCGGATCGCATTTTAAACGGACTATGTACATTCTTCTAAAGTCCTGGAAATATACTCTAAGCACGCGCACATCATTCACGCAATAACGTTCACACTCAGCAGCTATATTATAAGGATTACATTCATTAAAACTGTCGTAGTATCGATCAAAGTCTTCGCGCTCATCTACACTCATACAATCATAGTTAAAATAGTAGCTTTGCTAATTTACAAGGCGTGAATAATAATGTATCTTTAAATTGCACATTACCTCTTATTTGCATCTGTATAAGTTTGTTTCCACTTTTCAAGGGATCACCCGTGAATATCTCAGATGACTCGTGCTCGAGCAGCTCCTTATTAAGGAACTGTGTGTCAAATTTTGCCCCGTTATGGGCAAGAATATACACAGTCATTTTTTTGAACTTGTCCGCTAACTTGACAATATAGGACACAAATAGCTTCACAGGGCTATCGTGGACATTCTTATTAAAAACATTTGTCCGTTTACCACATTTGTGGCACTCATCACACTCGATCTCCATACACTCATCGCAGATAGTTTGGCTCACAAGTAAATGCGGAATTACCTCTTTGGTTTTAGCGTTTGTGTATGTTTCTATATCGTAGTATACAGTTATACAAGGTTTGTTTCTAGGCTTGGCGTCTTTCATATGACATACATGTTTTACGCCATCCGCCTTATATTCCTCCTGGCATGTAGAACAGTGAATTTCGTCACACTTGTGCTTAAAATTTCCGCTACCATTCAAGGTGTGAAACATGCCACATTCACAGATTTTCATTTTTCTACACGTGCCAATTGATTTATGGAGATCAAAACAGCTATTGTGGAAAAATGTGCGTCTACACACATTACAGTCCCTCTTCTCAGCTTCAACTGCACGGCTTTCACATTCGGGGCTTTTACACTGTTCACATACCATGTGGCAATCTTTACAATGTTTCACTATATCATCCGCAAACTCGAGACACCCCTTACACAAATCATGATGTCGCCCATATTTTCGACTTTTATCATAACTCGCGTAAAGGCACCTTATATTACGGATGGGGAGATACGTTGTACCTGACAGTCCTAAAATAAGTAGGGGTCTTGTACGATCTCTCACACTGCTTTTAAAAACATACACAGTCCTACGACGATCATCCAGGCCAAATACCACTATACGGACATTCATTTTCTGCTCTCCCTTCTCAGTTCTTCAGGACCCATATTACAGTCAAATTCAAGTTCACAGTCTACAGCTAGTTTACGGGCCCGCTCCACGATCGTAGGCAACCAAATGTTTTTGACCCGTGTATTTTGTACAGTAAACATACGGGCCAAGACTACTGCTATAAAGCCGCAACCACGATCGACGTTTATATGCCTTCTATAAATAGCCTGAGAATTGAAGTTAAGAGTATACGGAGTGGTACTATGACCCGCAACACGGAATACACGGTCAATATTTACCGTGAAGTTGTCCATATTGAATGCTATACTACTTTGGGCAGCTTGCTTTATACGTGCTAATATATAATCTATATCTTCAGCAGCCAAACGTCTAAATGGCACTACCACCCAAAAATCATCTACATCACCATCATCTGAGCCGAAACCGAAGGACAGACTCGTCCTGACTTCACGCTCGTCGCGGTTCTGAAGGGCAAACTCTACAATGCGCTCTACAACGCGACGTAGTCCATACTCAACGCCATTGCTATACACGGATCTAGGATCGACCCTGACTATATACCGATTTCTAGTCAAGACTGGGGTGGGGGCAACGGTACGCACCAACTCAAATGTTATATCATCCTCAACAGAACGGGGGATAGCTGTGGAGGATGGACAAGGGGCTATATTGGATGATGTAGGGTAGGCAACGTAAGACGTAGAGGGTTGGGGATCTATTATTGCAGAACGGGTGGGGGCTGTGGAGGATGGACAAGGACTATACTGGATGATGTAGTGTTGGCAGCGTAAGACGTAGAGGGTTGGGGCTCTATTATTGCAGAACGGGTGGGGGCTGCGGAGGATGGACAAGGGACTATACTGGATGATGTAGGGTTGGCAACGTAAGACGTTGAGGGCTGGGGCTGTACCACGGATTGTCCAATAACCGGTCGTATTTTGTACGCTTTATACCTGACGTGGAGGGTTCTTCATCATGTCTCCGTTTTGAACGTGCAACAGGTGTCTCTGGTAGGGATTCATAGGCGGGGGTATGGGTACTGTAGATGCAGGGTCAGTGGGATCATCCGTGATATCGATGATGGGCGGTTGTACATCATCGTCATTAACGGTTCTGTGGAAGAAGAAAACAAAATATAAGGAACAGAACTCGTTATTTGTGATATTTGTAAATGAGTCACTTAGGGGTGTGACGTGTTAGAAATGGAGGCTGTAGAAAAATTCAGATTCACGAGCCCATCCACATGTATTATATCTGGCCCGACAGGTTGTGGTAAAACGGTGTTTATGCTTAATATCATTAAAGAAAAGGGTGAAATGTTCTCAAAATTTGTGCATAAAGTTATATGGTGCTATTCGACATACCAATCAGTGTTCAACGAGTACCAAGGCGACGTTTTGTTCCACAAGGGGGTCTATGACGTTAATTCACTAAAGGGAAATGAACATACAGTCATCGTAATTGACGACCTCATGTTGGAGATGAATAAAACGTTTGCCGAGACATTTACAGTATTCTCCCACCACCTTAACATAAGCGTGTTCTTCATCAATCAGAATCTATTTTTCAAAAATAGATACATGCGCGATGTATCGTTAAATACGCAATATCTAGTCTTATTCGCGCAACGTAGAGATGTGTCACAAATTGGAGTATTAGCCAGTCAAATGTTCCCGAGTCAACGTAAGGAGTTTTTGGAGGTTTATAAAGAGGTCACAAAGCAGCATTATGGATATTTGCTATGCGACCTTCACCCGCGAAACACGTTTAGGGTGCTTCTAAGAACGAATATATTTCCAAACGAGCCTGAAACCGTGTACATTCCAGAATGATGAATAGGATAAAGAAATACCGAGAATTAATAAAAATCTATCAACGACTGCCTCGGGCGTTGCAGCAGATGCTTGCTAAAAATATCGACTCTGATTTTTAAAATGCATCTGCGAAATCTGCCTGAATGTTATAAAATGTAATGTTCCAATGAAATCCTGTCAGAAGGCTCGCTTACGTCGTTACAAGAACATAATACGTACGCTCGCCCATAAAAGTCAGACTGTGGGTAAGAAAAAGCGTATTATTGTACAAAGAGGTGGGTCGTTCCTCCCCATCTTATTTTCAATTTTGGGTCCTTTACTGACTAGCTTAATATAATGAAGAAGGTGGTTGTGATCCCGCACGAGGTGTATGCTTCATTACAAAGGGCCCCAGATGCGGTTCTAGAACCCCGTAAAAGTAGGCTTAAAAGAATGGAGAGTGAGCTACTACTCCTATTAAACAGTGAAAAGGCGCCTGATGAGAAAAGGGTTTTGTATCAAGAGGCTTTGCAGAAATTTCTTCACGAGTACGAAGATTATAAACATCCTACAGAGCTCCCCGTGAGGCACAGCTCGAGTAGCGTTGAGCATAGTGACACAGGGCCTGAGCAACCAAAGAGTAGCGGAACACAGCACATCGAGCATGTGCTAAAAAACAGCCTTCCCCATACATTGAGGAATAAAGGGTTAAGTCTTTATAACCTATTGAGTGAGGACCCTATCATACAGTGGGGCGACACAGGCGAGGTCATTGTTGATGGAACAAGGGTACAGGGGTCCAATATCGTTGATATTGTTCACGATCTGGTGAGAAAGTGGGACAGGCCTTCACCAACAGGATGGAGACATATTAAGGCAAGGCTGCAGCAAATAAATGTCCCCAAAACATTGATAGGTAATCTGAATAGGTTAAAAGACTTGGAGCAGGCGTCGCACGTGTCACAACTGAGTACACCTTCGCCCACAACACGCAGTGTCTCTGAAGAGAAGAAAGAAGAGAGTAGAAGGCCAACCTTATCCACGTGCCTCTAAAATACGCAAATGGCTAACGTATTAAGTAAACGCTATTATGACATTTCTAGCCCAGCATCCTATGGTGGCGTTAATAGACTGTACAGAGCTACTTATGGTGTAAGGAAAAAAGATGTTGAGAGATTTTTACGCGGGCAGGATGCTTACACACTTCATAAACCGGTGAGAAAAAGGTTTAAAACAGCCAAGACAACAGCCGCATCGATTGATTCTATTTGGCAGGCAGATTTAACAGACATGCAAAGATATTCGGTGTACAACGATGGTTACCGCTACATCCTATTCATAATAGATGTATTCTCTAGATACCTGTGGCTAGTTCCCCTGAAAAATAAATCGCCTGAAACAGTCGCTAAAGCAACCAAAACACTGATGTTGAAAGAAAACAGGATTCCAGGCTATTTTTGTACGGACATGGGGAAAGAATTTATAGGGCGTGCTTTTCAGAACATGTTGTCAGAGTTTAATATCAGCTATTACACTTCCAACTCTATACATAAAGCATCTTTAGCTGAAAGAGTTCAACGTACCATAAAGGAACGCATGCACCGTTATTTTACACATAAAAGCACGCTCAGATATATAAACGTTCTCGATTCACTGGCTTCATCCTACAACCGCTCACACCACCGTACGATCGGTACAACGCCTAACGATGTTTTAGAAAGAGGCAGGCGACCGAGAGTGATGGACCACCACCACCACCGCCACCACATTCTGTGCGTTTCAAAATCAATGATTATGTAAGGTTGTCACGTTCGGGAAATAAATTCGCGAAGGGCTTTGAGCAAGGATGGACACGCGAGATTTTTAAAGTTAGAGCTATGAGGCCTAAAGGCGAGATAATGATGTATTACATTGAAGATTTGAATGGGGAAGAAATCTCGTTTTTTTTTACCGCGAGGAACTTCAGAAAGTAACATTTAATTTAGGAAAAAATGTGTTTAACCCTTTAACGCCGAACTTTTTGGTAGGGTTAAGTCTAAATGCGTGTATTTGAAAAGTTAACTAAAGGCAACATGTGACGGTAAAGGGTTAAAATTGAGAAAATTTTATGAAGCAAAGGCGCAGGAAAGAGAAAAATGTACCTGGTGAAGTGGTTAGGTAATCCAGAAAGCTTCAATACCTATATAAAAGCTGATGCAGTCATGAAGCTTAATTAGTATGCAACATGGCCCCCAACCATTTCTACGTCACACTCCCGTCCTCCTCATCCCTGTCGGTGCACCCTAACAACACATTAGCCAACTTTGTAACAGAACTCCATGGGCCCATTGATTTGGGTCGTGATTCGTATGAGGTGGGGGTATGTGAAATTCAGCTGGACACCGTCTTTTTAAATATTGATTATAAAGACGCCGTTTTTACAATTCTTAGAAACTGTGACGAGTGTGCCAAAGCCGGCGGGGTAACTCGGGACGAAACTATAAGCATCGCCCGGACTAAGGTCGCACAGTTTTTCAGTACAACTGTGACACTAGGCCCGGGTCGCTATGGTTCGGTTGAGGATGTTGTGAGAGACAAACATATGTCTAAAAAACTCGCACCTTACGAATGATTTAATATACGAAATCGTAAACAGAGGAGGCGCTGCACATACTCTAATGCTAAAATCAAAGGCTAATAGAAATCTTAAAGACGGAAGAGTGTTCAAAATTATAACCGAGGGGCGTTATCGAGCAGCCTTCCAAAGAGACACCTATCACGTGGTACCGGATTACTTGTCCCGCTTAATGTACCAGCTGAAGATGGAGAAAATGGCTGAAGGCCCTGAGCCGCCAGAAATGTGCTATATTTATAGCAATATAGTAGAACACCAATTTGTTGGGGACACCCAGGCCCGCCTGGTACGCATTGCACACATCCCCAACCATAGAGGCAGGGGTTTGAGTATTACATATGACAGGCCCCATTATGTGAATGTCGCAACTAATCTAATAACTAATATCTCAATATACATATCAGAACGGTGGAGGGTAAAAATTTTCCATTCGGTGACGGGAGCTTGACAGTGAAGCTGCACTTTCGCCGCACTGAGTTATAATGGTCAGAAAGCCATTCACGGTGTACCGGGGTGTGAGATATCAGCGCGGCAGCGGCCTTGGGGCCATTTTTTTTCATCAATACTGCGCACAGCTGTACCACTATTGAAGAGGGGGGCCAGGTATCTTGGGAGGAAGGCCTTTGTGGAAAATTTGGGAGTACCGAAATGGAAGACCCACCTAATCTTGGATAAGCCATATTGACATTAAAAAAAAAAATAATAACAATAAAAATAAATCAGAAGAACTTGAACTCTTGCTGAGAAAAATTAAAAAGACACCAACGAAGAAACAAATATGGGATGAAAAGAAAAAAAGATCCCATAGCTAGAAATGGCAACATGGTTTTGGGAAGAAGAAAAAGATCGGGATAAGCTTAATAAGCAGAATAAGAGGGAGGACGAGGAGGCGCGAGACGAAAGAAGCCGGCATAAAAATGTTCATTATTGGTGTCAAGAAATAAAACTTATATAAAATTTCAAGGTAAGAAGTTCATAAATTTCCCTTCGGTTATTAAATTTAGGTTAAATAAGCTGACATTTCAGCTGTAATTGTTTAACAAAAGAGTATGGAAGTCCTGTTTATGGACAAATAGCTAGGCTGGTTCATCTTTGGCCTAGGTCTTCCATCTCCAACGTAGCCTAGGTTGTGCCTAGCCTACTCTGGTTGGAGCAGGACCTATTTTTTCCATATCCAAATGGTGGCCCGTGCGGGGAAGGGTTATTTGCTGTGAAAACCTTAACTTTGAATAAAATAAAATTAAAACAAACAAAAAAAAATAAAATTACGCCTTCTCAAACATTTTGACATCTGAACAGAATTTATTCCATGTTTGGCTTTTTCAAATATTTACTACATATAAATAATAATAAATTTCGAAGCCCTAACTAAAAATAAAAATAAGAAATAATTCAAATACTTCAAAACTTATCATTTGGTCATAAATGTGGTAAAATTCTAGAATAAGGGTAATCCGAAGCCTAGCCTATTTAACCAAAACAAAGCTTAGGTATTGTATACATAATATAAAATAAAGCTTATTTATAGAGTTGAAAGGGTTTTAGTATTTTGGGGACTTATTTTTGGAAAAATAAAATAAACAAAATATGGCTGAATGTGAAGCAATTGAGGCAAAGATTAAATCATTAAAAAAGAAGAGATCAGCAAGGAAGGGAGTCATTACCAGGTTTTTAACTAACTTTAATAGCAAATAAAATCCAAATAAAAGGGATTATGATACTATTTTGGGTGGTTTAAATAGAATTAAACAGGAAATAATAATTATAGACGAGGAAATTATTACAGAAACTGATGGGTTAAATGTTGCTGAAGAGACATACACAGCACTTTTGTGTGAACAAGAACAGAATATTTTTGAAATAGATTCTCACATAAATGAATTATATGCTGCTTTAGATAATCTACCAAATAATTTAGAAGCTACAAATCAAAGTTTGATTGAGGCCTTCAGGAATGCATCCATTTCTAATGATGACAATAAACAACTAAAAGTCAAGTTACCAACATTACAAGTACCAATATTTGAGGGTGATCGAACAAAATTTCAGTCTTTTCTGGAAATATTTGATAGTTTAATTGGCAACAAGGATTATATATCTGATGTTGACAAATTCAGTTATCTGCTTAATTATTTAAAGGGCCCAGCCCTAAAACTGGTTGATGCCTTACCGGCAATAGGCAGCTCGTATAAAATAGCTCTCAAATTACTAGAAAGAAATTTCCTAAATAGAAAAGAAATAGTAAATGATTTAGCAATAAAATAAAAAAATATAAAACCAGCCAAGGATAACCATCAGGATCTGTACAATTTCTATTGTGAAATTGAATGCATGTTAGGTCATCTACAAAAGAATGACATAGATCTAGAGAAATCAGCATGGTTTATCCAAGCCATAATATTTGATTTTTACCTACCCAAATTAGGGATATTTTCCAAAGAATAACGGGAAATACATACCCTACCCTTGGTGAAATAAGGAATGAATTTCCAAATGTTCTGTCAATGTACAAATCTTCAAAGATTAATTCACAAACAAAGATTGATTCACAAATAAACCAAACAAAGATTGATTCACAAATAAACCAAACAAAGAAAATTCAAACAAAACCAAAGTCACAACCACCACAACAAAAAGACAAATCAGAACAAAAAGTGATAGGTCTAACTCCTACACTACAAAATTTTAATGTTACGACAGAATTTGTACGTAAGTGTAAATTTTGTTCGGCTGATGATCACAATAGTACACGATGTACTAAATATGTAGACTTAGAATCCCGGATAAACAGGTGTTCTCAGTTAAACCTTTGTACTAAATGCACAGCTGCAGGACATACTAACAAAGACTGCAAAACAAAAATAAGATTCAAATGTGTTAATTGTGGAAGTTTAAATCATGCCTCTTGTCTTTGTGATTCATTTAAAAATTCAAATAAACAAAACACAAAGAAAAATGAAAAAAACATTTAATGGACATGTATCAATAAATAATGTCAATAAAAATTCTAGTGTACTCCTACCTACAATAACCTTGGATTTAAAAAATAAAAAAGGTGGGACAACTCCTATAAGATGTCTAATAGATTCTTGTTCCCAACAAACATTTGTAGATCAATCATTAGTTAATCAATTAGGCCTAAAAACTCTTAAAAATGAACAAGAATTGTGTATAACATCATTTGTCAGAGAAAATGAACAGAAAGAAAAATATAGTACAGTCAATTTAGATCTGGATATACCCACAGAGAATAAAACAACAAACATAGAAGCATTAGTCATTGAACAAGTTGGTCAACAAAAATTTAAAATACCAAATTTAAAACAAGTAATACAACAACTTAAAAAGCAATATAAAATTGCAGATAGAAATTTAAATGATGATACAATAGATAATGGTCAAATGTGAAAAGGTGTATGGCTGTTGCGCTTACCTTGTAGGTGAGGATGGCAGCCATTTGATCTATGCCAAGGGGAAAGTAACACCCTTAAAACAAAAGAAAACTATTCCTCAGCTTGAATTACTTGCAGGTTATCTAGCTGTAAAAATAACATGATTTCTCCATGAAGTCTACCATGATGTAAACATCACATATACATATATTTGGCTTGACAGTCAAATCTGCTTAGCATGGATCAACTCTGATGAGTTAAACTCAAAAAACATCTTTGTCCGTAACAGATTAAGAGACATTAAAGAAGCTAGACAAAATTTGTACGTAACATTCAGATACATTCCAACAAAACAAAATCCTGCAGACTTTCTTACAAGAGGATTATCCTGTAAATTACTAAAATCCAAAAAAAATTGGTTTCATGGACCTGAATTCATTCAGGATGAAACAATGTGGCCAGCAGAACAAATTAATGTAAAGCTTAACATGGTAACCACAAATAAAGTTGAGCCACTATTAGATTATAACAATTATTCTGACTTTGGCAAACTTGTAAGGGTAACATCTTACTGTCTCAGATTCATTCACAACTGTTTAAAGAAAATAAATAAACAAAGAAATAATGATAATGAAATGTATACAAGTCTAGCTACCAAATATTGGATTAACCACATACAACAAACAGAATACAAAAATGAAATATATTTTCTAACAATTGGTAAACAAATGAACAAAGTACCCTCTGTGGTAATAAACTTGAATCTTTACATTGACAAAGATGGCTTATTAAGATGTAAGGGTAGATTAAACAAATCACAAATCACATATAACAGTAAACAACCCCTTCTTCTTCCTAGGTTCCATCACATTACAACCCTAATTATTAGAGAGAAACACAATGAACTTTATCACATGGGTGTTCCACAAACATTAAATGCCATTAGAAAGTTGCATTGGATACAAAGGCAGAATGACTGTAAAGACAGTTTTGAATAACTGTGTCACCTGCAAAAGGATTCATTCCAGATCTTTCAGGAAGACCAATCCTCCTGATTTGCCAACAGAGAGAGTCACCTTTAATAGGCCTTTTGAAACGGTTGGCATAGACTATACAGGAAGTTTGACTGTTGGTCTGGGAACAGCAGAACAAAAAATGTACATCATACTTTACACATGTTCATTTTCTAAAGCAGTCAGCTTAGACATAGTGAGTGATCTCTCCGCAGAATCATTTGTCTATAGCTTTAGAAGATTTTGTGCTAAGCATTCTGTACCCAAAATTGTTTGGACAGATAATGCAACATATTTCAAGGTTGGTGAAAACCAAATAAATGACATATTACAAAATTCACATACCATAACATATCTACAAAATAACAAAATAAAATGGAAATACATCCCTGTTGCGTCACCATGGTATGGAGCAATCTGGGAAATGCATATCCAAACAATAAAGAATTGCCTAAATAAATCAATAGGTAAAAAACAAATTGAATTCTTTGAACTTCTCACTCTCATTAGTGAAATTGAGAATGTTGTCATGTTGTCAATAACAGACCTCTTACTTATGTAGGGGATAATATTAATGATGTAGAGCCTCTCACCCCAAATCATTTGATTAAGGGAGAAGTCATTAACCTTCTACCTGATTATAATATCTCCTTGGATGATCCACCTTGGAGTGATAATAATCATGATTTGCAAAATAGATTATCACAAATAACAAATATAAAAACAAAATTTAAAAAGCAATGGAGTGATGAATACATTGTTGGGTTGAGAGAAAGGCATAAATATATACAAAACAAAGACTGGGTTAATGAAATCAGGGTAGGAGATGTAGTTATAATTAGACAAAATACACCAAGACAGTGTTGGCCATTAGGTAGAGTTTTAGAACTAAAAACTGGGGAAGATGGATTAACCAGGGTTGTAAAACTTAAAACTGCTTCAGGTGAAACTATAAGAGATGTATCACTCTTATACCCCCTAGAAGTAGGACCAACTACTGTTAACAAAAATGATCATGAAGAGGAATCTATAATAGATTCTGATGATGATCAAAATTTGACCCAAACTATACCAAACCGAACCTGTTCAATAAATGATGTAACTAGTCCTACTACTACAATAACCTATACCACAAATAGCAGACCACAACGTTCAACTGCTCTACAAGCTAGGCAGATGTTACAACAAAAGATAAGGGCTGGAGTATTGTAATATTTCCTATGGAAAATAAATTTAAATGCAACACCCTTTCATTTTGGAAAGAGTGAGGACTTTATAAAATGCTACACTTTTTATATTAAAAAGTGAGGAAAAACAAAAATGGAATAACAAATAAAACATAAATTATAGGTAATCTAAGATGGGTTAACAAATATTAAAGAAAAAAATTGGATTTCACATGCAATTTTTCCTTTCTGGCTGGCCCCAATGTGTGGAAAATTTGGGAGTACCGAAATGGAAGACCCACCTAATCTTGGATAAGCCATATTGACATTAAAAAAATAATAACAACAAAAAATAAATCAGAAGGAGAACTTGAACTCTTGCTGAGAAAAATTAAAAAGACCAACGAAGAAACAAATATGGAATGAAAAGAAAAAAAGATCCCATAGCTAGAAATGGCAACACGGTTTTGGGAAGAAGAAAAAGATCGGGATAAGCTGAATCAGCAGAATAATAGGGAGGACGAGGAGGGGCGAGACGAAAGAAGCCGGAATAAAAATGTTCATTATTGGTGTCAAGAAATAAAACGTATATTAAAATTTCAAGGTAAGAAGTTCATAAATTTCCCTTCGGTTATTAAATTTAGGTTAAATAAGCTGACATTTCAGCTGTAATTGTTTAACAAAAGAGTATGGAAGTCCTGTTTATGGACAAATAGCTAGGCTGGTTCATCTTTGGCCTAGGTCTTCCATCTCCAACGTAGCCTAGGTTGTGCCTAGCCTACTCTGGTTGGAGCAGGACCTATTTTTTTCCATAGCCTTACAAACAGGATTTAACGCGGCAGAGGAAATGCTCGCAGGTACTAAACCTAAAGAAGCTCTAAAAAAACATTTAAAACGTATGCGGGATGAAATCATCAAAGATGCGAAGAGGAAAATGCGTGGCGGAGGAAAGAAGGAGAAGAAGGGGGTACCAACACGTGGTGTAAAGAAGAGAACTGTTAGGAAAAAGAAGGGATCACGTGGTAGTAAACGTAAAAGGGTGCCAAAAAGGAAGTGTTCTACGCGTATGAAACCTGTGACCGATCATTTTTTTAACTGATATAAACTGAGGATGCTACTCTCACGAATCATAGATTGACTGATACTCGTCGCGGGAGGTGGCACTGTTTCTGACTCATCATGACACGTTTCATTCATCCTTGCAGCTCACAGTGTTGTAAATCGGAGCTATCCCTCTTTGATATGTCTCCAACTCAAGTTTCTATTGAGCACAGTGACTTTATTACAATTAATCCTTTAAACACGATTAGCTCGCCAAGTGCCCCTATAGAGTTCGTGATACCCAGCTCAGACCCTTACCTTTTTGACCCAAGCTGTATGGAGCTGTGCGCCAAACTTAGCATAGCTCATTCTGACGGAACGGACTGCGATGATAATTATGCTGCATACCCCGAAACAAACTTTCTGCACACCATATTTGGTCAGTGTGACGTATATTTAAATCAGACTAACATCTCAGCAGGCACTGGCTACTATCACCTACGAGCATATCTGGAAAACGTCCTCAACTTTTCAAAAGAAGCAAAGGACACCTTTCTCTCCGTTGAGGGCTATTACCACACTAAAGATGAAGAAGGAATAAAGGAAAAATTTTAAAATTCTAAAAAAAAGATATATGAATGCTTTGGACGCTTGCACACTGACTTTGCATTCCAGGAGAAGTTACTTATGAACGGTGTTGATATGAAATTGAAACTTACACGTACAAGTCCCGAGATCTGTATAAACCTGGACGCTGCCAAAGAAGAAGGCGCGAAAGCTATCGTAGTTTATGTCATGGAGACTTATTTGTGTATACGCCGAGTGAAATTAAGTTCCGCAAAACATATAGGAATTGAGAAAGAACTGGTACACGCCACCTTGAAATACCCAATTAATAGGGTACAGATCAAAATGTATACGATTCCCACAGGATTGGTGTCGAAGCAGATACAACACATCGCTCTTGGTGTTCTGCCTAAAAGAGTTCTGATCGGTCTACAAGATCATTCCACGGCAAATGGAGATTATAAAAAGAGTGCATTGAAATTTGAGAATTTTGGGCTTAAAAATATTACATTATATGTCAACGGCGTCGCGCTGGGTGGGACTTTGAATATGGACTATTCGACAGATGCTGTGTTCCCACTCTGTGCGAGGGCTCACAGCGGTTTGGCACATAACACAGGAGCGTATGACGAACTAGGAATCGGTATGACACAGAAAAAATTTGTGGAACCGTTTAACATTTATTCATTTGACCTTACGCCTGACTTAACCGCGGGGTTAAACACCCATTTAAATGCCCAGCAGACCGGGACGGTGGCAGGACGTTTGGAATTCGCCAAACCTACAGACACGCCTTTAAGTGCGCTCGTGTATCTAGAAACACAGGCCCTAATAGAGCTGGATCGTTTCCGGAATATTAACACAGATTTTTAAAATGGACGCAAATACCCTCAAGAGAGTGGTGAAAAGTGACTGTTTCGCGCGTTCCAAATTTATCGGTCTTTTTGCAAAGAGTGAAATATTGATGCCACCTAGCACGAGAAGCTGGCACGGTGCCATCGTTAACACCGACATTGTGGGTGGCGAGGGAATTCACTGGTTTGCTATTTATTTTAAAACTAAGGAAAGAATGTATTATTTCGATTCACTCGGTCTCTCGTCATGGCACGACTCGAAAATCGTAAATTTTATCGCGCAATTACGTGCCTGAGGTAATTTGGGCCCCATATCAACTTCAAAGTTTTTATAACGAGACCTGTCGGTTATATTGTATATTGTTTCTCTTCCATATGTCTCGCGGGAAGGGATTTATGAATTTTTTAAATTTATTCGATTTGTGTGACACAAATATCAACGATAAATATGTATGCAGACAGATAAAAAAAAATTCCCACATGTTGCAACCCCCTGTAAGCCCTATATGGTGTAAATCTGTATATATATTTGTAACAATTAAGTATTGGGGGCCACCCTTTTTGTACATGTTTAATAAATGAAAACAATATTGTGTTTTCCCGCTTATTTCAATCCTAAAAAGTACTTACATAACCTCGTCGATGAGCACGCACTCGCTTGACCGGATGTGTGACAATACCATGACATCCGGCCCACTAACTGTTGTGGAGACAACCTCATTTGCCACCCTTTCTCCAAAAGTTTTTATAATCTCTTCTAACTCCGTTTCCCTCCTGTAAAATAAAGAGAAAATTATTTTTAAAAACGAATGCACTTCTTAAAACTAGCTGTATAAGAAATATAAACAAGCCGTATATATATATATATATATATATATATATATATATATACATCCGGAAATAACGATGAAGGAAGCAGAGAATAACTAAAAATGTTTTACAACTATAGCTGCCATTTATAAGTTATTTCCGATTGAAACGTTATAAACGAGAAAATAGCCGGTTAAATCAATGAGCATAATTTACCTTGTAGAAAAGTCTACGTACTTTTAAAATACTATACGGGTCAAAACATTCACATTAGTTCGTCTGCAAATTCGGGATCGCTTGGCTCACTATAATTCAATACTGTAACCTCTGCACCGCTGGGCGGACTGTTCGGAGAAGCACTCGTTCTCCTTTCGTCGAAAGTGTTTATGTCATGGCCGGGTGCCCTGTAAGTAAAATAGATGCATGAAGCTGGATGCCGCTAAAAGTAATGTGTATGGCGGCAAATATATATATATATATATATATATATATATATATATATATATATATATATACTGAAACAGTGGGGATGGAAACAACTAATAATTGAAAATATCGTAGGAATAATTTTATGGTATAGAAAACTCAGAGTAAAACGCTATTAGAATGTCGAATTAAATGCGGAGCAATACAAGCTAATTTTCAATGCTTGTAAATGAACGGTGTTTAGTTTATGGTAGTTTATATTATAAACGCGGAAAGATCCGGTTAAATCAATGAGCATAAATTATCTTGTGGAAAATCTACTTCAGAACAAGAAGTGGAATTAGACAGCCAATTATAATTGAAAAGTAACACAAAGCAATTTTCAAAGCGGTTAATATGACATCTCGTCAATGTTTACGTGCTCTCTCTCTCTCTCTCTCTCTCTCTCTCTCTCTCTCTCTCTCTATATATATATATATATATATATATAATATATATATATAATATGTATATATATATATATATATGTACAGTACATATATATATATATATACATATCAGACAATGAAAATCAAATTTGAAAACGCGCTTATTTCAATTTGCCTATAAATAAAAACACTTAAAGCATCTCCTCCTCTATGATCCGGCACTCATCACCCTGTCCCGATACCACGACGTCTGAATCATGGGGATGGATGGGGGGTGGTGCCGCCATTTCGTCAAAAGTCGCTATAACGCGTCCTAACTCGGATTCACTCCTGCAGTTAAAATAAATGTCATGAAGCTGGCTGCGAACAACACCTTTCGGGAAAAATAGTATTAATCAAAACTAATAAATAAATGAGATTTGTTTGCGTTGAGAGAACCTGTCCACGGTTAGGTTAAATTGAAATTATTTCGCAGTAATTTGACGAGAAATACACACAATGAAGAGAGATTTAAAATTAAAAACTGTCGAGAGTTGATATATATATATAATATATATATATATATATACACTGAATATATGGGCAAAAAACATTAATTAAACACGACTTCCAAAAGAATTATTACAACGTTACAAATTACTTACATTTCACAGGATTCTTGAATGAGGGTTTGGTCCACTGCTCCATTAATTTCATCAAAGTTCTGTGACGAGAAAAGTCTGTTCTGGTCTATTGCACTGAAGAATAGGCGTGTGGCTTGGTTGTATAATCATTATCACCAATAAGGTCAGGTGAATCGTAAAGCTCAGCCATGATTCGTATGATACAATAAGTAACGTGAAACTGACTCTAAGCGACGAAGTACCCCATTTATAAGGGGTACGCCCCCTGCCTACAAGCGGAGAGCCTTGTTTCCTATTGGAGCACTGCATGAATAGGGGGTGTTGTTTTAGGACTTGTGGCGGTCATTTTCGGCCAATCGAGAGCATATCACCTTTTCAAAGAAAATCATTGTTGTCTCACGAAAGGTAGGGCGTGGTTTAGGCATATGCATGTTGAAAAACAAGCTCTTTCAAGTATTCCTGGACGGTGATTGGCACACCGCCGTCAAAATCTGGGTGGAGCTTCATACCCTTTGTAGGAAATACTCGATCAAACGGGTATACCGGAATCTCTAAAATTTTTTTTATTTCCACAATGATCTGACCTGTATCGGTTCACTGTATGTTGGGGTCCTCAACAATGAACTCTTTTCGGTGAGATGATGTGAAAGCGTGAGCAATCATTCCCTGACGAGATGTATTTCTGATTCGGTTTCCACGTTAAACTGTAGGTCTAGCATGGTGTGAAAACCTTAATCTTTGTCAAAATGAGCAAATCGGCGAGATGTTGTGAAAGTGAGCAATCATTCCCTGACGAGATGTATTTCTGATTCGGTTTCCACGTTAAACTGTAGGTCTAGCATGGTGTGAAAACCTTAATCTTTGTCAAAATGAGCAAATCGGCGAGATGTTGTGAAAGTGAGCAATCATTCCCTGACGAGATGTATTTCTGATTCGGTTTCCACGTTAAACTGTAGGTCTAGCATGGTGTGAAACGCAAACTGGCAGTTCTGCCTTCTATTGGCTGATGAATTAAATACATTGCGCTATCTGGCAGCCGCCCGAGCAAGGACCTCTGGTCCTTTCTTTTTAATGGCCCTTTGGGTGGTGAGGAAACCCCTTCCCTCCCATAAAGGCCTCTTAGATTAGGTATACCCTTTTGGGGGGGTTCAGCTTGGGGGAGAACTCCGCCTCCAAGTTGCATACCCCTCTTTCTCTCTTGCTATCTCTTCCTTTCTGCCCCTTTGGGGGGAATAGCTTGGGGGAGAACTCCGCCTCCAAGTTGCATGCCCCTTGCAATCCCGTTTTGGGGTTGGCAACAAAGGCCGGTACTCTCTCTCTCTCTTTCTTTCTTTTTTATTTTTTTTTGCTACAAAGGGGTGTGTGGGCGGGGCCTAGCACCAAAGGGGGGTGGGGGTGGCACTCTTGCAACAAAAAGGGGGTGGGGCGGGTGACACTCTTGCAACATTGTGCAATATTACGTCATCATGCAACATTACGTAACATTTTGCAAGTGCATTGAACTCGTCCATTTTTACATTATACTACTATGGTTAATTTAATTGACGACAGTGAATCACGGATAACTGCGTGAATAAAATGTGTATATACCTCGTTAACCTCTTTACGGTTCCGTGCGTCGGTCTCTCTTCACACGAAGGTCAAGCTGGTGGTCTCGCCTCCAGGCCTGGCTTGGTGGAGGAGAGAGTTGCTCTCTTGCGCTCTCCACCACACATAGCTGCTTGATGGAGGAGCGAGTTGCTCTCTTGCGCTCTCCACCACACATAGCTGCTTGATGGAGGAGCAAATTACTCTCTTGCGCTCTCCACCAAACATACCCTCTTGGTGGAGGAGCGATTTGCTCTCTTGCACTCTCTACCTCACATACCAAGATACACCAGGCTCATCTGGCATAATATGCAGTCTGTTTAATTTCCTCATTTTTACCATATCTCAAGAGCTGAAATTTCTCGGTATTAAATGTCATACTGTTGTCTTCTAACCATTTGTATATTTTGATAATGTCCCTCTGCGTCGGTCTCTCTTCACACGAAGTTCAAGCTGGTGGCCCCGCCTCTAGGCCTGCTTATTTATTTGTCTGGATTAATTTAAATAATACAATGCTATTTTAATTAATATAATGGTTAGTGAGGGAAAAATGGTAAATGCAGAAATACAGAAATAAACACGCGCAAGGGAGTGGCACGTGTTACAGACAGGAAACGGAATTGACTAAAAAATTGAATTAAACCTGTAGGAAGCTGTTAATAGCAATGCAGAATGGTGTTAATTTAAATAATGCAATATGTTATTCTAATTAATTTAATGGGTAGTGAGGAAGAAATGGTGAATGCAGAAATAAACACGCACAAGTGAAAAGCACGTGTCACAGACCGGAAACGTAATTGAATACGGAACTGAATGGGATCTGTAGGCAGCCGTTTATAACAATGCAGAATGATGTTACTTTAAATAATATAATATGTTATTTTAATTAATACAATGGAAGTTGAGGGACAAAGGGTGAATGCGGGAAATGAACCCGCGAGAGCACGTGTTACAGACCGGAAGTGGAAATAGCCCCGAATATACAAATTTGACTATTTAACTCGTCTGAAAAATTAAATCTGTAGCGACCGTCTAAAACAATTCAAAATTATTTCACGTTAACTTTACAGAGAAACAAAGCCGAAAAATAGAATTTCACCGATGTAAATAGTGTGAGAAGTAGAATTTGTAGCGACCGTTAGCAAAGAATGCGAAATTATGGTCGTTAATTGCAATTAAGAAACCGGAAAAGGAACTAAATTAAATCTAATTAATAAGCAATAGTGCTTGGTCTAGCCTTAATAATAAAATAAATAAATATAATTATACTCATCTATCAAATTTTGTTAAATCAAACTTAGTCACAACACACACACAACTATCGAAAAAAATAATGGAGACCACACAGGACGTCCGCCTCTGATGAAGTCTAATGAGAGAGAGAGAGAGAGAGACACAGAGAGAGACAGAGAGAGTTACAAGGACAAGAAGTACTTCGAAAGGCCTTGCGGCCCATACCGAGAAGGTACCAATGGCAACGGGTGCCAGGGGAAAATTCCAACACATTGTCACAGCTAGCTTCTCGAACAGCCACCCCAGAAGACAGTAACACATCCTGAAATAGTGTGCAAGATTCGGTCTAACCTTTTCTTGAACTCATCCAAAGAGGAACTGTTCACAACTTCTGAAGGTAGCCTGTTCCACGTGTCACAGATCTTATAGGTAAAGTAATTCACACACACACACACACACCACACACACACACACTAGTGCTAAACCGTTTCGAATCCAACTTCCAACCATTGTTGAGAGTTGAGTTATCATTTAAAATAAACATACTTCTAAAATCGACATCGTCGAACCCGTGTAAGAGCTTGAAAACCTCGATTTGTTGACCCGGCAGCCTCCGAGTTTCCATCGAATACAAATTCAGGGTGTGTAAGCGACGATTGTAACCCATATGCCATATGCCTGGACTCGATCCAACCTCTCAATATCTTTCCTGAGGGTGGGCGACCAGAACTGCACGGCGTACTCCAAGTGCTGGTGAACCAGAGCATTGTACAGAGGGAGCGCAATCTCCTTGTTCGTAAATCGAAATTGCCTCCTGATATAACCCAACAGCTTCTTGGCTTTCTTTTCCACCTCTATGCAGTTTGGTAAACTTAAGGTCGCTGCTAATTAGCACACCCAAGTCCTTCTCCAAATCAGTGGCCTCAATATTACTCCCCAACATGGAGTAGTCCGATTTGGTATTGGCGTAACCAATGTGCATGACCTTGCACTTACCCAACTTAAACGGCATTTGCCATTTTTTGGACCACTCTCCTATACTACGTAGGTCCGCACGCAGTTCCTCGATCGCTTCGGGCGTCCCAACATTGCCTCCAAGCTTGGTTTCATCAGCGAATTTGGCGATCCGACTGACGATGCCACCGTCGATATCATTTATGTAAATGATAAAAAACAGTGGCCCAAAACGGAACCCTGAGGAACCCCGCTGGAGACCGACGCCCAACCCAAGCTAGCCCCTTTAATTACAACCCTCTGCTGCCTATTCTTCAGCCAGTTTCCGATTCAATTATCTACTTCCCCATTGATACCCAGCGCGCGGACTTTGGACATTAACCGGCGGTGAGGTACCTTATCAAAAGCTTTCTCGAAGTCGAGATAAAGTATATCAATCGCCCTACTCTTATCATACTCACTCCACATGACGTGGAAAAACTCGAGCAAGTTGGTGAGACACGATCTATGCCGTATAAACCCATGTAGGGAGTCCCCGAAACAGCTTGTAGGAATCCAAATGGTCAACGATCCTACCCGCTATTATCCCCTCTAATAATTTACCTACAACCGAAGTGAGACTAATGGGACGATAGTTCCCTGGACTTTCGTGATCCCCTTTCTTAAAGATAGGGGTCACTGGCTTCCCTCCAGTCACCAGGGACCTGGCCCGTCTCCATCGATTTGTTGAAGACTGTTGCCAGGTGGGGAGCCACCTGGTAGCGCACTTCCCGTAAGACTCTGGGGAGGAACTGGTCTGGCCCAGGAGCCTTAAACGCCCTCAGTTTGTCTATTCTATCGGCAACGACTGTCGCGGTACACCGAACACTATCCAGGCCAGCACCTTCGTGCCTAAAGTCTGGCTCGGGGATGACGCGGGTGTCCTCCCTGGTGAACACTCCCGCAAAGTACTCATTTAGCACATTAGCGATGTCCACGTCGAAGGTCCACAGCGCGCAGCTGGGGTCCTTTAACGGGCCTATCATGCTTCTAATGGACTTTCCACTATTAACATAACTGAAGAACTCCTTAGGGTTCCCCTTGCAGAGGCTTGCCATCTGGAGTTCTTCGTTACGTTAAGCTAGCCTAAACTTCGCCTTGACTTCCCTTCACAGGTGGATATACACCTCAGTGTTCTCCTGGGAACGATTGGCCTTCACCCTCCTATACGCAGCTTTCCTATTTCGGATAGCCGAACCGATGTCCGGACTGAACCACTTAGGCTGCGTTGAAGCAGGGGTGACCGTATTTTATGGTATGGCAGCAGAGTGCATACATAAGAGAGAGAGAGAGAGAGAGAGAGAGAGAGAGAGAGAGAGAGAGAGAGAGAGAGAGAGAGAGAGTTACAAGGAAAAGAAGTACCTCAAAATGCCTTGCGGCCCATACCGAGGAGGTACCAATGGCAACGGGTGCCAGGTAAAATTTTCTACACCCTCAAATAGTGTGCAAGATTTGGCCTAACCTTTTCTTGAAGTGATCCACAGAGAAACTGTTCACAACTTCTAAAGTTAACCTGGTCCACGTGTCACAGATCGTATATGTAAAGTAATTCCCACACACTCTAGTCCTAAACCGTTTCAAATCCAACTTCCAACCATTGTTGCGAGTTGGGTTATCATTTAACCCTTTAAGGACGAGTCCGCAGCATATGCAGTCACTCTTGTTACCAGAACATATAGGTTTTATTGTTATTGAAAACTAAATATTTCAGTAACTAGTCACTGAAATGATACACATTTTGGGTTCCTTTCTCGACAATTGATATCTATATAAACATGTAGAAACATTTATAGAAACGAGGCATTGTAGTACAATTTATATTGATATTTCTGGTGGACCTTAAGGTACCAACCGTCGTTAAAGGGTTAAACTAAACATGCTTCTAAAATCGACATCGTTGAATCCGCGTAAGAGCTTGAAAACCTCGATGATTTGACCGCTCAGCCTCCGAGTTTCTAGCGAAAACAAGTTCAAGGCGCGTAAGCGTCGATTGTAGCCCATATGCATAATGGAAGGGATTAACTTTGTAGCCCTTGCCTGCACTCGCTCCAGCCTCTCAATATCTTTCCTGAGGGTGGGCGACCAGAACTGCACAGCATACTCCAGGTGCGGTCGAACCAGGGAATTGTACAGAGAGAGCACAATCTCTTTGTTCCGAAACTGAAATTGCCTCCTGATATAACCCAACAGCGTCTGGGCCTTCTTTTCCACCTCTACGCACTGTTTGGTAAACATAAGGTCGCTGCTAATTAGCACACCCAAGTCCTTTTCCAAATCAGTCGCTTCGATATTACTCCCCAACATCGAGTAGTCCAACTTGGGATAGGCGTAGCCAATGTGCATCACTTTGCATTTACCCAAGTTAAACGGCATTTGCCATTTTTCGGACCACTCTCCTATCCTACCAAGGTCCGCACGCAGTTGCTCTATCGCTTCGGGCGTCCCAACATTGGCCCCAAGCTTGGTGTCATCAACGAATTTGGCGATCCGACTGGCGATGCCACCGTCGATATCATTTATGTAAATGATAAACAACAGTGGCCCCAAAACGGAACCCTGAGGAACCCCACTAGTGACCGAGGCCCAACCCTAACTAACCCCTTTAATTACAACCCTCTGCCGCCTATTCTTCAGCCAGTTTTCAATCCACCTGCCTACTTCCCGACCAATACCCAGCACGCGAACTTTGGCCATTAGCCGGCGGTGAGGTACCTTATCAAAGGCCTTCTCAAAGTCGAGATAAAGTACATCAATCGCCCTACTCTTATCATACTCACTCAACATGACGTGGAAAAACTCGAGCAAGTTGGTGAGACACGACCTATGCCGTCTAAACCCATGTTGGGAGTCCCCAAGCAGCTTGTAGGAATCCAAATGGTCAACGATCCTATCCGCTATTATCCCCTCTAATAATTTACCTACAACTGAAGTGAAACTAATGGGACGATAGTTCCCTGGACTTTCGTGATCCCCTTTCTTAAAGATAGGGGTCACGTTGGCTTCCCTCCAGTCACCAGGGACCTGGCCCGTCTCCAACGATTTGTTGAAGACTGTAGCCAGGTGGGGAGCCACCTGGTCGCGCACTTCCAGCAACACTCTGGGGAGAAACTGGTCTGGCCCAGGAGCCTTAAACGCGCTCAGTTTGTCTATTCTATCGGCAACGACTGTCGCGGTACATCGAACACTATCCAGGCCAGCACCTTCGTACCTGACGCCTGGCTCGGGGATGACGCGGGTGTCCTCCCTGGTGAACACTCCCGCAAAGTACTCATTAAGCACATTGGCGATGTCCGCGTCGGAGGCCCGCAGAACGCCGCTTCGGTCCTTTAACGGACCGGACCTGTCATGCTTCTAATGGGCTTTCTACTATTAACATAACTGAAGAACTCTTTAGGGTTCCCCTTGCAGAGGCTTGCCACCAGTAGTTCTTCGTTACGTTTCGCTAGCCTAACCTTCGCCTTCACTTCCCTACACAGGCGGACATACGCTTCAGTGTTCTCATGGGAACGATTGGCCTTCGCCCTCCTCTACGCTACTTTCCTATTTCGGATATTCGAAGCGATGTCACGACTGAACCACTTAGGCTGCGTTGAACAATGGAATTTTAACATGAAATCCGTTCCACAATTCCTCCAAGAAAGATCCAGAGGAAACACTTTGATCGTTGGAATCTGAAATCATAAATTTCAAGCGAGGACTCGAATCCTTGTCTTTTAGATTTGCTGCCAGCGTCGTAATCACTATGGTAACCAACATGAGTAAAGATAAGCTCTTTAATCCATTTAAGCCATTTGCAAATGCGTAAGAAATCAAATTCTTTTTGTAAATAAACAACTTTTATATATTCCCAAGTAAAACTTCTGATGAAAACATGATTCAATGTTGACACCAATGGTGCCAGATTCCATGTCAGTGAGGGAAAAAATTAATGAGTCTTAATTGTTTGATCACTATCTTGAAAGAGAGGAAAAACCGAATGACAATATTCGAAAAGCAAAGTGAAATGAGGGTTTTTGTACAAATTGGAAGGTTTGATATATTAGAAATTTTCAGTGTTAATTCTTAAAGTCAGGGTTCAAGTTGGTATAATACTAATCTACTTTCACGATTGTTTAATAAGTGACCGCGACATTAGTAAAATTTTTTTTAAACCAGTGAAACAACTTTGATATATGAACATCTGACAAATCTTATAAGTGAGTGATTTATTAAATCGGAAACTATATTTGCGGTTACACTCTATGCACTGCTTTGTTTTATGTATATTTTATGCAGGAAGAAGGGGCCAAGGGCGAATGCCCGTAAAGCCGCCCGCTCATAGAAGAAAAAGAGAGACAAAATCAAGGTTCATGGTTTTTGAGAAGCCTAAACACTGCGTTTGAAAGATTGGAGGTCATAGACAGGGGGAAAGATGGATTGAGGAAGATTGTTCCATAGTTGACCGGTTAGATGAAAGATTGAAAATAGCGATTAACCCTTGCGATAGAGAGTTGGGCAAAAAAGGAATGAGAAAGTGTAGAAACTCTGGTGCTGCGTGCTCTCCATAAAGGAGTCGGCATGCAGTTAGAGAGTTCAGAAGAGTAATGTTCGTTGTAATAGCGATAGTAAAGAGAGAGTGAGGCAACATTGCGGCGAAGGGAGATGGAGTGAAGAAGTGAGTAAGAGGCGGGGAACTGATGAGACGAAAAACCTTTAATTCCACCAGGTGAAGTACGGCTGTGTGGGTTGAGCCACCCAATACATGAGAAGCAGGGATGTCACTCCTTGGGATTTATCCCAAGATCTTGTCATTTTCTGTGATACCTTGGGATGTTGGGATTTCTTTAAACAAATATAGCAAATCTTGGGATCGACCACAAGATATGTATTTTTCTTGGGAGTTCTTGGGATTTTTTACAAGTGGATCTTGGGTTTTTTTAAATTTCTGAATGGCATCCCTGAATTGAGAAGTATACTCCATACAGGGGCGGACAAAACCCCTGTACAGTGACAACTGAATCGGGGTAAAGAAATTGCGGAGGCGGTACAGCACACCTTTCCTCTTCGAAACTGCTTTGTAAAGAGAGTACATATAATGTTTCCAGGAAAGATCATGAGAAAAGGAAACGCCAAGAATGTTAAGAGAAGAGGAAGGATTGAGTTGTATGTTACTGAAGGTGAGAGAATTGTCGTGTGGAAGATTGTGACGAGTAGAATGAAGATCAGAGGTCAGATATATCATAGCCGTCCTATGCGAATCATGGAGTGACTGTTGAGAGGTACGCTTTGAGAAGCGGGTGGAGATATGAGGAATGGAATCATCGGCATCGGAGTGAATAGGACAGGAAGTGCAAATTAAGATCATTGATAAATAAAAGGAAAAGGGTGGGTGACGGGAACCCTGAGGAACACCACTGTTAATACTTTTAGGAGAAGAAAGGTGGCCATCTATAACCGCAGCTATAGATCGGCCAGAAAGGATATTAGAAATGAAGGCATAGATAGAAAGCTAGAAACCGAAGGAACGCAGTTTCGAAATTAAAGATTTGTGCCAGACTCTATAAAAAGCTTTCGATATGTCTAGGGTTCTGATATGTTCTGAACATTCATTTTAGTAATGTGCAATTAAAGGTCGAGTTCCTAGACCAGCTAAATGACTTGGACGATTCTACGTCGGACGAAGAATGATTGGTTGACCGATATACTCCAATAATATTTGTTCTAGAGCTATGTATTTCTCTTCATTCTCAAAATTTTCTCTACATATATATATTATTATATTATATATATATATATATATCATTGTTTGTCCTCTAACTGTGTGTTTACATTCCTTCTTCCTTTTCCCTGAACTGGAAAAATGTTTGACTATCCCATTTATGGTATACTAGTTGAAATGGTAAATACATTATTCTAATTGGATCCCTGCTCTCCAGCTATGTATTTAATTTAGTCTAATTTTCTCTGTAAATATAACCATGTTGCGTTAATCTTCGCCTGTGTATTTTCTTTATTTCCTATTCTATCCTAAACCGAGATGTCATTCCTTTATGATTTTGTGATCCGGATTATTTTTATAATAAGTTACCCTGTAAATATTAAATTTTACATTTTCTATGAGCCAGTGAAGACTTAAATGAATTTAAATGATATAAATTCGAGTTAAGTACCATAGGATGTGAGAAAAGATACGATACGTCGAAAATTAAATATTAAAATCATATACGAATAAAAGATCTAAATAAGTAAAATAGTTCTTTCAAGGATGAATTCAGACGAAGAGAATTTAATGGCATATTAACTGTAAAAGTAGTACGATCGAGTAAATATAATGACTACAAAATTGAGAACTAAGAATTGATTCGATAAAATTAAATTTTAAAAAATGGACCAGATCGTAAAAAAATTGAATAACTTTCCACCCTGGCCAAAAATTTTTTATCTTGAACTATTATTTTTTGGAAAAGGATCTTATAAATTACCATTAAAAGAACTAAAATGATCTCTACTACTGGGAATAAAGAATTGTCTATTGTATCATAACATCTTTTACGTAAAGAGACCTTGTCGATACCTCGGTTATTCTGACTTTTATACATACTGATTTTTCAAAAGGCTAACCGCATATTTTACTTTGCATAACATATTGGTTTTTTCTTTTGTTTTTCAAAAGAGGGAGGAAAACTGTTGTGTAATACAACAAAGGAAAATATTATAAGTGAAAATAAAATCAGTAGAAAGGAAATGGGAAGAGAAGAAGCGTCAGCTTTTTATAAATGGCACTTAGAAGTCTCATCGGGTACATTAAAGATCTATTTTGAATATTAAAATAAGCCTAAGTCCCTCTAACGTTAATATGATTAGGCACATGAGAAAAGAAGAACCCATTAACTTCCGAAGTTCTCAAGCGAGTGACGTTGTCGCCAATCCTTTCCTCCCTGCTTATAGAAGCCCGAAGTCATATCCTTTCAGATTCAAGCAAGAATACGACAGTAAAAGTTGAGAACATGCGGTTAACTATTGTGTCTCCGGATCGCGACTTGAGTCGATTCATATAGTTATGTGGACAATGACTGTGAAAATTTCGGTATTGTGAAGGTCTTTATTTGGTTCGAGTGACTGCAGGTTGGCAGGCTCGAAGTGTTCATGGACTTAGAAATATCGCGCAGTAATAAGGAACTAAAGTTAAGAAGCGTTATTGATTTCAATTATTATTTTCATAGTAGTATTCTTTTAATCGCTTTTCCAATAATTGCTTGCACTCAGTCAAAATATATTCATTAACGGCTGACATTGGTGTTCTTTAACTCTACCAAGTCTACCAAGAACCCTTAAATTTAGCGCACTCCTATCCGATCGTAACTTGGAGTGGTAATACATAGAGAAGACCCCTCCGAGAAAGAGAGTACTTACAAGTGAGTTGTACACGGACCCTTCATTCAACATACGCACAGGCCCAGCCCCCCCCCCCCTGAATAGCCATTGCTCCGGGGAACAGTACGACATATATATACCCTTTGGTTAGCTTCCACAAGAATTGTTCATTTTGACAAAGGTCAAGCTTTTCACTCCGTCTTAGACCTACAGTTTAACGTGGAATCCGAACCACGCTCCACCAGCAGCCCAGTGTCTTAACCACTAGGCCACCCAGGGTCCCCATTTATCTACCAACCACTTTCTTTATTGTGTGGAAGGATGAACAGCTGGGTTTTGCTGAGCGCCGGCTGCCGTCACCGGGTCTCGAACCAGGGGCCGATGGATTCCTAGTCAGCGACGCTAACCACAACACCACCGAGGCGCATTATATATATATATATACTGTGTGTATATATATGCTACAACTAAGAATGGTCCCCTGAGAAAAACTTTTATGTAATACACAGACTGTGCATGGATCAAGTAACTTTTCTGGGATGTCAATGAAATGAAATGAAATGAAAAGAAATGAAAAGGTTTATTGGCAGACTATAGTCCATATGACAAATATTATTAATACAGTGACAGTTCATATACTAAGGATAGAAATATATACAATTGATTAGAAATAATACTGCACTGTCGAAGTTAAGTGGAGCTACAGACAGACGTTTTCGTACCAAGAAGTCCATAGCTTAGAGGATAAATGGCAGGACTCATGGATAGCTTGGATGATCGGGTTGGTTGATTTTTTAATTCTTTGCAATAGACTGTGTTGAGCACGTCTTGTTACCTCCGGGAAGCTCGGGACATTGGGGGTAGCAAACATTTGCGAAGCTGAGCATCTCGGGGGTAATTTATGTAAGATTCTAAAAGACCTGTTGTACAGCAAATTTAGGGTTCTGCCGGAACCTTTTTTATAATTCACCCAGAGTTGCTGACCGTATATATTACTGCAGAAAGTACGAAAGAGTGTCTTTAGCTTCACTTATACAGAAACGAAAGTTCCTTATGGTCATATTCGGTTTAGCACATAGGCTTCGAGGTTGTTTTCTTATATCCGAGTCATCACTCGAGGAGCTGGTAATAGTTTGACCCAAATACTTAAACTCTTGTACTTCCTCAATTACTTCACCATTCATTTTAAACTTTATATCAGCTGGCTGATTACAGCTTTTAGGATGAAATTGCATAACTTTAGTTTTTGTAACATTAAAAAGAATATCAAGTTTCTGCGAATACACTTCGCAGACGTTTAGTAGCCGATCCAGACCTTTAACAGAGGGACTTATTAACACCATATCATCGGCATAAACTAAGTTATTTATCCTTTTGTTATCTATACAACATCCCACTGTTGCTTCATTAAGTGAAGCAATTAATCCGTCGATATACACATTAAACAGCATAGGGGAGAGCAAGGAGCCTTGTCTCACCCCGCAACAGGAGCCAAAACACTCGGATAGTACATTGCCCTACCTAACAGTGGAAGATTGGTGGGAATACCAAAATTTCAATATCTTTAATATGTACATGGGAACCTTCCTGTCTTCTAGTTTTGCAAATAAAATATTGTGGTTCACCCTATCATATGCCTTACTTATATCAAGGAAACGGCTATAAATGGTTGAATTACTGTCAATGTATTTAGATATTGTTTCTTTAAGTACATAGATACACAGGTCAGTTGAGTGGGACCTTTTAAAACCAAACTGATTAGGAGATGTCCATAGGAAATCATTTAATCGGAGTAACAAGAGTTTTTCTAGTAGTTTCGAGAAGCAGGAAGCGACAGCAATAGGCCTGTACTTATTGCTGGACAGAATGTCTCCGTACTTATTTTTGACCAGGGGCAAGATATATACTCTCATGAACTCTGCAAGGATATAGCTATGAGCAAGCATGGCTGATAGGAGCAATGATATATGCAGACATACTACGTCATTTGCATATTTTAAGTGCTCATTCGATAAGTCATCTACCCCTGACGCAGAACCAGTCTTTAACTCTTTAATTAACCTCTCTACTTCAGAAAATATCAAAATATTTTCCCTTGTCCCTCCCACAATCGTTTCGCTGCAATCTATCTTAAGATTATCCACTATTGTTCACTAAATCTACTAAATCCACTATAGTCCGAATAAGTAATAATAAATGGCAAATGCTAAAGATTTTCTTTTTTATGATGAAAGCCCAACGCGGACAGCGGGTCACTAGCCAAGAGGCCCTAAAATATATTTTCCCCACCGAGCTATCTGCTAAGCAGATAGGACTCAGGTTTGGGACAGGAGCTGAGGTTTAAAGCTAACCTAGATAACTACTTTCAGAACCTCAATATAAACTGATTGAAATACATCTGTAAAGGAAATGTAATTCAATAGAAACCGATATGATTAGATTGTTTAAATATGCCGAAGATTTGAGTGAAGAGAAAATAATATACAAATTTTAGTGAATCATATTTGAGAGTGATAATAACACAGCTCAACAAAAAAAAAATTTTTGTTTCGTTGCCAAGGAAATTCGTACGAATTTAGGGTATTTTGGGTTTGCTGAATTCCAAAATGAAAGTAGTTTTTCCGATTTGGCTCTAGTTCTTGAGATAATGAATACCCTCAATTAATAGGAAACGTAACCATAACGCGTGCATATGGGAAACTACCGGAACATTCTAGATGGTGAGACACGCGAATATTCTTAGTGTTTACTCCGCGATCATTCTAGAATATTCCCCCTCCGTATATAAGTCATCGGCCACCCAACCAGTAGTCAGTTGATAGTTGGCAGTGGAGCGGTACGTGTTGTCTGTTGTGTTTTTCGTGTTTCTCGTCCGTGTAATGTATTTGTATACATGTACTTAGTGAACATAAGTCAATATGAAATGAACTTATAATTTTATTGTTTTCTTTTTTCAGAGAAATATGAGTTCTTCACGAAGGGGCTGCTTAAACAATCCTAATGTATTCTGCTACATTTGCGGCGAATACACTCTGCAAAAACAAAGAAAAAACATCAAAGACTTTGTAAAGCAAGCTTATCTTGCCTATTTTGGCGTGGCGCTTGGAGACCAAGACAAGTCATGGGCTCCCCATAAGGTTTGCAAAACCTGTGTAGAATGCTTACGACAGTGGAAAAATCGAGAAAGGAAAAGTTTAAACTTCGGTGTGCCTATGGTGTGGCGAGAGCCGAAAAACCACCACGACGATTGTTATTTCTGTGTGGTTAACGTGAAAGGTTTCAATCGATACAAGAAACTCAAGTGGGATTATCCCAATTTGGAATCAGCAAGGCGACCTGTGTCACACAGCGAAGACGTTCCCATACCAGTGTTTACCACACTGCCCGACCTTCCGTTGTCAGAATTTGAAGAAATTCAGGACTTAGGTGGTAGTAGTGGAAGTGACTATGAAGGAAGCATTTCAACACCTCAGCAGTTCTCCCAAGACGAACTCAATGATCTGATACGGGACCTCAGTCTGTCAAAGCAAGCATCTGAACTTTTAGCATCCAGACTAAAAGAAAAGAAGTCTACAGCCAGAAGCTAAAATAACAAGTTATCGGACAAGAGAGGCGGGACTTCTTCCTTACTTCAGCCAAGATGAAGAACTTGTATACTGCAATAACATCCCTGTACTTGTTCTTCAAATGGGACTGGAATATCGACCAGGAGATTGGCGGCTTTTTATAGACAGCTCCAGTAGAAGCTTGAAATGTGTTTTATTGCACAATGGTAACCGATATGCATCTCTTCCAATTGCTCACTCAACAAAACTTAAAGAAGAATATGAATATATCAAAATGGTCCTGCAGAAACTCTGCTATCATGAGCACCAGATGCCTATTTGTGTTGATCTAAAGATGGTAAACTTCTTGCTTGGGCAGCAAAGTGGATATACGAAGTACCCTTGTTTCATCTGTTTATGGGATAGTAGGGCAAGGCAAGATCATTGGAAAAAAGTGACATGGCCTTCAAGAGAAAACATGACTGTAGGTGCAGCGAACATCATTAACGAGCCTTTGGTTGACAGGGAAAAAATCATCCTCCCACCACTTCATATCAAGCTGGGACTAATGAAACAATTTGTTAAGGCCTTGGACAAAGATGGCGATTGCTTCAAATACATTTGTAGATCGTTCCCTGGACTAAGTATGGAAAAACTAAAAGCTGGAATCTTTGATGGCCCTCAAATCCGTACACTTATCAAGGATTCTAATTTCACAAAATTTATGAATGGTGTTGAAGCTTCTGCCTGGTGCAGTTATGTCTCAGTTGTCAAGAACTTTTTGGGTAACCACAAAGCAGACAATTATGAAGAACTGGTGCAAAACATGCTCACAAACTTTGAAAAGTTGGGTACTAATATGAGCATAAAGGTACACTTTCTCCATTGCCACTTACAGAGATTTCCGGATAATCTTGATTTTAGCGAGGAACAAGGGGAGAGGTTTCATCAAGATATCAAGGTGATGGAGGAAAGGTATCAAGGCAGATGGGACAGACACATGATGGCAGACTATTGCTGGAACCTACAACGTGATTGTCCTGATAACCCACATAAAAGAGAATCGTACAAACAGAGATTTACTATACATTAATTGTAATTATGCGAATCAGTTTACTGTGTTTATCTGTTATTATACCGAATAAAATGCCATTATGTATTTCATGTGTTTACTTTTGTATGATTTGAGACAATTTCAATGCGATTTGTAAGTAGGCTCCGCCTGAACATTAAATTTTTTGCATTTTTACGTGTTTCAATGGGGTACCAATTATCTCATAAATTAGAGCCAATCTAGCAAAACCGATGTCATATTCGGAATCAGCACCACAAAGTTACCCCAAAATCACTCTAATATGATTGGCAATAAAATGAGTGTTGACCAGTGTAATCAGTGAAGAGGGCCAGAAAAAGGCACAACACTCAGGCCAACTAAAGCTGCCCATTACTTTAACTCCTGTATTATGATAACCAGCATCATCGGTATTCGAACCCCTAGCTTCAAACTCTTCGGTTCGTTTACAAGGAAATGGTGTTTCCCACTGACCTACGGACGCTGATATATAATTACAATAATTGTAGATTGACATTAACTCGGAGACTGGAATAAAACGTGCAGTGCAAGGGAGGGTTTGTCCCTACATCGCTGGATGACGTCCCGACTACGACTCTCAATCCACCACAACTACACCATCCAGGAAACGAAAATATTTCCTTTTCAGGTTTAGCTTTCGAGGGAATCTCTTTTTATGATGCTCTCTTTCGGAAATACACTAGTTAACCCTTCTGTAATTTAGTAATTAACCCGGTAACCTATACCCATTTGGTTAACGAGGCGTAACATCTAGAAATCTAACTTAACCTACCCTAACCTAACAAACCCTAACCTAACTGAACTTAATCAAGCCCACAATAACTTGTCGACTTTGTGTCACGTCGACCAGATGTCGATAACCGTAATCGAGCACAAAACATTTCACTGTCGAGACATTTCTCCGATAATGTCATACAATCTCTGGATAAATGTCTCGTTGATAAAACACTTGTCGATAATATCTCCAACGTTTGCTGAAGATTTGGAGAGATGAAACAGTGTTGCCGACAAAAGTTCACACGACATAATCCAAAACTTGGACATGGGTTTATTTGTCCGTCGAGGGAATTTCAAATCGATAGAAATAACGTTAGCCCAATCCAATACAAGAGTTACCATTCAGTAAATGTTGCAGAGAGTTTTTCTGTATTAACACGATAGCATATCGTTGCTGATATCCCAAAACCTTATTATAATATAGCCACCTCCTAAAAATTTATTTATTTATTTATTTTTGATCCAGTTCGTGTTGACACATAATTCTACAAAACCTCAGAAATCACTTTTGTGTCTTTCTCATCGGAACAATTAGGTATGTCAGGTTTTCCTTTATTCTTCTATAAAAATGTGGTTTTGCGATTTACGACTTTTTGGAATACCAGTTTAAAAAATGCATTTACACTACTTTCCTTTGTTACTTTCCATACATATATATATATATATATATATATATATTATATATGTATTGTATATGTATACTACACATGTATGATGACATTAATTTTGCTTTGCTTTTAGATTTACGATTGAATCAGTGAACAAATTCTGAACGATAGATAAAAACTAAAATAAAATTTATTTTTCATTTCTACTTTTTTGGAAACCTGAAATAAATATATAGGCGAGGAATTTATATGAAATGTTTCAGTGAAACGTTTATATGCGAAACATTCATCATTCGCTTTTGTGCTCTCGCGCGAAGATTGAGCGAAATTTTTTGATGAAAAGGGGAAACTTTTTAAAATATATTTCAGGTTACATAAGTATCATTTCGACCGAGTCAGTTATTAACAGCATTTTCCCGGCCGCTCGCTGCCTATACATATATATATATATATATATATATGAAAAGGAACACCGGAAAGAAGACAAAGAACATCCTCCAATATTTAATTATTACCGACGTTTCGGAATATATGTATTCCATCATCAGGGATAAAAACAATAAATTAAAACATAAATTGGGTTACAGTGTACTGTACATTTTTAAGCCCGTATGTCATAATAGATATACTGATGACACGTTTCTTCTATTCAGATCCCTGACCACGTCCCTCAATTCCCTGATTACTTGAATTCTAATCATCCCAACATCGATTTTACTTTAGAAATTGAATCCAACAACTCATTATCCTTCCTGGACATTAATATATCCAAAACTCATTCTTTTAAAACTTTCGTTTATTGTAAGCTTACATTTACTGGTCTTACCACCAATTTCCCCTCCCTTTGAATTTTAAACAGAATTTGATTTCAACCCTGACCAACAGAGCGTTGGTTAGACATATTAATCTGTTCACATTATTTTAAAATCAATAATGAATTAGAATTTATAAAACAACTTTCTAAGAATGGTTTCCCTTTAAAACTAGTAGAATCTATGAGTGGCAGTTTTGAACAGTTTGATCGACCCCATAGTCCCCAAGGATGTCTTATACTTTTCTTTAACATTCACTGGAGCTTTAAAGCTTCAACACAAGGAATAAACTCGCCAAATTAATTTAAGAATTTTAACCCCAGCTCTGCATTCGTGTCATCTGAGCACCATCGAAATCAATCTTTCACCTATTTAAATATGAAGACGCTGTTTCTACTCTCTTCAGATCTGTCATAGTTTATCAATATAAGTGTGACCCGTGTGTTGGTCATATATAGGAAAAATCAAAAGATATTTAAAATCCTGTATTTTCAAATATCTCGGCAGATCAGTCTGTACAAATTTACACTCGACAAACCACCCAATCCTAGATACGCCAGCATGCACTTAACCCATTAGATCCCACAGAGGATCTACCAATCAATCTTTCAGTATCTTTTGATATTTTGATGAATAGATGCCAAATACAGAAAAAATTGCAATTACACCTATTCATACTTTTCCATTACAAAATTGGTTTGTGAAACACGTAATAAGAATTAATCTATTTATTAGAGTGGAATGAGCAGTACTGCGCCAAAAGAGATAATATAAACCATTAATAGCATTGACAAGCATTTTACGTGTGCAAGAGTGCCAATTTTAAAGCTGTACTCGGGCTAGTACAGTGGGAAAGATGGGTTAATTAATAACGTTAATCCAGTTTTACAGTTTAATTTTAGCGTCCATGCCAGTTGTTGTTCCCACATCAAACTTAAAATTATGGAATATTTATTCATCTACAAACTCAAACCGAATTTGAATTCTGATGAATCATCGACTGACCTACTCTATTTCAATTAAGGTATTTGCTTATTCATTTATTCAAACCCTTGCATTCTTGTTCTTTTTTAGTCTTGTTATTTTAGCATATTATGTTTACAGTTGCCCGCATATGTAATGTTCCTCGCCTCACAGGCGACATGTGGCAACGCCACAGTGATAGTCAAGGTACCCCAACTGGGAGAAGGTTGGGAGGAGGGAGGACAACCGAGTCCAGCAACATATAACACAGACATATATATCTAAAGGACAATTGAATGTGCATTCATTGGCATACAGGTAATTATATTGTAATGTCTCTGTTCATAAAGATAAACAATTAATATGATCGTATACAGCGTTGAACTCCATGTAGTTTACTAGTCTTATACAGTAATAAGGTTCCATTATGATTATTGCAAATCTATATGAACAGCTACCAACGCAGAACTTTTTATATACTAGTGAATTTGAATAAAAAATAGACATTACACAACCAATTAATAAGCCATACTCCTTACTGAGCGGACGCATTCCCTGGACTTCTGATATTGTTTCTATTTTTGGATATTGCCGATAAATTTACTGTTGGAAAGTTGTGAATTTTTTATACTTGCGTTTATATTCACATTGTTATAGTTAAGTAACTGAATATTAGTGGTTTTTAGCGATTTAGAAGTTTTCATAGCGTGCCGACTGAATTTAACTTGTGACGGTTATAAACGTTAACTACTTTAACTTGCGCGATGCCATCGCAGAAAGCGTCGTGTGTTAGGTGTGGGGTTAATCGGTGGTATATAGATTTTAAAGATTACAACGGCGGTCCTATGGCGATTACCGAAAGATCGGTTTGTTTCTTTTGTGAGTTAAGGAAAGAGATAGTTGATTTAAAACGTAGTGTACGCGAGGTGACTGAAAGACTTGCAACGTTTGATGAGGGCAGGGGTAGGCGCACAGTTAACGAAGGCCGAACCTGTACTAACGTTGAAGGGTAAGGTTAGGAACCTAGTTTCTAGTATAGGTAGCTTATCGGGAAGGTAAAACAGAGTTGAGGAAGGGGTTAAGGTTGGTCCAGGAATAGTAGACGGGGAGGGATTAATAGTAGTTAAGGGTGGAGCTAGGCCACGTACGTTAAGTGAAAGGAATCCCCTCCCCCTATAGAGGTTCGAACCCTTTCGCCCAGTTGGATAGGGATGTGAACGAGGGGGAAACGATTTTAATTGGGGACTCCTTAGTGCGTCATATGGATAAGGAGTTCGTTGAATAGAATCCAACCAAGAGCAGGAGGGTCTGTCTACCAGGGGCCAGGTTTGACAGAATTAGAGACGAAGTAGATAGGATTGATGTTGCCTCCCGTCACTCGATGTTAGTGACGATGGTAGGGGCAAAGTCTCGTATAGGCCCGATACGAGAGTGTCTGACCTTTTGGAGAGATATAGAGGGTTAATTAGGTCCCTGAAGGCAAGGTCAGATAGGTCTTTAGTTCTAGGTATTGCCCCTTGGCACGGTTTGGGTCTAAGGATTACGTCAAAAACAATACTTTTGAACACTAAACTAGAAGAGAATTGTGCTGAGGAAAATATATCCTTCGTAAAGCTGTGGTCAGAATTCAGTGATCCTAGCCTTTTTATAAAAGATGGGGGTGCATTTCAATGAAATAGGGAATGCTAGGTTACGTAGGTTAATCGATGGGAACGTTTGAAAGCTGTATAGGTCGAAGCCCTCTTTAAACGTTGTGGGTCTGGGAAACACCGGCCCGACGTGATAAATAGTTTAAAACGCCGATCCTTGGTAAAAAATAATTTAAACGTCTTTTATTGTAACGCGTGTAGTATAGAAATAAATTGAACGAATTTAAGGCGATAATTTATTCCGGGAACTACGATATAGTTGCTATAACCGAAACGTGGTTAAATACCGTAACTCGGGACTTGTTAGGGAAACTTGATATAGCAGGGTTTAAACTTTTTACTAATGATAGGTTAAATAGGATTGGCGGCGTTTTGTTGTACGTTCGTAATTCCCTTAGGGCTATCGAGGTTAAGATAGATTTTCTGGCAGCAATTAATGCGATATGCGTTGAGTTTATGGGGCGTAGTATTAGCTTTAATTTCGTTGTTTATGGACCTCCTGTTCAACTCCTCGATACCGATACTAGATTTTACACACTTCTTAGTAACTTTATTAATAATGGGATAGTATAGTTATCGGAGACATTAACTACCCTAACGTTAATTATGAGACTTTTACTGGTAATGATGAGGGTTTGAGACTGATTGAGTTCATGGAAGATAATTTTTTACGACAGATGGTTACCGAACCAACGCGCGGTGACAATATTTTAGACGTGGTGATGGCGAACGACGAAAATGTAGTCGAAGGTTCGGAAGTAGGTGAGAGTTTGGGATGTAGTGATCACCAAATTAGTAGGTTTAAGTTAATGATAGAAAACAAAGTAACGTAACGTAATAGAAGTCCCTGATTTTCGTTGGGCTAATATTGATAGTTTTGCGGATAGGATGAGAATAGTGAACTGGGCTAATTTATTTATGGGTAATCCCACAAATTTTCATTGGGAGGTGTTTGAAGAAAATTTTTTTGAATATCGAAAGGGAGTTTATTCCTCGTAGGCCCAAGCGCGCTAGTAATCATGGTAGGCCCAAGTGGTGGACTAGGGAAATAGGTGAGTTCATAAACGAGCGTAACAGAGCGTATAGACTTAATAAGGGCAATGGCACGGTAGCTAACTTTAATAGATATATCGAGCTTAGACGTTCAGGTTGAAAGATCTGTTGGGAATGCTAAGTGTAATTCTGAGATACATGTAGCTGCGGATAGTGAACATAATCCGAAAAAGTTTTTTGACTACGTCAATAATCATAAGCCGATAAAAGATAACATAGGCTCTCTAGTGGACGCTAACGGCGCTTTGGCTTCCGACACTCAGGCAATGGCGGGTATTTTTAACAAATTTTTTGCGACAGGTTTTACCAAAGAAGACGTAAATAATGTCCCCGACGTGGACAATATCGTTCCATTTAGTAGCGTTAGTAGCGAGACTATTTTGAATGAAATAACTGTTTACGAGGGTGAGATTGCGCATTATATCGATAAGCTAAAAGTTAGCAAGGCTCCTGGCCCTGATGTGCTTTATCCTAGACATTCGAAAGATTTGAAAGATGTTATCGTAGGCCCCTTAACAAAAATTTTTAATAAGTCACTGAAAGCGGGGATTATTCCTGAAGACGTAGTTAGGGATCGTATCGTCGATCACTTAGAAAGTCGTGATTTAATTAATAGTAGTCAGCATGGGTTTCAACGCCATAGATCTTGTTTAACTAATTTGTTAGAGTTTTATAACGAAATAGTGCGCGAATACGATAGGTATAGAGCGGTTGACGTTATTTATTTAGACTTTAAAAAAATCGTTCGATACAGTTTCGCATAGAAGATTAATTGCGAAGGTTATAGCGCACGGTATACGCTGTCAGGTAGGTAACTGGTTAGAGGAATAGCTTTGTGCCAGGAAACAGAGGGTCGTCGTTCATGGTAGGGAATCGGGGTGGTTGGATGAAGGTAGCGGTGTCCCTCAGGGTTCAGTGTTAGGCCCATTGCTATTCGTAATCTACATTAACGACATAGATGTAGGCTTGACCAGTAACGTGTTAAAATTCGCGGACGATACTGAAATAGGCGGTAGAGTTCCTAACGTGGACGATAGAAATACTAAAGTTTTGCACATAGTTTCCCGTAACAACTACACTTACACGATGGATGATAGACAGTTAGAGAGCGTTGACGAGGAAGTACATTTAGACGTACGCGTATCTAAGGATTTTAAATTTAGGAACCAGTGCCTGGAGTCTTGCGCAAAAACTAATAGGATGTTAGGCTTCATAGCGCGTAATTTCGAATTTAATTCGAAGAGTATTATAGTGCCCTTTTACAAGTCCCTAGTCAGGCCTCACTTAGAATATGCCGTTCAGTTTTGGTGCCCATATTTGCGTGAGGATATTGATAGGTTAGGAAAGGTGCAGCGACGCGCCACGAAACTAATTCCGTCACTACGCAACAAGTCTTACGAAGATAGGATTCAAGAGTTGGACTTACATTCACTCGAAACAAGGAGATTAATGGGGGAGCTTATTGAAGTTTTCAAGATCGTTAATAAAATCGATAACGTAAATTTTTACATTGTTCATTTTCGATAATAACAATACTCGGAATAACGGATTTAAATTACGTGGCAGACGTTTCATTACTAACATCGCTAAAAACTTTTTTACGTTTAGAGTAATTGATAATTAAGTGGAGTAATCTTCCGGCGTCCGTCGTGAACTCTACCAGCGCTATATGTTTAAAAACCGTTTAGATAGGCATTTTAAAAATATTAACGTCGTTTAAAATAATAAAACAATTAGCAACAGGAGCTCTGGGGGTAATGGTCGAGGTTTGAGTCTGTTGACGAGTAATACCAGCTTGTGACATGCCAGTGTATGATATGCCAGCAACAAAATTATATTAAAAAAAAATTAGACTAACACGAACTTAATGTCGCTCGTAACGTAAACTAACCCATTTTTTGTTATACTCCTTATACTTTTTTCGCTCTTTCCATATCCTCTTTACTTGCATGCCTGTAGTTTGCATGGTATGACAGTGTTTGAGTTAAGACTGTGTTTGCATGGTTTATAAGCGTTCTTATTTCACTTCTTTTAATCTTTCACCCCTTTCCTATTCTCTTCGACTATTTTTCCGACTTGTCGGCAGTGGCCAGCGGATGATGATGGTGAGACTTTCTCTTTTTCTGAATGAATGTTAACCCACGAATAATAGGTTTTGCTACTTACTTAACCCCTTATTCTCTTTTAATCCCATACTCTCTTCTTTCTCTCGGGCTAACCTTAGAGTGGATCTTAGGGTCTTTGTTAGCTTTAGCTTTTGTAGATATGTAGAATTACAATTGCATTACAATAGTTTATATTTAGAGATTAGCTAGTCGAGAAAATGTAAACTTATGGACAACTTAACTAATTATGCTTTGCCGTTTTTGTGAATGTAAAATATGCTATAATTACACTTTTAAATTAACATAAATTATCATAGTGTTTTTCGGTGTTCAATTTTCTGTAAATATAGATTTTGTTTTGTAATGAAAATTTTAAAATTTCAAATAATCAGTGAGAGAATCGGCTAAATTTGGCCGATTCTGCCAATGCCGATGAATCAGTACACCACTGGTTTTTATTGACTTTACTAATTTTGAGGGCCAGGTTCTTTACTGGTAAATATAATATTCAGTTTCATGTAGTAACATGTTTTGTAGATTTAATGACTCGCACATGTTGTTTATACCCTCGTTTAATTGCAAGTTTCTTTAAAAAGATCATCTTATTTGTTAAACTTTAATATAAAAAATGTTTCGTCTTCTAATTTCTTTTACAGATAAGATAGTAAAATGGCTCCAAATAAAGAAACTTCATACAAGAATAGGTTGAAAATTATTGTTCTCCATAAAGAAGGCAACACTCAAAGACAAATAGCTGATAAAGCCGCAGTATCATTGTCTACTGTTTCCACAACACTTGCTCACCAATAATACAGACTGGGGATGTGAAGAACAAAACAGGTTGAGGATGGAAGCATAAAACATCTAAGAAGGATAAGTATATAATAATGATGAGCAAGCGTAATAGAAAGAAGACTGGTCTGTGGGAAGGGGAATGAGGGAGTGTGGAGATTGGTTGTGTAATGACTATTTTTGGTTTAAATTCATTAGTATATAAAAAGTTGTATTGTGGTAGCTGTTTATATAGAATTGCAGTAATCATAATGGAACCTTATCTATGTTAATAATTGTGACGGTCGCACTGCCTGCGAACTTACTTTTTTTGTTTCTTATGGCCGGCCAAACCACTGGCCAGATTTGGATGAGACTTCGGGGAGAGGGGTAACTGAGGCCGAGAAAGAACATAGGGTACGTGGCGTCGGCCTAAGAGGTATTCCGGATTGGTTGAAAGATAGTAACATCATAGAGGCGTCATAAAAGATAGTGACATAAAATGGGCGAATCTCTAACATATATATATACTATATATCGAACCCTACGGTAAAATGATTGAGTGCCCAGTAAGATTAGTTGAATGCCTCGTTAGGTCACCTTTACGCCCTTGACGATTGGTTAGGTTAAGTCGTGACATTTTCGTTAAAACTAACGAAAATATCACGACTTAACCGAACCAATCGTCTAGGGCGTACAATTAACCTAACCGGGCATTTAATTACTCTAATCGGGCACTCACTTAACCTAACCGGGCATTCGGTTGACCTAATCGGGCATTCAATTAACCTAACCGGGCATATATATATATATATATATATATATATATATATACATTATAACTGCAAACACGCAGTATAATTAACGTAAAGAACGACGCTTTGTATAGGAGAATATTCCGCGCAAGATGAGAGCGAAAGAACGAAACAAATGAAAAAATGAGGTAACCACCCGGGAATCGAACCCGGGATCTTCCGATTGCCGGTCAGATATGATAACCATTACACCACGGGCCTCACTCAATCAAATGTCGTAATTCCTCTACATGCGCGCAGAAACCAATGCCCCAAAGGGGCACCTCCCGCATGCCGTAACATTATATACATTATAACTGCATGTTATACTGCGTGTTTGCAGTTATAATGTATATAATGTTACGGCATGCGGGAGGTGCCCCTTTGGGGCATTGGTTACTGCGCGCATGTAGAGGGAATTAACGACATTTGATTGAGTGAGGCCCGTGGTGTAATGGTTATCATATCTGACCGGCAATCGGAAGATCCCGGGTTCGATTCCCGGGTGGTTACCTCATTTTTTCATTTGTTTCGTTCTTTCGCTCTCATCTTGCGCGGAATATTCTCCTATACAAAGCGTCGTTCTTTACGTTAATTATACTGCGTGTTTGCAGTTATAATGTATATAATGTTAAGGCATGCGGGAGGTGCCACTTTGGGGCATTGGTTTCTGCGCGCATGTAGAGGAATTACGACATTTGATTGATTGAGGCCCGTGGTGTAATGGTTATCATATCCGACCGGCAATCGGAAGATCCCGGGTTCGATTCCCGAGTGGTTACCTCATTTTTTCATTTGTTTCGTTCTTTCGCTCTCATCTTGCGCGGAATATTCTCCTATACAGAGCGTCGTTCTTTACGTTAATTATACTGCGTGTTTGCAGTTATAATGTATATAATGTTACGGCATGCGGGAGGTGCCCCTTTGGGGCATTGGTTTCTGCGCGCATGTAGAGGAATTACGACATTTGATTGAGTGAGGCCCGTGGTGTAATGGTTATCATATCTGACCGGCAATCGGAAGATCCCGGGTTCAATTCCCGGGTGGTTACCTCATTTTTTCATTTGTTTCGTTCTTTCGCTCTCATCTTGCGCGGGATATTCTCCTATACAAAGCGTCGTTCTTTACGTTAATATATATATATATATATATATATATATATATAATATATATACATATACATATATATATATATACACACATATATAGCGTTCAACTTCCACCCAGGCAACGCCGGGTCGCTCCGCTAGTTACTGTATAAGACTAGTAAACTACATGGCGTTCAACACTGTTCGCGATCATATTAATTTTTTGTCTTTATGAACACAGACATTACAATTACCTATATGTCAATGGCTGCACATTCAATTGTCCTTTAGATATGCAGTATATGTCTGTGTTATATGTTGTTGGACTCTGCTGTCCCTCCATCCACCCAAGCTTCCCCCAAGTTGGGGTACCTTGACTATCACTGTGGCGCTGCCATATGCACGAAGTCGTCTCTGGGGCAAGGAATATTACAAATGCGGGCAACTCTACACTATAACCTAATTGATTTTTCAATTAATTCTTTTTACTTTGATAATGGAATATGTGTATTCCGAAGGGTCGATGGTAATTAAAGATTGAAGGATGTTCTTTGTGTCTGTGGTGTTCCTCTTTATTATTAGACTGCACTTTCTTCGCAACCATTCAATAACATATATATATATATATATATATATATATACACACACACAGGGTGTTTCATAACATGTGGGACGCACTTTCAGGAAACAATGAAAAAAGTTTATATAAACATATACCCGAAATCGCTTTGTTTCCGAGTTACAGCCCGTTATGTGTTCCAGCAAGTATCAGCCTTACCTTTAAAGGTAGTGCTCAAAATGACCGTCTTGCGCTTGAATACACGCCTGAACACGCCTCGTCAGAGACTGCTTGACGCGTTCAAACATTCCAGGTATTGCTCGGATTTTCTGACATCCTGGTTCTACACGTTGGCGAAGCATTTCAACGTTGTCAATGGGTGTCACGTAAACGATGGATTTCGGATGACCCTACATGTATAAATCGAGTGGATTCAGGTCCGGGGAGCGAGCAGGCCACGCAATGGGTTCTCCACGGCCTATCCATTTATCAGGGAAATGGTCATCCAAATAGTCGCTGGCTACTCGACTAAAATGAGGCGCAGTGCTGTCATGCATAAACCACATACGACGTCGGACACCATGAGGAACTTCATCTAGTAAATCTCTTAAATCATTCCTTAAAAAATTGGAATAGGATTCTCCTGTTAATGTTCCAGGCAAAACAAATGGGACCGATTAAGTTGTCGGCAATATGTCCTGCCCATACATTGACACTAAATTGTTGTTGGTGCCTTCATTGGATGATGGCATGCGGATTCTCTTCGGCCCAGTGATGAGTGTTTTGAAAATTGATCGTCATTTCTTGTGAGCTAGCCTCATCAGAAAACAACACGGAGGATAGAAAAAGAGGATCGCGAGCACATTGTTTAAGGAACCAAGTACAAAAAGCCTCTCATGGTGGGAAATCAGCTTCAGTAAAGCCTTGTACTCTCTGAATGTGATATGAGTAAAGCTATTGTTCCCGTAAAATTCTCCGCACAGTTGTGTATCTTACACCCTCTGCTGCTGCTATCCTTCGGGTGCTGACACCAGGATGTTCCTCCACGCGATTCAGGACCCGTTCATCCAACTCAACAGTTCTGTTGCTGATTGGTCTACCACCATCTGAAACTCGCTTGTTGAATGATCCTGTATCATCAAGATGCTTGTCTATTCTCTGAAAGGTCTTCTTATTTGGCAGACGGCGATTCGGAAGGAAACCTTTCCGCATACAGACGTCTTGCTGTAACCGCATTACACTCGGCAAGTCCATACATGAGATGCATGTCTGCCATTTCTCTGTATGAATATGCCCCCATTCTCACTTCAAATGCACACTGTCAATGAATAGCACAAAAACTTTTAAGGTCTTTTTTTTTCACTGGACTGCACTTATTCATGGCAAGAAGTTACGAATACGAACAGTGAAACCCCGCAATGCACCTCTGACTAACTGATGGGTCTACACTCAACGATATTGAAACATGCCATACAGTGTACGAAACAGCCATACATGAAATAAGTCTCGTACACACTCACAAACATTGTCGGCAAAAAGTGTTTGTAAACAGTTTGCCGAAAGAATTGCTGGAACACCAAACGGGCTGTAACTCGGAAACAAAGCGATTTCGGGCATATGTTTATGTAAACTTTTTTATTGTTTTCAGGTGCTGAATCTATCCTGAAAGTGAGTGTTTTATTTTGATTTATATTTTTTATTTACGCCTGTTTGAGGTTCAAACCACCATATAACCAAATAAAACCTTTCTTTCTCTGCTCTTCCTACTAGGGAATAATTGAAAAGCCTTTTACAAAAATAATGTATTCGTGAAAGATTGTACTAAAGAACTCACAATGCAAAAATGAAATTTTTGACAGTGATGAATATTTGTTTAGGGAAGGCACTTAATAATTAAGTAAAGTGCACAAGCATTTTAAATTCGACTATTAGACAATTTTAATCTATAATTGGTAGTTATTTAACTGAATACAGCCGTATTGTGATACGCAAGAATATTAAAATGAATGGACCAATTACAATTTAAGTTAAAATGAATTGTGCACTACTTCAATTAAAATTGGACCCACTTATCTGCCAGGTAGACCTTCCTAGATTAGATTACTTCCTAGATCAGATTACCCCAATTTCGTATACAGTAAATCTATATTCAATCGAAAGAACTCAGAACCCCTTTTCTTTACTCTTATAGGGTAGACTCTTCTGGAGTTTTCTTAGATATTAAAATGGAACACGGAGTTTCTCCGTTTTCTTCCTTTACCGGACCTATCATGCTTCTAATGGGCTTTCTACTATTAACATAACTGAAGAACTCCTTAGGGTTCCCCTTGCAGAGGCTTGCCACCAGTAGTTCTTCGTTACGTTTCGCTAGCCTAACCTTCGCCTTCATAGGCGGACATACGCTTCAGTGTTCTCATGGGAACGATTGGCCTTCGCCTTCCTATACGCTACCTTCCTATTTCGGATAGCTGAAAATGTCACGACTGAACCACTTAGGCTGCGTTGAAGCAGGGGTGACCGGTTTTGAGGGTATGGCAGCAGACTGCAGCACCATAAACTCGTCCCGGAATGCACTTCACACTCCCTCAACATCGTCGCCGACCTCTAACTCCATCTAACCTTCGTGAGGAAGTTCTCATCAGCAAAGTCACCTAGCCTCCTCCCTTCAGCATCAGCAGTCCTGCCTTCCCACTTTATGCCGCGACAGTTGAAGTGTCCTAAAACTACACACACCCTATCCCCTAGCACGCTACGGAGTTCGGTGTACAGGGTTGTTTCCTCCTCAAGGAGGAGAAGCGGAGATCTGTACACCAAGATTAACTTATAGTTCGTCCTGCCCACATTCAGATCGACTCCAAGCAGCTCCCATTCCGATCGGAACTGGCAGTCAACCGGACTCAACGTGTCCCTCACGTATATTAGTACCCCTCCCCCCTCCACGCGGGTGCGGTCTTTGTGAAACATTCTGTACCCGAGAGAGAGAGAGAGAGAGAGAGAATATATATAACCAATTTTAATTAATTGCAGATTTAACCGCTATTACATGTTAAATAATTTACAGTACATAATCCCCGTCCTTAAGCGTTACAACAAATTAGTATTAGGTTATATATTTTATAAATTTATGCGATATGTTTCTGAAAACTATACTGCGCACGGTGCATATTTGGTACAGTTTAAAATAATTAATTGATGAAGATATTTGCCGTTACAATTATATATACACATAAAACTTCATACACTACACAGGGTGACAACAAAAGGGAACTGTTTTTTTATGTCTGCATACTTCCACATCGTTGCTCGCATGGTTACACAAGTCGAATAATTGCAGAAATTCCATAAATTTTCCTCCACGAGTTATATGCGTGAGAAACCACAAGCAGTATTGGCCACAGACATTGCTGGGAAAAATCTGGAAACGGTAAGGATTCCACACTATTTGTGGAATTTGCAGTTGTTCGAGAAATTTTAGAATAATAGCATCATTCCATGATGTCCGTCCAGTGAATTAAAATCGTACATACATTCCCTATTTTTAAAATAAACGGCTATCCAGTGGATCCCTTCACCACTGCTAACATCTGTATTCACAATAAGTGCGCCGCAGTCTCTCGAGATTGGAAGTTTCAACGTTTCATTCTTCGTAAACACGCTAATAAATTTGGTGCGTTTGAATCGGCCACTCTTCATCACTCTCTGGAGTGTAACTGTGTCCATTTTTAAGAATCAGTCACTACACCCATAAACCTGTCAACTTCGATTAGAGCTTGCGACTCGAGGTAAACTACTACGCTAATAGGCGCGACTAGAGGCTTGTCGAACTCTAATCTGACCGAGATATTTCTGCTCTGCTGGAGACTTGTGTGTGGTTATGCTCCCACAGAAATCAGGCGAAAGGTCAAGCGGGTAAACGTTCGAACTCCGGACGAATTCATTCTGCGTTACACCAGTTCCTCATCCGTCACAAGCACCGATACAATGCGCAAGATTGCTGTAAGCTCTCGTGCAAAGTGAAAACTCGTCATGTGTAGAGTAACGCGTTTCCAATGCCCCACCTAAGGGGATGGGACAATTCGACGTGGCCGACTCGATGCGACCCAACTCGATGTGGCCGACTCGATGTCAGGACAACTCGATGTCAAGCCAAGTCGATGCCAGGCCAAGTCGAAGCATATTGTGCTTTATTATCTTTTAAGGGTATTTTAAGAAGAAAAAGTAAAGCATAAAAAATAATTAAGGCTAGATAAGGTAGGTAAGGTAGGGTAGGTAGGGTAGGTAAGGTTAGGTAAGGTAGGGTAGGTAGGTTAGGTTAGGTAGGTTAGGTAAGGTTAGGTAAGGTAAGGTAAGGTAGGGTAAGGTAGGTTAGGTAAGGTTAGGTTAGGTTAAGTAGGTTAGGTAAGGTTAGGTAAGGTAGGGTAGGTAGGGTAGGTAAGGTTAGGTTAGGTAAGGTTAGGTAGGTAAGGTAAGGTTAGGTAGGTAGGTTAGGTTAGGTAGGTTAGGTAAGGTTAGGTTAGGTAAGGTAAGGTTAGGTAAGGTAGGTTAGGTTAGGTAGGTTAGGTTAGGTTAGGTAGGTAAGGTAATTATTGAACTCGGCCTCGGTCTTGGCTTCAGACTCGACTACAACACTGTTTGGCATCGACTTGGCCTGGCATCGACTTGGCTTGACATCGAGTTGTCCTGACATCGAGTCGGCCACATCGAGTTGGGTCGCATCGAGTCGGCCACATCGAATCGTACCCAACCCCCACCTAAAGCCACCACATTGACATACAGAGATGCAATTTTTAACGCCGAATTTTTCGAATTTAAATGCATATTTTTGTATTTGCTATTCACAGAAGCGTGCTCCTGCATTCCAATTAATATCCTTTTAGGAAGAGCCGCGAGAACAACATTTTCTATTTCCTTGGATGTTAAACCTGAAGGAACTGAAAACATTTTAAGATAGACTCTATTAATTGGATATTTCATTGTGGCATGTAAATTTTTCTCAATTTCCATCTGCTTAGTAGAACTTAATTTCAAAAGGCGTACGCAGAGATATGTCTCTATAATATGAATCACTACAGGCTTCGCACCGTCTTCTTGGTCAGAACCCAGATTCAAACAAATCTCAGGGCTCGTACAGGTGAGTTTTAATTTCAAATCGACCCCATTCACAAGCAACTTCTCCTGGAACGTGAAATATGTGTGGAGGCGTCCATATTAGTCATGTATCTTCTTTTTAGAATTTTTAAATTTGTTCTTTATACTACTTTCATGTCTGGCCTGATAATCACCTTCTGCAGTTAAAAAGGTATCCTTTGCTTCGTTTGAAAAGTTGAGGACATTTTCCAGGTAGGAACATATCTGGTAGTAGCCAGACTCTGCCAAGATGTTCACCTGATTTACATACACGTCACACTGGCTGAATATGGAGTGTAGAAAGTTGGTCTCTAGGTATACGACGTAATCGTTTTCGCAATCCGTTCCATCTGAATGTGCTATTTGTATTTTAGCGTAAATGTGCACACAACTTGGGTAAAAAAAGTAAGGGCCTGAGCTCGGGATCATGAATTCTATAGGAGCACTTCGCGAGCTAATAGTGTTTAGCGGATTAACTGTAATAAAGTCGCTATGCTCTATAGATATTTGTGTCCGGGGCATGTCAAAGAGGGCTAGCTCCGATTTACAACATTGTGAACTACACGGATGGATGAAACGTGCCATGGCGCGTGAGAAATAGTGACACCTCTCTCGACAAGTAGCAATCAGTTTATGATTCATGAGAGCAATGGTCTTAGTTTATATCAGTAAAAAAAGTGGTCAGCCATAGTTTCATGCACTTAGAACACTTTTTTATGTCATTTTACGTTTAACGACACGAGTTCGTAAGCCCTTCTTCTTCCGGTTTTTATTTCCGCCAACACGCATTTTTCTCTTTGCATCTTTGACAATTTCGTCCCGTCTACATTTTAAATGCTTTTTTAGAGGAGCTTTAGGCTTAGCACCGGCCATTATGTATTCTACCGTGTTAAGACCTGATTGTACCGCTTTCCTGCTGAGATATCTGGCACCACTTTTCAGCAAGGGGAGAGCCGTCCGCAGTATAGTCGAAAAAAGTGGACCCAATCCCGTTTCCGCGGTGGTATCTCACCTCTCGGTAGAATGAGAATGGCCTTTGGGCCATTCAATCGCAGTCCGACGGAAGTGAACTTCACTGTTAAGTTCCCATAATCGAATGGAAACCTTTTCCCCTCAATCGTTCTTATATATATTGAGATACTAGTTAGTAGGTTAGTTGCGACTTTGACATAATGAGGCTTGTCGTATGTAATGCTCAAGCTCTTTCCTCTATGATTGGGAATGTGGGTGATGCGCAGCAGCAGCGTCTGGGTATCCCCAACAATCTGATGTTCCACGATATTGTTGTAAATATAGCACATGTGCGGGGGAGGGTCTCCATCGTTCAATTTCTCCAATTTTAGCTGATACAATATACTGCACAAGTCATGTTGTGAATCGTGAAAAGTAGCTCTTTGGAAGGCTAGTCCATATCTGCCCTCGGTTATAATTTGAAGTCTAATATTTCTGTTAGCTTTCAATTTTAGAGTCAGAGTATGTAGCGGGGAATCTTTGTTTACGATTTCATATACTAAATCAGACGTAAGATTTGAACTTTTCAGACTCCCATTTAAGACTCACAATATCCTCGGTTGTATCTTAATAACCCGGTCCTACTGTTACTTCTGTTTTGTTGTAATGGGCCTTCCCACTCCGTGCGGAACGCATGGTATCGTTCCGAGATACTCCGCCCTTTTTACACTCCATCACGGTCTCTAAGAATCATAAAAACGGGTTCTTTCTTGTCAACACTTAAAAACTTGGTGTCCAGTTGAAATTCGCATATTCCAACATCATATGATTCACGACTCAGGGTACTGTTAAGATGTACAGACAGAGAAGAAGAGGACGGGAGTGTGACGTAGAAGTGGTTAGGCGCCATCTTGTATACTATTTAAGCTTCATTATTGCATCAGCTTTTATAGAGGTATTGAAGATTTCTGGGTACCCTAGCCATTTTACCAGGTACATTTTTCTCTTTCCTGTACCTTTGCTTCCTAAAATTTTTTCAATTTTAAACACATTTTTTCGTAAATTAAATGTCACTTTCTGCTTCTCCTCACCATAAAAACTCCCTCCAATTTCTTCCCCATTCAAATCTTCAACGTAATACAACATCACATCGTCTTTAGGCCTCATAGAACTAACTTTAAAATTCTCACGAGTCCAACTTCGCTCAAACCCCTTCGCGAATTTATTCCCCGAACGCGACATCCTTACATAGTCAATGATTTTGAAACGCACAGAGCGTGGTGGTGCTCTACGATTATTTTTTCTTACCTCACGTTCTGTTTATGTGTGAAATAACAATGCATGCGTTCCGTTATGGTACGATGGACTCTTTCGGCTAAAGATGCCTTATGTATAGAATTGCTAGTGTAATAACTGATAAGTCTTTTGACCTGCTCAGATTACCTATCAGTGTTTTTCGGATGTTTATTGCTGTAGTCTAGCTTTAATATGCTCCCATCCTGCTGCTGGTGAGGGCCTATCGCACTTTATCACCAAATCATGTACGATAACAATGATGTTTGAACACTGTAACTTTGACTCTTCAACAACAACCTCACCTGTGTCGGACTATTGTATAATGGGATCCTCACTCAATAGATTATAAAGACAATCCTTTATCCCTCAATGTATGGGGGAGCCTGTTTTTTAATACATGCTCGAGATGTTGCGGACTCGCACCGTTGTTCTGTACTTCTTCAGATTCGCCATGGTCAGTATTTCGAATTTAAATCGAAGGATATTATATTGCCCCTTTACAAGTCCCTAGTCAGGCCTCATTTAGAATATGCCGTTCAGTTTTGGTGCCCGTACTTGCGTGAGGATATTGATAGGTTAGAAAGGGTTCAGCGTCGTGCCACGAAACTAATTCCGTCATTGCGCAACAAGCCTTATGAAGATAGGATTAAAGAGTTAGACCTGTATTCACTCGAAACTAGGAGATTAAGGGGGAGCTTATTGAAGTTTTCAAAATCGTTAATAACATCGATAATGTAAATTTTGACAAATTGTTCACTTTCGATAATAGTAATACTCGTAATAACGGATTTAATTTGCGTGGCAGACGTTTCATTACTAATATCGCTAAAAACTTCTTTACGTTTAAAGTAATTGATAAATGGAATAATCTTCCCGCGCCCGTCGTGAACTCTACCAGCGTTTATGTGTTTAAGAACCGTCTTGACAGACATTTTAAAAATATTAACGTTGTTTAAAATAAAAAACAATTAACAACAGGAGCTCTGTTGGTGGTGGTCGAGGATGAGTCTGTTGACGATTAATGCCAGCTTGTGACATGCCAGCGTGTGATGCCAGCAATAAAATAAAAAAAAAAAATTAGACTAACACGAACGTAGCTGTAGCTCGTATCGTAAACTTTACCTACTCTTTTTTTTTTCTTATCATCTTACTTTGCATGTCTGTAACTCTTTTCTTGCATGTTTGTAGTTTGCATGGTATGACAGTGAGTTAAGACTGTGTTTGCATGGTTTGTAAGCGTTCTTATTTTACTTCTTTTCATCTTTCACCCCTCTCCTATTCTCTCAGACTATTTTTCTGACTTGTCGGCAGTTGCCGGCGGATGATGATGGTGAGTCTTTTTTCTCTTTTTCTGAATGAATGTTAACCCATGAGCGATAGGTGTTCCTCCTTACTTAACCCCTTATTCTCTTCTCTTCTCTTAACCCCCTACTCTTTCCTTTCTCTCGGGCTAACCTTAGAGTGGATCTTAGGGTCTTTGTTAGTCTTAGCTTCTGTTGATCTGTAGATCACCCCCATGTTTGATAACTACGGGTAACTCCACGGTTTCTTATAATTTTCGTCCTCATGAAGAAATTTCTGCAGTGCTTCTTGGTATAAGATTCTTTTCCCATCAGGAGACTTTTCACTGTTTAATAGGTCTACCAATTCGCTTTCCATTCTTTTATGACTGCTTTTATGGGGTTCTAGAACCATATCTGGACTCTTTTTGTTTTGTAGTGAAGCATACACCTCGTGTGGAATCACGACTACTTTCTTCATTATATTAAACTAGTCAGTAAAGGCCCTAAAACTGAAAAAAAACATGGGCAGGAATGAGCCCCATCTTTGTACAATAATTTACTTTTTCTTTCCCACAGTTTGACTTTTACGAGCGAGTGCGCGTATTATGTTCTTGTAACGACGTAGGCGAGCCTTCTGAGGGAGTTCATTGGGACATTACATTTTATAACGTTAAGACAGATTTCACAGATCCATTTTAAAAAGTCGGATTGATATTTTTAACAAAGAGATGTTTGAGAGTCCGTGGCAGCCGGTGACAGATTTTTATTAATTCACGGTATTTCTTTAACCTCTTTGTCATTCTGGGATACACACCATTTCAGCCTCGTTTGGAAATATGTTTGTTCTTAGAAGCACCCTAAACGTGTTTCGCGGGTGAAGGTCACAAAGCAAAGATCAGTAACGTTGGCTTGTAGCTTCTTTCTAAACTTCCAAAAACTCCTTACGCTGATTCGGGAACATTTGATTGGCTAGTACCTCAATTTGTGCCACATCTCTACATTGTTCGAATAAGACTAGATATTGTTTATTTAGCGATATATCGCGCATGTATCTATTTAAAAAAATAGATTCTGATTGATGAAGAAACCCTTATGTTAAGATGGTGGGAGAACACTGTAAAAGTCTCGGCAAAAGTTTTAGCCATTTCTAGCCTGAGATCATCAATTACAATGACCGTGTGCTTGTTACCCTTTATCGAGCTAACATCATAAACACATTTGTGGAACAAAATATCATCTTGGTACTCGTTAAATACAGTCTGGTATGTTGAATAACACCATATGACTTTATGCACAAAACTTGAGAACAGTTCCCCCTTATCTTTAATGATTTTAAGCATAAACAGTTTTTCCACAGCCTGTAGGGCCAGAAATAATGAAGGTAGAAGGGCTCGTGAGTCTGAATTTTTCTACAGAATTCATCTCTAACACATCACACTTAAGTGGAACATTTACAAAATATAATAAAATTTTAAGTAATGCTCCTTATATTCTAGTCTCGTTTTTCTTCTTACCCAGAACCGTGAATGATGACGAGGTTGAGGTACTGTGCCAGCAACATGTTCCCATCATAGATATTGCATATGAGGCTGATGATACCGACGACAGTGTAGTTGTTGTTGAGGCTGCAGACTGCACTATCATCCCCGTTGGCGTTTCGGAACCCCAAGCAGCGACAACTGTAGCACCCTCAATTGACAATTCGATGAGAAAGCGTGTGCATGACAACAGTCACATTGTTCAAACATCTTCCACGTCAGGCATAAAGCGTGTAAAGGGGGCTCCGAGTGCCGTTAGACCTACAATAATACAGCCTCAACCCTCTACGTCTTACGACACAACCCCTACAGTAGCTCCTTCTACAAATAACACTGGGCCCCATTATTCGTATTCAATACCACCTGTGCCCTCCACAGCAAAATCTCATTCTGTAGACACTAGCATAACATTCAAGCTGGTGCTAACCTCTACCCCCACCCTAGCACTGACTAAAAACCGGTACGTAGTCAGGGGAGACCCGTGAACCATGTATAGCATCGGCTTTGAACATGGACTGCGGCGCGAAGTTAAACGTATTGTGGAGTTTGCCCTTCAGAGCAGTGAGGGACGTGAAACCAGGACGCGACTGTTCCTCGGGTTCGGGTCACATGATGGAGATAGAGATGATTTTTGGATAGTAATAACCTACAGGCATTTGGCTGTTGTAGATGTAGATTACATTTTGGGGTGCATAATTCAATCCTCTCAAAGATGGACAGAAATTAACATGGACAACTTCACGATAGATATAGACCACGTTTTTCGTGTTGTGGGACATACGACCACACTTAATACTCTTAACTTTGCCAGTTATCAAATATTCAGAAACCACACAAACCTCGATCGCGGTTGCGGCTTTATAGCAAAGGTCTTGGCTCATATGTTTATCGTACTAAATACGGTTGCATATAATATCTGTTTGCCGACAGTTGTGCAGCGTGCACGAAAACTGGCCACAGACTGCAGGCTCGAATTTGACTGTGATATGGGGCCTAAAGAGTTGAGAAGGGTAGAGAAGGAAATGAATGTTGTATAGTTGTATTTGGATTGGATGATCGTCGTAGGACTGTGTATGTTTTAAAAGCAGTGTGAGAGAACGTACAAAACCTCTCCCTATTTTAGGGCTGTCAGGGACAACGTATCTTCCCATCCGCAATATAAGCGTTCTTTACGCGAGTCATGACAAAAGCCGAAAATATGGAAGACATCACAATTTTTGTAAGCGTTGTCTCGAGTTTCCGAATGATCTGCTGAAACGCTGAAACATTGTCAGGATTGCCACATGGTATACGAGCTGTGTAAAAGCCATAGATGCGAAAGTCGAGTAGTTGAAGCTGAGAAGAGGGACTGTAATATATGTAGATGCACATTTTTTCAATAATACATGTTTGGATTCCATAAATCAAATGGACGTGTAGGAAAATGAGAATTTGCGAGTGCGGAATGTTTCATTCGTGAATGATAGTGATGAAAGTGATTGTGATGAAATTTGTTGTATTAAATGTTATGAGAAATATAAGGCAGATGGTATAAAGCATGTTTGCTATATGAAAGACACCAAGTCTAAAAATAAACGTTTTATAAATGTTACTACGATATAGAGACATACACAACCCTGAAACAAAAGAGGTTATGCCACATTTACTTGTAAGCCAGACTATCTGTACGATTGCATGAACGTCGAGTGGTGATGAATTTCGCAAATGTGGTTAATGAACAAACATTTTTAAAACGACTGCACACGACACCCTTGTGAAGCTCTTTGTGTGTCCTACATTGTCAAGTTAGCGGAGCAATTCGTTTAAAAAACTGACTGTGTATATTCTTGCCCATAACGTCGCAAAATTTGATGCACAATTCCTTTATAAGGAGCCGCTTGAACACGAGCCCTCGGAGATATTTACAGGTGATCCCCTAAAAAGAGGAAACAAGCTTATAAGGATGCAGATAAGAGGTAATGTTCAGTTTAAAGACACTTCATTATTCACACCTTGCAAATTACATAAGCTACCTAAGGTGATGATCCTGAAACATTGTCAGGATTGCCACATGGTATACGAGCTGTGTAAAAGCCATAGATGCGAAAGTCGAGTAGTTGAAGCTGAGAAGAGGGACTGTAATATATGTAGATGCACATTTTTCAATAATACATGTTTTGGATTCCATAAATCAAATGGGACGTGTAGGAAAATGAGAATTTGCGAGTGCGGAATGTTTCATTCGTTGAATGATAGTGATGAAATTTGTGATTGTGATGAAATTTGTTGTATTAAATGTTATGAGAAATATAAGGCAGATGGTATAAAGCATGTTTGCTATATGAAAGACACCAAGTCTAAAAATAAACGTTTTATAAATGTATACTACGATATAGAGACATACACAAACCCTGAAACAAAAGAGGTTATGCCACATTTACTTGTAAGCCAGACTATCTGTAACGATTGCATGAACGTCGAGTGTGATGAATTTCGCAAATGTGGTAAATGAACAAACATTTTTAAAACGACTGCACACGACACCCTTGTGAAGCTCTTTGTGTCCTACATTGTCAAGTTAGCGGAGCAATTCGTTTAAAAAACTGACTGTGTATATTCTTGCCCATAACGTCGCAAAATTTGATGCACAATTCCTTTATAAGGAGCCGCTTGAACACGAGCCCTCGGAGATATTTACAGGTGATCCCCTAAAAAGAGGAAACAAGCTTATAAGGATGCAGATAAGAGGTAATGTTCAGTTTAAAGACACTTCATTATTCACACCTTGCAAATTACATAAGCTACCTAAGGTGATGATCGTAGACGCCGAAGATTCTAAATGGTATTTCCCTTACACTTTCCTCACAGGTGCCACTTTAAATTACGTAGGACCACCACCCACGAAACATTACTTTAACTATGACAATATGAGTGATAGTGAGCATGAAGATTTTGGGAGGTACTACAACAGTTTTAATGAAGATAATCCTTACAATATAGCAGATGAATGTGAACGTTATTGCATGAATGACGTGCGCGTACTTAGAGTATGCTTTCAAGTCTTTTGAAGGATGTACATAGTCCGATTGAACTGCGATCCGCTACAAGCCGCAACCACAATCGTGTCGTTGTGTTTTACTGTGTTCAAGAATAACCTCATGCCTAAAAATACGCTAACCGTCATTCACCGAAACAACCCACGCAGTTATGGGTATAAGGCTATTTACTGGCTCGTACACCTACAACAGTAGACCAGTGTATATATAAAACATGCTAGCAACACGGGGGAAGTGGCCATTAAAATCAATGGCCGTGTTTTCTGTGTGGATGGTCGAAGCGAAGACCACGCCACTGGTGAGAACACAGCGTACTCCTTTAACTGATGCTGGTGGCATGGATGCCCACGTCAAGAGTATGGTCTCGAAGGAGATATCCATGGCAGATCTCCTGCCGACAGTCTCGCATGGACCTGTGCCAGCGATCAGCTTATAAGATCCCAGTTCACTCACAAGTGAACTGGGAGCATGAATATCTACAGATCTACAGAAGCTAAGGCGAACAAAGACCCTAAGATCCACTTTAAGGTTAGCCCGAGAGAAAGAAGAAAGTAAGGGGTTAAAAGAAGAGAATATGGGGTTAAGTAAGTAGCAAAACCTATCACTCGTGGGTTAAAATTCATTCAGAAAAAAAGAAAGACACCATCATCATCCGCCGGCCACTGCCGACAAGTCAGAAAAATAGGCGAAGAGAATGTTTCCAGCTGTTGCAGACCGGTCCTCCACTCCATAGGGAGGTAGAGGATGCAGCCCACTCTGCCGGAAAAGGGTGAAAGATGAAAAGAAGTAAAAGAAGAACGCATTACAAACCATGCAACACATTCTTAACTCAAGAACAACACATTCTTAACTCAAAGCAGCACATACTCTCAGCAGTTGCAGATCGGAGAGTAGCGGTAAGAAATAAACACCATCAAGCGTTCAATGGTGCTAGACCCTCTCAAATGCGGCGAGAGTTTGTTTGCAGGACGCACAAACCGCCTGAAACTATACTTTCCACCTACAGAGGGCGTGAAACTCCATTACTACGACTTCTGTTATTTATACCCCTATGTGCTGAAGAACAATCCGTACCCCGTAGGAGCACGTGAAAAACTGGTGGGTCCCGCCCTGCCTTCCTTCGAAGAGTTCTCGGCTAATTTGAACGAGAACTATGTCGGACTTTCTTTCGTAGATGGGTTACCCCCTCGCGACTTAAGAATGCCAATCTTGCCCGTCGTTATAGATCACAAACTCATGTTCCCTCTGTGTGTGAAGTGCGCAGAGAAGAACAATGGGACCTGTAATCACACAATCAACCAAAGGAAGGTCAGAGGCGTATATACAAGTCCTGAGCTGTACGTAGCCATTCGTCATGGGTACAGAATATTGAAGATATATGAGGTGTGGAGGTTTCAGAAGCTCCCCAACCTTTTCACACAATATATAAATATTTTTTGAAGGATAAGGTAGAAGCATCAGGATACCTGCGAGGAGTTCAGATCGAAAATGAAAAATCGGCGTATATTCAACGCTACTGTGATCATGAAGGGAAACAACTTGAACGGAACCAAGTTGCGAAGAACCCTGGCAAGCGCTTTAGTGCTAAGTTGTGCCTAAATAGTCTTTGGGGGAAATTTTCCCAGAATACAGACAAGGGGAACGTCCATCTTGCAAGAAGTTATAAGGAGGTGTGGGATTACGCCAACGCTTCCGATAAAGAGGTCATGGAGATCGTGAATGTGGGTAATACGTACATAATAAAGTACAACAGAATCGAATTGGTTACAGATACATCGCGTGTCACGAACATACCTGTAGCCAGTTTCACAACAGCATACGCTCACATCAAACTTTGGAGTCTACTGCATTCTCTTGGACGGAAAGTTCTGTACGTAGTTACAGATAGTATGATATTCACGTAGAGTGAAGGCGAATATATGCCTCCTTTTGGGGCGTTCCTCGGAGAGCTGACTGACGAGATCAAGGATGAGTATGGAGATAGCGCCTACGCTGATTATTTTGTCTCAACAGGACCAAAAACTTACGGGGTACTGGTGAGGGTGGGGGAGGAAATGAAATATATCGTGAAGGCTAAAGGTATCACTCTTCACCAGGTGAACCGGCAGATCGTCAACTTTAATTCTTTGAAAGAGCTAGTGACTGTAGAAGATGATGGAAATGAGGGTGACCTGCCACAGCAATTGATTGTAGGAACTCATAATTTTCGGGCACAGAAGATGGGGGTCGTGAAAGAACTTAGGGGGACGAAAGTGTGTCGTAACACATAGAGGAAACGATACCAGGTGCCTGGCACCTACGACACTGTTCCGTTTGGATACCGCGAGGTGTGAATATTTACAATATAAATATAGATTATCTACAGATCTACAGAAGCTAAGGCTAACAAAGACCCTAAGATCCACTCTAAGGTTAGCCCGAGAGAAAGGAAAGAGTAGGGGGTTAAGTAAGTAGCAACACCTATCACTGATGGGTTAACATTCATTCAGAAAGAGAGAAAAAAGACTCACCATCATCATCCGCCGGCCACTGCCAACAAGTCAGAAAAATAGTCGGAGAGAATAGGAAAGGGATGAAAGATGAAAAGAAGTAAAATAAGAACACTTACAAACCATGCAAACACAGTCTTAACTCACAGTTATACCATGCAAACTACAGACATGCAAGTAAGGAGAGGATAAGAAAAGAAAAAAGTAGGTAAAGTTAAACAAAAAGCGGGTTAGTTTACTCTACGAGCTACATCTACGTTCATGTTAGTCTAATTTTTTTATTTTTTTATTTTATTACTGGCATCACACGCTGGCATGTCACAAGCTGGCATTAATCGTCAACAGACTCATCCTCGACTATCACCCCCAGAGCTCCTGTTACTAATTGTTTTTTTATTTTCAAGAACGTTAATATTTTTAAAATGCCTATCTAAACGGTTCTTAAGCATACTGTATTAACGCTGGTAGAGTGAACGATTGACGCGGGAAGATTATTCCACTTATCAATTACTTTAAACGTAAAGAAGTTTTTAACGATATTAGTAATGAAACGTCTGCCACGCAACTTAAATCCGTTATTTACGAGTATTGCTATTATCGAAAGTGAACAGTTTATCAAAATTTACGTTATCGATGTTATTAACGATTTTGAAAACTTTAATAAACTCCCCGCTTAATCTCCTAGTTTCGAGTGAATGCAAGTCTAACTCTTTTATCCTATCTTCATAAGGCTTGTTGCGCAATGACGGAATCAGTTTCGTTGCACGACGCTGAACCCTTTCTAACCTATCAATATCCTCGCGCAAATACGGGCACCAAAACTGAACGGCATATTCTAAATGAGGTCTGACTAGGGACTTGTAAAGGGGCAATATAATATCCTTCGATTTAAATTCGAAATTACGCGCTATGAGGCCTAACATCCTATTAGATTTTGCGCAATACTCCAGGCACTGGTTCGTAACTTTTAAATCCTTAGATACGCGTACGCCTAAATCTACTTCCTCTTCAACGCTCGCTAACTGTCTATCATCCATCGTGTACGTGTAATTATTGTTACGAGAACCTACATACAAAACTTTACATTTGTCTACGTTAAATTGCATCTGCCACTTATCCGTCCGCTCCATAATCCTATTTACTTCGTCTTGGAGCCTATTTCTATCGTCCTCGTTAACAACCTTACCGCCTATTTTAGTATCGTCCGCGAATTTTGACACGTTACTATTCAATCCTACATCTATGTCGTTAATGTAAATTACGAATAGCAATGGGCCTAACACTGAACCCTGTGGGACACCGCTACCTACATCCAACCACCCCGATTCACTACCATTAACAACGACCCTCTGTCTCCTAGCACGAAGCCATTCTTCTAACCAGTTAGCTACCTGACCGCGTATACCGTGCGCTTTAACCTTCGCAATTAATCTTCTATGCGGAAGTGTATCGAACGCCTTTTTAAAATCTAAATAAATAACGTCAGCCGCTCTATGCCTATCGTATTCGCGCACTATTTCGTTATATAACTCTAACAAATTATCATATTTAAACAAGATCTATGGCTTCGAAACCCATGCTGACATATACTATTAAACAAATCGCGACTTTCTAAGTGATGGACGATACGATCCCTAACTACGAATTCCAAAAGTTTACCGATAATTGACGTTAAGCTAATAGGCCTATAATTGCTAGCTACTCTGCGGTCGCCTTTTTTAAAAATGGGCGTAAGTTAGCTAATTTGAAGTCTTCAGGAATAATCCCCGCTTCTAGTGACTTATTAAAATATTTTGTTAAAGGGCCTACGATAACGTGTTTCAAATCTTTCAAATGTCTAGGATAAAGCGCATCAGGACCAGGAGCCTTGCTAACTTTTAGCTTATCGATATAATGCGCAATCTCACTCTCGTAAATAGTTATTTCATTCAAAATAGTCTCGCTACTACTGTAAATGGAACAATATCGTCCACGTCAGGGACATTATTTACGTCTTCTACGGTAAAAACTGTCGCAAAAAAGTTATTAAAAATACTCGCCATCGCCTGAGCGTCGGAAGCCAAAGCACCGTTATCGTCCACTAGAGAGCCTATGTTATCTTTAATCGGCTTTCGGTTATTGACGTAGTCAAAAAACTTTTTCGGATTATGTTTACTATCCGCAGCTATAAGTATCTCAAAATTACGCTTTGCATTCCTAACAGATCTGTTAACCTGACTTCTAAGCTCGATATATCTATTAAAGTTAGCTACCGTGCCATTGCGCTTATTAAATCTATACGCTCTTTTACGCTCGTTTATGAACTCACCTATTTCCCTAGTCCACCACTTGGGCCTACCATGATTACTAGCGCGTTCGGGCCTAGGCAGAATAAACTCCCTTTCGATATACAAAAACTTTCTTTAACACCTCATAATGGAAATTTGCGTCATTACCCATCAATAAATTATCCCAATCCACTATTCTCTTATACGAAAACTATCAATATTAGCCCAACGAAAATCAGGGACTTCTATTATGTTACTATGCTTACTGTTTTCTATCAGACACTTAAACCTAATAATTTGGTGATCACTACATCCCGAACTCTCACCTACTTCCGAACTTTCGACTGCATTTTCGTCGTTCGTCATTACCACGTCTAAAATATTGTCACCACGCGTTGGTTCGGTAGCCATCTGTCGTAAAATGTACAAAAAAGTGGGTACAAAAATAGTGTTAATCGAGTTGAAAGCTCATTATATTGAATATAGTCACCCGCATACTTTGAAAGGTGAATTAATATTAAATCGCCTTTATTGTGTAGTACACAGCAAAGAGGATGTAACTGGACTCGATGAAGTGCGCGTTTACTATTTTATTTACTATTAATATATTATATATATATATATATATATATATGTATATATATATATATATATATATGAATATATATATATATATATATATATATATATATATATATATATATATATAAGATGAAAATAACCACGAAGGAAAAGAGAAACACAATGGTGCTCATGCGCTTTCGTCTAATGGCATCTTCAGGATGTTCCTGAGGATGTCATTAGACGAAAGCGCTTGAGCACCATTCTGTGTTTCCTTTTTCCTTCGTGGTTATTTTCAGTCTAAATATTATTAACTTGTTACTTTCGTGAAATAATTATATATATATATATATATATATATATATATATATATATATGTGTATATATATATATATATATATATATATATATAAGTTTTATATGTATACTATATGTAAAAATGAACAATGAATAATTCCTATACCATCATTATATGGATTCATTGTCTTCATGCAGTACTTATGTTTGTATGGTTTTTATGTTTGAATGTTCATTTTTACATAAGAAACCAAAATCGCCTTAGCGAGTTTTGGATAGAGTTTCGATTTGGACTTCTTTATTCTTTACTGTACTTCTCTAATTCATCTTTTCTAATAATGACTTATACTGTACGTATGACATAATGTGAATAACTATGACATCATAAAGTTACTTAATTCTCTTCATGTTTTCCATATCTTGAACACTGAATCACGTGTTTAGTATTTGGACATCTTCCGTATTCAATGTATGGTAAATTCTTTTATATAAAAAAACCTTCATTCTCTATACGTTATTATTTATTTGTGGTGTTATGTAGTATAAATATTATCATTCAACCATATGCGCCCATACGTCCATATCTTAGCTTGACCATTATCCTATATCAATTTTATTAAATATTCATTATTTCTCGTGTCAGTCTGTGAAATGCAAAACTTTATGCATTCGTTCGAAATCATCCAAATACGTTCTTGTGTATTCTTTTTTTTATTTGTTTAACTTTTTATTTTTAATTATTTCGCCTCCCGCAATGAACTCGAAAATGCTGAAACAAGTGATCGAATTCCGCTAATCAGCATAAATCGAACATCAGAAAACGAAAAATCTCCTCTCGCTCTAATTTCAATTTACAGTATAATACATTATCATGCGTTATGTTAAATCATGTGTCATGTATGTATAAATTATCTCGTATGTGCCCATGTATTTTGTGTTGTACTAATAACCATATATAAATATAAAAACACTGTAAGAATTTAAGTGACTAATGTACTTAATAATGTAATTGATGTAATGTACTTTAATAAAATTGTAATTAAATGTAATAATTTAATATAATGTAATGTACTTTAATAACGATAATTAACGATAATAAGCGAATGTGAATTAATTGGTAATTGTAATCGTAATTGTAATGAAACAAAATTACAACTTACTCAATGATGTACTTAGATTGTACTTATGTACTACTACGAAATTATATCGCCTTCAGATATGTATACTCGGCGAAAATACGATTAGTTTTTATTTTTTTTTAATTTTTATTTGGAATCTTTCATCTGATCATGTGTTTAAAAAGGGGGGAACTTAACCTTCAACTGCATTCCCCCAACATTTATACATGATACATGTAATTGTAAAATTAACTTCACTTCATTACTTCACTCTTCTTTGGTCACTACTACGAGACTCCCTTGTTAGCAGCCTCGCTGCGAGGAAGGGGCAGAGGTCCCTTGCCTCCTTAATTTTTAGATTCCGGCCTGAGCCATGGTCGAAAGAGGTCGAACCTCTACCCCTGTAAATTCAGAGCACTACCTGTACATTTTTAGAAGTAAATTACAGTGAGAGAAACTTTTTATTTTTCCCCTTCGAGTTGAGCTCTCTTCCGAGAACTTAGTAAATAGAGAAAATAGTTCCTGATAAGTTATGAAAAGAAAATCGGCGAACCTTCAGAGAAAGTATCAGAGTATTATATAAAGTGAAAAAGAAATGAGAGAAAAATTAGAATGTTATAGAAGAAAACTATCGCGAGAAATATCCGTTGCTGCCTCCCAACCAGAACCCCCGTCGATTCGAACCACCGCAGGGCTATAGACGGAGGCGTTATAACATATTATATATATATATATATATATATATATATACACACACACACATGTTTAATATATATATATATCAAGTCATTCCATAAGTAATGTCGTTTTTTACGATAGATTAAGTTTAAACTAGTCCTACTTGGTTTAAGCATAAATATTCCGAAGGTTATATCTAAGAGGAGATCTATCGTGTTTCGCTACATACTTTACAGACCTTCACCAGTGAAGACGTGAAGACGTATGTTTTGCTTTATGTGAACCCCTCATAAACATGGCGGTATCTGAAGAGCATATCAGGCAATGCTTTACGAGTTCAAAAAAGGGAATAGTGCTACTGAAGCAACGCGAAACTTTCAGGAAGTTTATGGCAACGATATTCTGCATGTGAGGAAATGTCAAAGATGGTTTCAAAAGTTTAGGAATGGTGACTGCTGTTTGACAGATGCAACACGCTCTGGACGCCCTGCTGAGTTTGATGATGACCTGCTGTTAGCCACACTTGAAGAAGACTGTTCAACAACTGTCGAAGATTTGGCCCAGAAACTCAATTCATCCCCGTCCACCATCCATCGACATTTGCAACAACTCGGGAAAGTGCCTAAGTTAGGAAAATGGGTGCCACATGAATTGTCGGTCGACAATCTGAGGGTGCGGGTAAACATTAGCACAGCTCTTCATTCCCGTGAACTCCAAGATCCGTTTTTGCACCATTTAGTGACTGGTGATGAAAAGTGAATACTGTACCAGAATGTTAAGCGCTGTCGACAGTGGGTTTGTGTCGGAGAACCAGCGACACCACAGCCAAAACCAAATCTTCACCCTCGGAAGGTGTTGCTTAGTGTTTGGTGGGATAAAGGTGGTGTAATACACTTTGAAACCTTACCACACAACCAAGCAATCACCGCTCAAGTCTACTGTCAACAACTGGACCGATTGAAGACTGCACTAAAAGAAAAGAGACCTTCTTTGGTTAATTGGAAAGGAATCGTGTTCCACCACGACAACGCACGTCCTCATACCGCTCGGATCACTTTTTAAAAAATTAAGGAGCTTGGGTGCGAAAAACTTCCATATCTTCCATATTCTCCAGACCTTGCGCCCTCAGATTATCATCTCTTCAGGAGTCTGCAAATCTATTTTGACGAGAAACTGTATACTTCTTTAGATGACCTACACACCAGTCTTTTTACGTTTTTTGCCTCAAAACCGCATGAATTTTATAAACATGACATTGAAAAGCTTGTCGGACGCTAGTTGTATGACCGCAAAATGTATGAGTGCAATTGCATTGCAATGTTAAGTAATGTTGTAAAAGTGACAACCCCCTGTTGCAAGGCACGCCACTCCCCCTTTGTTGCAATGCACCCCCACCACCCCTTTGTTGCAAGGCGCCCCCCATCCCGTTGTTGCAAGGGATATGCAACTTGGAGTTATCCCCCAAGCTGAACACCCCAAAGGGGCATACCTAACCTAAGAGAGAGAAAGGAAGAGGAGGAGAGGATTGTTCGCCTGAAAGCTGTCAGACGCATATAACTTCTTCAGCCACCCCGCAGCTCTCTTATAGTGCCCCTAATCAGCCAGTTGGCTTAATCAGCCAGTGGGCTGAGTTGCTAGCTTGAGCCATGTATTTATTTAAAGTATATATTAATCAGCCAGAGCCAGCAGGCGCCACAGTCAGTTGGCTTAGAACGTTGAGTTGCCAGATTCTTTATTTTTTAAATTATTCATATATTAATGTTGGCTTAGAAGGCTGAGTTGCCAGCTTGCTCCATGTATTTATTTAAAGTATATATTAATCAGCCAGGGACAGCGGGCGCTTCAGCCTGTTGGCTTAGAAGGTTGAGTTGCCAGATTCTTTATTTTTTAAATTATTCATATATTAATCAGCTAGCTGACTTAGAAGGTTGAGTTGCCATTTTTCGCCATGTGTTTAATTATTCATATATTAATCAGTCAGCTGACTTAGAAGGTTGAGTTGCCAGTTTGCGCCATGTAATTATTAATTATAATCTTCTGTCGCCTCTTAGAAAGCTGACAACCTCGCTACTTATTTATTTAAAGCATATATTCCGGTTGGCTTAGATGACCGATTTGACAAATAGCAATTAAATATTCAGAAAACCGAAACAAGTGATATAATTGTGTACAAGGAATAAATAAAACACCAATACAACGTTCTGTTTATGAATTAATGGATATACAATGGGGCATATATATATGATCAAATAATAGAACGGAAAATATATAATTATACAAAGCTTAATATTAACAAAGTATTAGTACAGGAAAATATATAGTTATATTAATTATATGTAATCATACAAAACATAGTATTAACAAAATATTAGAAAAATACACATATATATTAAATTATATTCAAAATATGCAAAACGTGTAATCATATTATTACAGGAAATATACAAATCGTATAAGCATATTATTACAGGAAATATATATATTGTCTTTACGTTCTACGGTACAAAACGCTAAATTCGCATGTTAGTGAGGCTATATCCACATCGGCATTACTTTGTACGATGTGGTAAAACCATCCAAGCATCACTTCACCGTTTAACTGATGCGGCTGTCTATACTCGACATAAATGGCCTTCATATCGTTTAATACTATTTTTGTACCCACTTTACACTCGGCGGGCAAGTTATCTTTAAGTACAGCTAGAACACAATCAAAAGCACGCACAAAAATGTCATCGTTAACCACAACATTAAATACAAGTTTATAATCATGTCTTTCCAATCGGGGATTTTTTCTTAACGCCCCGAACTTTTGAATCGTGAACTCTTCTTCACTCGACAGAGCAGGATTGGAAATATTCTACCAATTCGTAACGACACCTATCCATATATAGAGGTACAGCTCTTCAGGGTGAACAGTTTAGGCGAGCTCAGCTCTGTACCTCTCAAGTGCTTTGTACCAAAGCTCAGGATATTTCGAAGAATCTAAACCTTTTAAATATGCATCCAGATCTAGACCGTTCTCTCCCTGTTCATTCCTACATTCAACAAATCCGTCGAGCAGAGCGGTGTAAGCGTATTCAAGTACCGTGTCAAAATAAATCATGTCTGTCACACGCGCGTCTAATATAGGCTTCAGCTTACGGAGTCAGACGATCTCAAACATTCTGTCGAGGATGAAACGGTTTCGTGTGGGAACAAGAACGTCATTATCAGCTGTGTTCTTCCACATCAGTCGTATATCAATGCCTGGTTGTTCGTTATTTACACTCAATGTACAAACAATGGTATATGAAGAGGCGTTACTAATCACATCTCTTATTGTATCTACGTCAGCTGGTATTTTATAACGGTCCTCAGCCCACCTCTCAACTACCACGAAGATTTTATGCATCTCCTCAAGACTTAAATAAATAACGTTACGTTTGCTTACATGCCTACAGATCGTTTCAAGCACACAGTTAATGGTGCCGGTTTCTCGCCTGAACATGCGCAATGACTTCGTCACAGAGACGTCGTACGAGGCGTTGAGAATGCTTCTCAAAGGGAGCTCCATCATATTCGCACGTTCACACGGATCGAGATGACTGACATAACGACTCGGCGCAAGCTCTGAGATGACTTTGAGCCACAGGAGGCAGGCGGGTAAGATCTGATCGACGGGCAGGGTGAATCACCCTGATGAAACGTGAATGGGTTTGTTCAAACTCTTATGCTCTGTGAGGAGTGAATCACACCATAATCTTAGGAAACGTGTACGGCGCTGATCGAGTCGTTGTGTCCCATTATATTTGGCAGATGTTTTTTCCGATACAAGAATTAATTTCGGTTTTAATGCTTTATCACTACCACGAATACATACCAGACATTTTTGCAAAGGGGGATTTTCACGAACTAAACACATTTTTAAGATGTTTTATCACTCCTAAACATCTCCACAAACCGGGGCGCTATTAGAGAGAAACATATGTTCACATTTATTCTTTTTGTTTAACAGGCGATACTCATCCCTAAAATCTGTTAAAAACTCACAATCCATTAGCAACAACCTCACTACAAACCTCATCATGATATATATTAATGTAGTGGTAAAAATACTTAAGATTTTACGAGTAATCGGTATGGTGTAACATGATATAATACCGCTTATTACACCACTCATCCACAAGACTCACTACCCACAACTGTTGTTTATCTTCTGATCGTGTTGCTTCTTCTACAACGCGGTGCACTTGAGCCTTTATAAAGCTTAGTTCTATAACATACATCAGTACATCGTCTGTATGCGAAATCCTACAACCCCCTCGCCAGAATTTTCGCAGAGTATTTGAATAGCCTGGCCCTTCGCACGATTCAATGCAGCCTTAAAAGAGGCAAAGGAGGCGGGTATAGGAAGTTTTTCAGTATCCACTACATCTACGCACTTGGCAGAATACTACTTCATAAATGTTGAACACGCGATATTAAAGGTGGCCATTTTCTTCTATGCGAGAGAATAGGCGAGAATATGCGGAACGCTCTTCTACACAAGCGTCGTTCTTTACATTAATTATACGGTGTGTTTTTGCAGTTAAAATGTATATATGTACGGCATGCGAAGGTGCCCCCTCAGGTCATTGGTTTCTGCTCGTATGTAGGAGAATTACGACTTCTGATTGATCGAGGTCCTTGGTGTAGGATAGCATATCTGACCGACAATGGGATGATCCCGGGTTCGATTCCCGGGAGGTACCTCATTTTTCATTTGTTCGTTCTCCCTTCTCATCTTGTGCGGAACGCTCTTCTACACAAGCGTCGTTCTTTACATTAATTATACTATCCCCCCGCCCATGGCCTAAACCATTAGAGGTACAGTAAAACTAAACATACCTTACAAAAGAGAATTTAATCCTGCACTTAATAAGAAACAATTAAAACTTGGTTTTCCCGCCATTGGCTTCCAAGACAGCCTGAATTCGCTTTGGGTAGTTGGCCAAAGGTGACGTGAATAGATCTTGGTCATTACGCAAATTTGCTAAAACAGTTTCAATGTGTTGCGTCATTGTATCCTTCGAAAATCGATTTGCTGCAGGTTCTTGAAACAAGAGACATTCAACCTTGTCCTTTATAAGTGATCCAATGTGTTCACAGACGGTCAGGTCAGGAGAATTTCCTGGACATTCTTCATTTCCAAAAAAATCGATCTCATGGTTCCGCAACAACTGTTGAGTGGCTAATGCCTTAAAGCAGGGGGCCTTATCGTACAGAATTGTGACCTGATCGACATCCATAACATTGTTTGGGTTTCTTAGAAAAGGAATGACATGCTGGGATAGAATAATATCACGAAAATACTGTCCATCCCAACTCTGACCATTTGGCTTCAGCACCCACATAAGCTTCTTTACAGTGAACAAAACAAACACACTAACACAGTCTGGACTTTTTAATAATTCGCGATAATGTTCATTGTCATCGATTTCATCTGGTGTTGTGGCCCACACTCGATCATTTTGGTAGTTAGGCCGACGTGTTACGTAAACAAAAAATTCATCGGAGACAGCTAAATGCATGAAATCATCCACATCCCAATCTTCAAGATAATGAGCAAACCACATTTTGTCATCGATGTTAAGTTGAGTTTTTCTTGGCTTTGGAAGTTCATGCCAAAGCTTTAAACCTTGCCTATGACGGTACAGTCGAATGATCTCACCACCAACGATCTTTCCTCTCAACACTTCGATCTCTCTAGAAAGCTTAGCACAGCTGTTTTTCCGCTTACGCGTACCGCTTTCAATGATGTCTTTTGTTTCCTGAGAGAGTGGCAAATTTGGGTGCCCAGATTTGGTTGTATCCATTTCACATTCATCCAAAGTTTTATTCCAATTTCTTTTGACGAAGTCCTCACTTCTTCGCAACTTTCTGGCAACCCATGAACGTATTATAAAAGTGGCTCCAGCATCACGAGCTTCCCGAAATGTTATTGCTCGTATGCGATCTATCACACGTTGCCTCTCCGAATCACCAATTAATTGAGAAGCCATTATATTATCACTTCATCAGCTAGAGTAATTTTAATACCTGCAATAAATAAAGAATTTTATACATTTTTATAATCACTAAAAACTATTTCGATATAAGTAAACATGTAACTAAAAATGTGGGGGCTAAGGTTTTTTGGAACCCCTTATATTAAGCATGTGTTGTTTATTTTGTTGAATATAGAATTCTTCTTTATTGGATGTATTATTTTTTGTTTGGATACGTATATATATACTATATACGAGGGTAATTCAATAAGTATCCGCCGGTTTGGCCTCGAAGCAGCTAGAAAACGTGGCCATGGGAGTTCAACCTAAAAGGATATTAATTGGAATGCAGGATCACACTTCGACAAATGCAAAATTTAAAAAGAGCGCCTTTAAATTCGAGAATTTCGGCCTTAAAAATATCACTCTATACGTAAATGGCGTTGCATTGGGCGAGACTATGGTTACGGATTACTCATGAAACGTTGTGTTCTCGCTCTGTGGGAGAGCTTATAGTAATCTGGCCCATATTGTCGGTTGCTGTGACGAGCTTGGGATTGGCGTAACGCAGAAAGAATTTGTCGATCAATTTAACCTTTACCAATTTGAGATTGCCCCAACTTATCTGCTAGTGTAAATAAACACTTAAGTCCACAACAAAGTGGGAACATCTCAGTCAGATTGGAATTCGCCGATCCTATACACGCGCCTATTAGTGTACTAGTATACTTCGAATCACATGCTCTAATAGAGCTCGACCGCTTCAGGAACGTTGTCACAGACTTTTAAAATGGACGCGAATACACTCCAGAGAGTAATGAAAAGTGGCCGATTCACACGCTCCAAATTTATCGGTGTGTTTGCGAAGAATGAAACATTGAAATTGCCCACTATGAAAGATTGGTGTAGTCTTATCATCAATACGGACATTGTGGGGGTTGAGGGGATTCATTGGTTTGCAATCAATTTTAAAAATAGGGAAAGAATGTACTATTTTGATTCAATCGGTACTCAGCCCTGAAGTGACCCTGTGGTTGTACAATTTTGCGAACAGTTACATGTCCCTGAAATTGTCTGGAATCCTTACCGTTTCCAACGATATTTTAGTAATACTTGTGGCATGTACTGTCTTTCGTTTCTCCTGCACATGTCACGTGGGAAGGGATTTATAATTTTTTTAAAATTATTCGATTTGTGCGACACTGAGATGAATGATGAAATGATGTGCAGACAGATGAAAAAGGTTCCCATTTTTGCGCACTCGCTGTACTGTGTAAAGTTTTACGTGTGTATATATAATTGCAACTATATTGTGTAAAGTTTTACTTGTGTATATATATATATAATTGTATCTATATTGTGTAAAGTTTTACGTGTGTGTATATAATTGTAACTAAATTGTGTAAAGTTTTACGTGTGTGTATATAATTGTAACTATATTGTCTAATGTTTTACGTGTGTATATATAATTGTAACTATATTGTGTAAAGTTTTACGTGTGTGTATATAATTGTAACTATATTGTGTAAAGTTTTACTTGTGTATACATATAATTGTAACTATATTGTGTAAAGTTTTACGTGTGCGTATATAATTGTAGCTATATTGTGTAAAGTTTTATGTGTGTGTATATAATTGTAACTATATTGTGTAAAGTTTTACGTGTGTATATATGATTGTAACTCTAAAATGTCTCCATTAATGTTAGTCTTATTTAATGGACGTTAGTTCTGTTAGCCGAATTGTACTAAAACATCTACCATTTAATAAATTGAATGCAAATACAATGTGTTTTGTTCTTAACCACAAAAAAATTACGTTAGTTCCTCGATGACCAGGCATTCGTTGGATCGGATGTGAGCCAATACCTCGACCTCGGTATTCTGGTCACTGGGTTGGCTGCGCGGTAAAGCCTCCAAATCGCCGTCATTTATTTGCCTTTCATCAAAGCTGTCTGGAAAAGTAGTTATAACACGATCAAGTTCCGCATCGCTCCTTTAAGGAGAAATTAACATGATTAGTCCATACTGAATCTTTTTTAATTAAAGTCCATTTTTTCATAATTCGATTTATATTCAGAAATCTTACTTCAGTACTAATGCAAACTAGGCTATAGTTGAGAATAATCGCTAACGAAGGCGACACAGAATGGACAATAATTAAGAATCTATTGTTTTTCACCAAAATGCACACAGAGGTACAAATATTTATATATATGAAGAGGGACAGAGAGAAAGAGCTGCAAGGCGTTAAAAGTACACTAATTACCAGCTCAAAAGGAAGATTAGCTGGATGTACTACACATCATCAGCCAGCACCGGGTAACGAACCCGGGACCGGGATGGTAACACATACATCCATATATATATTATATGTATATATATATATATATATATATATGTATATATATATATATATATATATGTATGTATATATATATATATATATATATATATATATATATATATATATATATATGGGAAGAGAGAGTTACAATAAGAGAAAATGCCGATTAGGGCGCAAGGGGAAAATTATAATCACAAAGCAGGTACCCTAAAAAGTAAGATTAGCTGGATGTGCTACACATCATCTGCCAGCGCCGAGTCTCCAACCCGGGGCCGCAGGCAATTCTTTAAAGTTTTGGCAATTCTAAAAACCTACCTGTAGAACTTTCTATAAATTTTTAAGTTATGAGAAACAAGCGTGTAATAAAATTTCACTTTCAAAGGACACTTTCATCGTATAATAAACCCACTGTTTAAATCACGTTATCAGGAAGGAAGATTAGCTGGGTGTGCTACGCATCGTCTGCCGGCACTGGGTCTCGACCCCTGGGCAGATATCCTTTCACTTCGTTTTATTACGGCTTATTGTAAATTATAACACTTGCACTGAATGAACCGATATATATATATATATATAGACCAGCCTTCTGCTTAAATCACAAACTATTCTTTCAAAACGCATTTATTATGGCTTTTTATAAATTAACTAACACTGGTACTGAATGAAACGATGGATACATAATCCGAATCTCAAATTCAATGTCGTCTTCTACGGCTGATTCTTGCACTCCGTCGCAAATTTCTGCAATGCTTTGCGTGGAGAGAAGATCTTTCCGGTCAGTCGCACCGAAAAGGTGGAGTGTAGCCCCTCCATAGAGGTCTCCTTCTTCAAACAACTGCGGGGAGATGTAAAACTGCTGTGATTGGCTCATGGCGGTATATTTATGTAGTTACTCACTGATAAATACAGCTGTTGTGGAATCCAGATGAAAATGCCCCCTTTTATATACGCGAACCTAATTGTAAATACCCACAATAGCTGAATCACGAGTTTTCTATTGGCCGACGGTAAGCGCCAATATCCATCAACCAGAGGTCCTGGGCCGTTCCAGTCTCCACCCAGTGGGGTGTAATTGCCTCAGCCGTGAATTCTGGGGCGTGTCAAATATAACTTACCAATTCCATAGATTTCTTCCAGAAATGATTCGTAGAGAGAGAGACGCTTTGTTTGGAAAATAAAACTTGTTTTCTGAAGAGAGAGAGAGAGAGAGAGACAGACAGACAGACAGAGAGAGAGAGAGAGAGAGAAAGAGAAGAAAGAGAGAGAGAGACGCTTTGTTTAGGAAAGAAAACTTTCTATGAAGGATTTTACAACCATCTAAAGCTGAAAATAATTTTAAAAATATATTTCGAAATCGGGCAGATCGCATCGGTTCAAAGTTTATGGTGTCGAGAGATTGGCGTATGATAAATATCCATTTTATTACCGGTGCTAATATATCCATATATATATATATATATATATATATATATATATATATATATATATATATATATATATATATATATATATATATATATACAGGGCGTCCCAAAAAAATGTATACACACTTTAAATAATTATAAAGGCAGTGTTTATTAAAATACATTTCATTTTCAAAATGTAATAGAATCTACAGACATTATTTAATTGTTTTGTCAACGCCTGTTTTCAAACTGACGTCCGTTCTGGTCCAGCCACTGCTGATAACGCGAAGCAATGGAATCGCAAACATCACGAAACATTTCGTTTGGTATTTGTGTGCATTCTCGTTCAATGGCTGCTCTCAATTCAGCGACTGTTGCAGGTTTTATAGCGTAGACTTTGTCTTTTAAGTATCCCCATAAAAAAAAGTCTAGTGGTGTGAGGTCTGGTGAACGCGGAGGGTATTCTACGAAACCCCTTCGTCCAATCCACATCCACATCGTGCCAAGTACCACTCGCAATACTCCACTCTTCGGTCCGGATCATCTTCATTAATAGCATGGACTAATCTTGGAATGTAACTTTTCCATTGACAGCGCTTCAAAATGCGTTGGACAGACGATTCTGAAATTCCTACCTCACGACTCGCTTGCCGCACAGATTTCCTTGGACTTTGGTGATACGTTTCCAGTACTCTTTCTTGCTTTGTGGGGCTTGTCGATGTCCGTGGTCTTCCGGAACGCTTCTTGTGGACATTCTGAACAGTTCCATCGGCTTCAAACTTATCTCTAATTCGAGTGATGGTAAGTCGCGTTGGTGGATCTTTTTGAAACTCCCTCCTAAACTGTCTTTGCACTTCAACTGCGTTTTCACACTTCCAGTAGCATTTTAGAATGAATTTACTTTGTTCGAAGCTTAGTCAGACTGCCATTATTAATTATAATGGGTTTAACTTGGAAAGAAAGAAACATCAATTGAGCTATCAGCTGTTAAAGTGTGTATACATTTTTTTGGGACGCCCTATATATATATACAGGGTGTTTGAAAACTTTCTGTACAAATTGTAATGGGGGATAGGCAACACCAAGACAAACCCTTTTCTTCCATAAGTGTATGTCCGCTGACGTCACCATTCGGCGCGAGAGGGCGGCATTGTGAAGCTCAAGATTTTCATGACTGTGTTCTTTTAATTGAACCGACAGTAATTGGAAGTTCAATTATTTGTTCAGGGGAGTTTTGGGGGATATCTGATCAGATTCAGAAATCTTGACACAATGTGAAGCTCAAAATTTTCACGGCTGAGTTCTTTTCTGTAGTTTAGCCTGTCTGTTTGTCTGTTTGTGAAATTTATCCCGAGCAGTAATGGTGGAAGAGTGGGGTGGGGGTAAGTAGGGGAGATGGGGTTGGGTAATGGGGGAGGGGTTAGCCCCAAGTTGCATAAAATGGAGTGAGGAGGTTTTGGGGGCATTCAGTTGACCTAACCGGGCATTCAGTTGACCTAACCGGGCATTCAATTAACCCGGGCAACGCCGGGTACCTCACCTAGTATATATATATATATACACACACATATATGAGGGCTTTAGCGACATTGGAAAATAAATTTAGAAATCGGGGCAGATCGCATCGGTTCAAAGTTTATGGTGTCGAGAGATTGGCGTATGATAAATTTCCATTTTATTACTGGTGCTAATATATCCTTCATATATATATATATATGAATAGAAACGACATAAGTGTTAAGGAACGTTTCTGCACACGAGGAGGAGAGATAACGAATAATGAAAAATGAGGCGAACCGCCCGGGAATCGAACCCAGGGCCTTCCAATTGCCGGTCGGACGCTCTACCATTATGCTACGGACCTCACTCAATCACAAATCGAAATTCTCCCACATAGGGCAGAAACCAATACCCTGAGAGGGCACCCTCGCAAATCGTGAATATGCGCATATAACTGCAATGACCGCGCAGTATATAAATGAATAGAAACGACATAAGTGTTAAGGAACGTTTCTGCACACGAGGAGGAGAGATAACGAATAATGAAAAATGAGGCGAACCGCCCGGGAATCGAACCCAGGGCCTTCCAATTGCCGGTCGGACGCTCTACCATTATGCTACGGACCTCACTCAATCACAAATCGAAATTCTCCCACATAGGGCAGAAACCAATACCCTGAGAGGGCACCCTCGCAAATCGTGAATATGCGCATATAACTGCAATGACCGCGCAGTATATAAATGAATAGAAACGACATAAGTGTTAAGGAACGTTTCTGCACACGAGGAGGAGAGATAACGAATAATGAAAAATGAGGCGAACCGCCCGGGAATCGAACCCAGGGCCTTCCAATTGCCGGTCGGACGCTCTACCATTATGCTACGGACCTCACTCAATCACAAATCGAAATTCTCCCACATAGGGCAGAAACCAATACCCTGAGAGGGCACCCTCGCAAATCGTGAATATGCGCATATAACTGCAATGACCGCGCAGTATATAAATGAATAGAAACGACATAAGTGTTAAGGAACGTTTCTGCACACGAGGAGGAGAGATAACGAATAATGAAAAATGAGGCGAACCGCCCGGGAATCGAACCCAGGGCCTTCCAATTGCCGGTCGGACGCTCTACCATTATGCTACGGACCTCACTCAATCACAAATCGAAATTCTCCCACATAGGGCAGAAACCAATACCCTGAGAGGGCACCCTCGCAAATCGTGAATATGCGCATATAACTGCAATGACCGCGCAGTATATAAATGAATAGAAACGACATAAGTGTTAAGGAACGTTTCTGCACACGAGGAGGAGAGATAACGAATAATGAAAAATGAGGCGAACCGCCCGGGAATCGAACCCAGGGCCTTCCAATTGCCGGTCGGACGCTCTACCATTATGCTACGGACCTCACTCAATCACAAATCGAAATTCTCCCACATAGGGCAGAAACCAATACCCTGAGAGGGCACCCTCGCAAATCGTGAATATGCGCATATAACTGCAATGACCGCGCAGTATATAAATGAATAGAAACGACATAAGTGTTAAGGGTATTGGTTTCTGCCCTATGTGGGAGAATTTCGATTTGTGATTGAGTGAGGTCCGTAGCATAATGGTAGAGCGTCCGACCGGCAATTGGAAGGCCCTGGGTTCGATTCCCGGGCGGTTCGCCTCATTTTTCATTATTCGTTATCTCTCCTCCTCGTGTGCAGAAACGTTCCTTAACACTTATGTCGTTTCTATTCATTTATATACTGCGCGGTCATTGCAGTTATATGCGCATATTCACGATTTGCGAGGGTGCCCTCTCAGGGTATTGGTTTCTGCCCTATGTGGGAGAATTTCGATTTGTGATTGAGTGAGGTCCGTAGCATAATGGTAGAGCGTCCGACCGGCAATTGGAAGGCCCTGGGTTCGATTCCCGGGCGGTTCGCCTCATTTTTCATTATTCGTTATCTCTCCTCCTCGTGTGCAGAAACGTTCCTTAACACTTATGTCGTTTCTATTCATTTATATACTGCGCGGTCATTGCAGTTATATGCGCATATTCACGATTTGCGAGGGTGCCCTCTCAGGGTATTGGTTTCTGCCCTATGTGGGAGAATTTCGATTTGTGATTGAGTGAGGTCCGTAGCATAATGGTAGAGCGTCCGACCGGCAATTGGAAGGCCCTGGGTTCGATTCCCGGGCGGTTCGCCTCATTTTTCATTATTCGTTATCTCTCCTCCTCGTGTGCAGAAACGTTCCTTAACACTTATGTCGTTTCTATTCATTTATATACTGCGCGGTCATTGCAGTTATATGCGCATATTCACGATTTGCGAGGGTGCCCTCTCAGGGTATTGGTTTCTGCCCTATGTGGGAGAATTTCGATTTGTGATTGAGTGAGGTCCGTAGCATAATGGTAGAGCGTCCGACCGGCAATTGGAAGGCCCTGGGTTCGATTCCCGGGCGGTTCGCCTCATTTTTCATTATTCGTTATCTCTCCTCCTCGTGTGCAGAAACGTTCCTTAACACTTATGTCGTTTCTATTCATTTATATACTGCGCGGTCATTGCAGTTATATGCGCATATTCACGATTTGCGAGGGTGCCCTCTCAGGGTATTGGTTTCTGCCCTATGTGGGAGAATTTCGATTTGTGATTGAGTGAGGTCCGTAGCATAATGGTAGAGCGTCCGACCGGCAATTGGAAGGCCCTGGGTTCGATTCCCGGGCGGTTCGCCTCATTTTTCATTATTCGTTATCTCTCCTCCTCGTGTGCAGAAACGTTCCTTAACACTTATGTCGTTTCTATTCATTTATATACTGCGCGGTCATTGCAGTTATATGCATATATATATATATATATATATATATACACGAAGGATTTTACAACCTCCTAAAACTGAAAATAATTTTTAAAAACTAATTGTGGAAGTTCGATGGAGAGAACGGTCGTATATTAAACTTCTGTTTTATCATCTGTTCTAATATACCTTATGAACCTTATGTTGTTTCGTGTGTTGGTCTCTCTTCACACGGAGGTCAAGCTGGTGGCCCCGCCTCTAGGTCTGGCTTGGTGGAGGAGCGAGTTGCTTTCTTGCGCTCTCCACCGTACATAGCCAGGCACGCCCGGCTCATCTGGTACCGTTCTGAGCCAGGCATCCAGTCTTCTCTTGAAGACTTCAACTTCGACCCCCGTTACGTTTCTGAGGTCCTTTGGAAGCTGGTTGAAAAGTCTTGGCCCTCTGACAACCAAGCTATTTTCCTTCAGATTGAGGAGGTTCCTTGTCGGGCCTTTAATTTGGGAACACTACACATTCTGCCTTTCCTATTTTCCAGTGTTGTTTGAATGGTAATTGGGTTTAGTTTTAGATTTGGTACCAGTTTTTCTATCATTTTCCATATGTAGATTATGGTGTACCTCTCTCTTCTTATTTCCAGGGAGTACAGATTTAGTTTACGTAGTCTTTCCCAGTAGTTGAGTTCTTTGTTCTTTGCAGCCATCAATCTTGGCTGTGAAATGCCTTTGCGTTTCTTCTAGTTTATTAGTTTCTTCCTTTTTATATAGGGACGTCAGAACTGAGCAGTATTCAAGTTTTGGTATAATCAGTTATTTTTAGCAGGGGGAATCATTACTGTCCTGTCCCTTCTCTTGAACGTTCTTAATACCTGCCCGGCGACTCTTTTTGCTTTATTTATCGCTATCTGATTTTGTGTTTCGAATTTCGCATCATCTGTCATTATTATCCCGAGATCGATCGCTTTCGTGCTTCTCTGAATTTCCTGTCTATCTGGAGCATAATATGCAGTCTGTTTAAGTTCTTCTTTTCTACCATATCTCAGGAGCTGAAATTTTTCGGTGTTAAATGTCATGTTGTTGTCTTCTGACCATTTGTATATTTTGTTCGTGTCCCTCTGCAAGGCCTCCACGTCATGTACATCGCTGATTTTTCTGCTCATCTTTGTATCGTCTGCAAAGGATGTTACTATATTGTCGCTGTTTACTCCGCTGTCTATGTCTGTTGCATGATAATGAACAGGAGTGAGGCCAGTACTGTCCCTTGTGGTACTGAGCTTCGTACTTCCGATTCTGATGATGATATACCTTGAATTTTGACGACCTGCTGACGTCCTCTGAGGAAGTTGTAGATCCATTTTCCCACTTTGCCTGTTATTCCCATATATTTAATTTTATGTGCTATTATATCATGGTCACATTTGTCGAAAGCTTTAGCAAAATATTTTTAATCTATATATATATATATATATATATATATATATATATATATATATATATTTTTCCTGTAGTTATTTCAGAATATATATATAAATAAAGTGTGGTATAATATATTTCTTGTATTTTCAGCCAATTGTTTTTCATTCAAAGTCCCGCCGGTAAACGATCATCCTTCTGCACAATTGGTTGGCAGATAAACTGGGTACCCTGGGTGACCTAGTGGTTAAGACGCTTGGTGCTGGATTCCCCGTTAAACTGTAGGTCTAAGGTGGAGTGAAAAGCTTGACCTTCGGCTGAATGAACAATTCGGGTAGGTCATGATTCCGCGTTAAACTGTAGGTCTAAGGTGGGGTGAAAAGTTTGAACTTCGTCAGAATGAACAATTTGGGTATTTTTTGTCTTTCTTGGAATAAAAAGAAATGCTGTTTTGAAGACATTTCGTATAAGAGATGAGTGACAAAGGTAAATAGACGCCTCTCCCTCTCTCTCTCTCTCTCTCTCTCTCTCTCTCTCTCTCTATCTCTCTCACTCTGGAAACTCATCTATAAATAAATAATTAGTATATATAGCTGTGTGTGTGTGTGTGTGTAATAATAGGGGATCTATGTGCGTTTGTGTGCGCCTCTTGGAGATTCAGGCGATGTATACACTGTGCCAATTGGCTGATAATGCCTGGAGGCACTGGCTACTACGCCAACTGGAGGATTTCTAGTACTAAGTCAAGTGTTGCTACTATACCCCTTTAGGGGGTGAGGCCTTCCCAACTTCTCCCCCAAAGAGGTCACGTGGACTCCCCAGCATGCTGGTGAGTTTCCCCCCTTTTTTTTGGTCACCCTGGGATTTGCACAGGGGGGTCTTGCAACAAGGGTGGGAGGGAGTTGGCACTTGGGTTGGCACTGGCACTCATTGCAACATTTGCAATTGCATGGCACTGTAACCTTTTACGGTCATAGGTCATACTACTGTCGTTTACAAAGTTTGATACACTTTCGTGGAATAAAGAAAATCAAGTTGGTCAATAAATTTAGAAAAGAATGTAGCCACAACCATCAAAATTTTTAGCTACGCATTGGATGTCATGATAGGTGAAAAAAAATGTGACAAATTGTATTTGAAATTTAACTGCTTCGTGAGCTTCAAGTAAAATTAGTAAAGCTACATTTAAAACTTAAGTGATTCGTGCGATAAGTGTAAACGTTAAACTCTTAACTCGCTTAAAGAATATCACATCGTTGGACGGGTATTTGGCTAGCTTTAATAAGTGCCAAGGATCCTTGTTCAGTCTTGATTTTCTTACTAATCACTTTTTATCGAATGAGATCTCAATAAAAAGATTGTTCCTTTGGTTGTATACATATACGAGTATATATATATATATATATATATATATATATATATATATATATATATATAATATATATTAGATAAACTACAGTAAATAGATTAAAAATGTACCCTACATCCTATTTCCGACACCATTTACAAACAACACCTGATCATTTACTTCATTTTATCATATAATAGAACAACCCACAAGATCCTGTTTTTCTTATGTAGAGTTTAAATCTGAATCTATTTTCTTCTATGGTATTTCTTGTGCAAGTTGATATTAACGGAGATATAAGCAATTTTTGGATCGATTAAAATCAATTTAAATAGTATGGTGGTAATGATTCGTTTTACCCCTGCGGGTCGATTTTGATATGAGAATAGGTTTTTCTGGTGTATTTTGGTGTTTTATTCAAATCTGACCTTCATTTCTTGTGAAAATGAATTATTGAATGCCCGGTTAGGTTAATTGAATGCCCGGTTCGGTGAACTGTACGCCCTTGATTGGTTAGGTTGTCGTGATATTTTCGTTAGTTTTAATGTGTGTGTGTGTGTGTGTGTGTGTGTGTGTGTGCGTGTGCGCGCACGTGTGCGTTATATGTATATGATGCAAATGAATTATTGAGTTGAAAGACATTCGATTAAACTTAACGTGACAACTGTTGAAAGCTAATGACTGAAGTCATTTAGCTTCGACGTTTTTGAAGATGTTTGTAAATGGTGCCGGAAATAGGATGTATATTTTTAATTTATTTAGTTTGGTTTGAGCAATCGAATGGTGAAACTGAATCGTAGGGCATAAATTTTGTTTGACTATCCTATGTTTAAGTTCTTTATGCAAATATGTTTATATTTTGGTTTATAAAATATTTATTGTTGTTAATATTGGAGTTATTGAGTGCTATGATAAAAGAGACGCTTCAACATTTTCACTGGCTGAGATACGAGATAACTTACTTTTAAAGCTGTGAAAATTACTTTAAAACAAGAATCGATGGTATTTGTAGCGGTTATTCATAATTATATAATTAATGTGGTCATGTATTACTTTAGTTTGATATAAGAAACAATTAAGGTTGGGTCCTATATTAAGTCAGTGATAACTCCTGTATTATTTTTTATACAGTTAAGGTTGCCAGGTGTCTGGTATTGAACGGGACAGTCCGGAATTTGTGCTCTCTGTCCAGTTAAAAAATCAAAGAATACCGGACACATAAAAGTAAACCATGTCTTTATGTCTTTGCTATTTTATTTTTGTCTTAGTAGGTGTAGCTTTAATAGATCGTCTGCTTTTTTTTTGGTTATCCATAATTTGTTGTTTTTTGAAGTCAATAATTATTTTACATATTTTTCTATTGCGATCTGATAAAGAATTGGATAGTTTCACAGCTCTGTATTGGATGGAATTTTGTGCATGTTATGTAATTTTGTTCGAATTAAAGTTAAATACAGATAAAGTTGATTTCTTTTCATTAATACCTAAATGTTTTCAATGTTATTTGTAAATCGGTTGCAATATTATATTCCGGTTAAAGTATTATTTATCCATATAATTAACTGAATTTATAAAGCATCTAATGAACCGATTTGCAAGAAATGAAGAAAATACATATTTACTTTTTACACCCTAACCCCCCGGCTGCTGGTGTCTGGTATTTTTGTGGAGGACATCTGGCAACCCTAAATACAGTACGTGTACAGTTATATAGTTATGCGTTAAGACTCGTTCACTTATGCTCCAGCTGAAGGTCTGCTTGTCCAGGAATGTTGTCAATCAAAGCGAGATTTCTTGAAGTTTAATACCTCTGGACCCTTATTTCGAAGGTTACCTTTCCGTCTGAGGCACTTCTTGTTGTCCATGGACAGAGATAGGCTCGCTTACTAATTTTGTGAGTCAAGGCTCTTGTAATTATGCTTAAACGATACCATTAATCTGTCATCTGTACAAAGGTAGGTGAGGGTTTCATATCGAAGGAATAGGACCAGAACTAGCTAATTCACACTTATTGCTGCTCTCATAAACAAGTGTCTACAGTATACAGGGTGTTTCATAACATGTGGTACGCACTTTCAGGATGGATACAAGACCTGAAAACAATGAAGAAAGTTTATATAAACATATGCCCGAAATCGCTTTGTTTCCGAGTTACAGCCCGTTTTGTGTTCCAGCAATTCTTTCGGCAAACTGTTTACAAACACTGCTTGCCGACAATGTTTGTGTGTGTGTACGAGACTTATTTCATGTATGGCCTTGCCGATTGTAATGTTTCGTACACTGTATGACATGTTTCAATATCGTTGAGTGTAGAGCAAGCAGTCAGTCAGAGGTGCATCGCGGTGTTTCACTGTTCGTATTAGTAACTTCTTACCGTCAATAAGTGCAGTCCAGTGTAACAAAAAAAACCTTAAAAGTTTTTGTGCTATTCACAGGGCCGGATTAAGCATTGTTAGGGCCGGGGCAATGAATATTTTCGGGCCGGTGTCACTAGAAAAACACTAGAAAAACACAATTCTTTACCTGATACATCATACATGAGTGATGTGATCAGCTGACTGGGATCGATCAACAGAAAACGAAACAAAAACAAAGATGTGATTACAGAAAATGTATACTTTGTTCACATAAATGGGATACTAAACTAGGTTTTGTAGAAGCGGAATCTAGAATTTTTTTTTTCTTCCTCACGGTCGACCAATTATTTCAACGGTAGATTATAGCGTTTACATAGTTTCTTGGGGTCGGGCAGCATCTTGGGGCCGGTCAGCATCTGGGGCGGGGGCAAATGCCCCCTTTGCCCCCATTATAATCCGCTACTAGCTATTCACTGATAGTGGGCATTTGAAATGAGAATGGAAGCTTATTCAAACAGAGACATGGCAGACATGCATCTCATGTATGGACTTGCCGAGTGTAATGCGGCCGCAGCAAGACGTCTGTATGCGGAAAGGTTTCCGAATCGCCGTCTGCCAGATAAGAAGACCTTTCAGAGAATAGACGAGCATCTTGATGATACAGGATCATTCAACAAGCGAGTTTCAGATGGTGGTAGACCAATCAGCGACAGAACTGTTGAGTTGGAGGAGCGGGTCCTGAAACGCGTGGAGGAACATCCTAGTGTCAGCATCCGAAGGATAGCAGCAGCAGAGGGTGTAAGATACACAACTGGGTGGAGAATTTTACGGGAACAACAGCTTTACCCATATCACATTCAGAGAGTACAAGGCCTTATTGAAGCTGATTTCCCACCACGAGAGGCTTTTTGTACTTGGTTCCTTCAACAGTGTGCTCGTGATCCTATTTTTCTATCCTCCGTATTGTTTTCTGATGAAACTGCATTCACAAGAAATGGCGTGATCAATTTTCAGAACACTCCTCACTGGGCCGAAGAGAATCCGCATGCCATCATCCAGTCAAGGCACCAACAACAATTTAGTATCAATGTATGGGCAGGACTTATTGCCCACAGCTTAATCAGTCCTTTTGTTTTTCCTGGAACATTAACAGGAGAATCCTATTCCAATTTTTTGAGGAATGATTTAAGCGATTTACTAGATGAAGTTCCTCTTGGTGTCGGACGTCGTATGTGGTTTATGCATGACGGTGCTCCACCTCATTTTAGTCGAGTAGCCAGAGGGAGGAACCATTGCGTGGTCTGCTCGCTCTCCGGACTTGAATCCATTCGATTTTTACCTGTGGGGTCATCTGAAATCCATCGTTTACGTGACACCCATTGACAATGTTGAAATGCCTCGCCAACGTGCAGAACAAGGATGCCAGAAAATCCGAGCAATAAATGGAGTGCTTGAACGGGTCAGGCAGGCTACGACGAGGCGTGTTCAGGCATGTATTCAAGCGCAAGTTGGTCATTTTGAGCACTTCCTTTAAAGGTAAGGCTGATACTTGCTGGAACACATAACGGGCTGTAACTCGGAAACAAAGCGATTTCGGGCATATGTTTATATAAATTTTTTTCATTGTTTTCAGGTCATGAATCCATCCTGAAGGTGCCTCCCACATGTTATGAAACCCTGTATATATTTTATATATAATATTAATATACAGTGTATATATATATATATATATATATATATATACAGGGTGGGCCAAAAAAACTAATGACGCTCGTAAACATGTATTTATTGTTGGAAAAAAATTAAGATAGGATTGTTAATCTTGACATAAATGTTCCTTTATCAATCCTTAATTTATATAAAAAAATATTGTTCTATGTGACCCCCTTCTTGTTGAATACATTTGGTTAAACGCGGGATCCACTCATCAATGCATTTCTCAATATATTGTTTGGACACCTGATTCCAGCCATCCAACACTTTAAGGCGTAACTCGTCAACATTGCGAATTTTTCACCTGGTGTATAAACTTTTGATTTTAAAGCTTCCCAAATGCCATAATCAAGCGGCGTGAGATCTGGACTATTGGGAGGCCACATGTTCGGCTCAATGAAATTGGGTGTTTCTTTAAAAAGTTTAAGACGCCTAAAAACTAATATTAAGTTTCACGGAGACTAGTTTTTTTAACAGTCAAAGATCCTGATTGGCTGAAAGGTGATGACGTTATGATGATCTCTCTGCCACTGGTGATAAATTTTTGTCTTTTTCGCCCAGTAATGGCAAATATTTCATCGGTTATACGAAATACGTCATAGTAATATATTAAAACAGATGAATCAACAAACATTTTTCCAGTTTTTAATGCAAGGTGGAAAAAGAAAGATGCGTTCGTCTGCTCTCATAGATTTAGTGGAACTTCCAAAAGATGACAGCAAAGTGTGAGCACATATAGGGGTGACCATAAAGTCTGGAAACGTAGGATATACAATATTACGATAATGTTTTTTTCTTCGTTGGAGATAACTTACAGTTTTGAGAAAAATGTCATGTTTCCAGACTTTATGGTCGCCCTATACAGTTGAAAGGGAGTGGCTAAACTGTAATTTTTTATGGAATGTGAGATCCAGTACGTGTATTTTGGGTAAATCTCTAGGAGCGCTCCATTTTTCAATATTAAACATACACTCATAAAACGTATACCATTTGAAAGCCCACATTTTTCTGAGTCTAAAAATGTAGTAATCCAAAAGTATCAACAGCAAATAAAAAGTAACTAGGTTTAAATATAAAACCCTATACCGATCAATTTGTGATGCGTGATCTTTACGGGGGCTCCGCCCCCGTACCCCCGAGACCTAAATTATACAAATGATAATGTAATAACATATTCATGTTAGGTTAAGTTAGCGTAACAATTACCAAAAATACCATCTTACAACACAGATTGAAGATTTATAACTTAGCCAACCTTTATAATGTAATTAATTATGTCACGCGTCAAACAATTAAACCTAGTAACTTTTTATTTGCTATTGATACTTATGGATTACTACATTTTTAGACTCAGAAAAATGTGAGCTTTCAAATGGTATATGTTTTATGAGTGTATGTTTAATATTGAAAAGATAAAAACATCCAATGCTTTCTCTTCATCTAGGGCACATGACGAATCAAGTTCTCAAAGTCAGAAACCACAAGAACAGCACGTCATAATTCTATCACAAACATGACCAAACTGAATCCAATTAGAAAAACAAAATAGACAGAACAGAATCCAACCAACTAATTAAATCGCAAAGTAGCGAAAAAATAGCCCAATCAGGAAAAATATTTTATGAAAAAAAGTACATTGTAGCCAAAACAGGAAATATTCACTATAAAAATGTAATTTGTAATTTTTTCTATAATCTTACATTTGCTATTGATACTTTTGGATTACTACATTTTTAGACTCAGAAAAATGTGAGCTTTCAAATGGTATATGTTTATGAGTGTATGTTTAATATTGAAAAATGGAGCGCTCCTGGAGATTATACTTATTTTGTTAACGTGGGTTAGGAATTTGTGCGTAGATGTTTGCGGAAAAGTTCACATTTATAGGAAAAATTTAAGTTATAGACAAGTAGGCGCACAGTTTCGTTACTTAAGCATTCGCGCATAATATGCCCAATTATGTTTATTTCGATTTGGTGTTAAAACCAGCTGTTGATTGTTATAATTCGCAAGGTGGAAAAATTTATAGGGGACGTCATATTGAAGGTATTGCTACTCACCATAAGAGGTAAGTTTCATTAGTGAAATACAGTATTTTAGTGAATATTTGGTAATTATTCGTTTTACCCCTGCGGGTCGATTTTGATATGAGAATAGGTTTTTCTTGGTGTATTTTGATGTGTTTTATTCAAATCTGACCTTCATTTCTTGTGCAAATGAGCTAACCTAACCTAACCCAACCAACCATAGACTAACCTAACAAAAACTAACCTAACCTATATCCAAACAGAAAAAATCTCTGCACACACGCTACTGCGTTGATTCAGTACCTAACGTATATATTTAATAAAAAAAAAAAAATGCTGCGTCATGGCAGACACAGATGACGTCAGGAATTTCCACATGCACCAGTACCGGTGAACACATCGCGCAATTTGAAGTAGTGCTACCGTTGAGAGTAAATAACTGAAAAACTAAGAATTTGCACAAGAAACGGCTGTTATACTTGGAATCAGTATAAAAAACTGATTATTTATATGATACGCAAATAGTTGAAGGCTCGCGCAGGGGTAAATCGAATATTAACCGAATATTTTACCCGAGTTAGGTGTATTTATACTCGGTTAGGCCTAAGATTAGTTAAATGGTTAGGTAAGGTCAGTAAAGTTGGATGAATCTTATGCCCGATTAGGCGTACACTGTTAGGTGGTTAGTAGGGCCATATAACATATATATATATATATATATATATATATATATATATATACACATATGAAATAGAATCCCTCCTAAGGAGACGTAGTTTTACATTCAGGATAAAAAAGAAGACGTAGAACAAAAAAGTCATTATATTTGGCTGCAGCCGACGTTTCGGGCAACTCTACTCATCATCAAGGCCTAATTAATAGAGAGCTAAAACTAATAAATGACACAAAAGATATAAATGACGAGAGTTAAAACCTAAACAAATGTACAAAAATTAAAATTATTCAAATAGAAAATACAAATTAGAAACAGGCTAGAACAAGATCAAATCAAAAGGAAAATATATAAATGACAAAAAATGTAGGAATGATAGATGTAAAACATAAAACTTAAATTATTCAAAATAAAACTGTAAAAACCTTCACAAGTAAAAAGTTAAACGGAAAACTACAAGAATAAACCGACACACCTGTATTCAAAGAATACAGTGTACATTTATCTTTTGTGTCATTTATTAATTTTAGCTCTCTATTAATTAGGCCTTGAGGATGGGTAGAGTTGATCGAAACGTCGGCTGCAGCCAAATATAATGACTCATTTGTTCTATGTCTTCGTTTTTATCCTGAATATATATATATATATATATATATGCGCTTCGATGGTGTAGTGGTTAGCGTCGATGACTACGAATCCATCGGCCCCGGGATCGAGACTCGGTGACGGCAGGCGGCGCGCAGCAAACCTAGCTGTTCATCCTTCCACACAATAGAAATTGGTTGGTAGATAAAGGGGTACCTGTGTAGCCAAGTGGTTAAAACGCTGGGATGCTGGTGGGGCGTGGTTCGGATTCCATGTTAAACATTGATTATGTTTGTATCAGGTGAATTCGTTAATCATTGTTGGCAACACTGCACCTCGATTCGGCTGCCATCTACCGTACATTGGTAATACGAGTCAGTTGAACATGGCTGCTCCACTGGAACAGTGTCGTAATTTCTGCAACGATATTCCGTGTCTGTCAGTGGTTAAGAATTCCTCGAGCGCATTGTCACAGGAGACGAGACATGGGTTTATCACTGTACTCCGGAAAAAAACGTGCCAGCATGGAATGGAAACTCCCTTGGTCCCCGCGACCAAAGTTCAAGATTATGAGGTCTGCTGGCAAAGTGATGGTTACCGTGTTTTGAGACCACAAAGGCGTTTTGCTGGCAAACTTCATGCAAAAAGGCAAAACAATCAATGCAGCTGCATATTGTTCAACACTGGAACGTTTAAGAGTGGCCATTAAACGTAAACGTTCTGGACTACTCCGTAGGGCAGGGCACTGTTCCAGTTGAGCCGCCATGTTCAACTGACTCGTATAACCAATGTACGATAGATGGCAGCCGAATCGACGTGGAGTGTTGCCAACAATGACTAACGAATTCACCTGATACAAACATAATCAATGTAGGTCCTTTAGTTACGAAATTATACGCCGTATAAACTTATTTTCTGACCGCCCCTCGGTTCTAGGTATATTCCACCGCGGAAATTTCCACCACAGTAAATTCCACCATGTAAATTCCACCAATGGTAAATTCCACCAAAGTAAATTTCACCAGGTAAATTCCACCCCAAATTATTTAAAATAAAATATGATTTAATTAAGTAAAATGTAAATATTTTATTCATATGGGTACAAATAGAAGAATACAACGAATATTACAATATTACATATATAAAAAACATATAGCCATGGTCTAAGGGTTCAAAGTTGAAACTAAATAATAAAAGAAATCAAGGTCAAATGTAGACTCACCATGCAGGGTTGCCATTTGCCAACTTTTATTTGACTAAATTATTATTATAAATTATTTTTTATAGTTATATTTTATAGATATATTTTTTATAGTTATATTTTATAGATTTTTTTTGGATCAATCCCAGAATAGGCACCTGAAATCATTTTTAGGTGCTTAATCTGGGATTGAGGCAAAACACAGGTGCTTAATCTGGGATTGAGGAGAAAAAATATAAACAGTTTTTAGATATAATTTAATTGTTTTTATCAATATTTGAAAAAATCAACTCTAACCTAACCTAACCTAACCTAACCTAACCATCAGGTTTTTTTTATTTAATTCCTTGCCAGGTGCCTATTCTGGGATTGAGGTTGAACGCAGGTGCTTCATCTGGGATTGAGGTACATCAGGTGCCTATTCTGGGATTGACCCTTTTTTTTTATAGATATATTTTATAGATATATTCAAAGTTGAATATTATAAATTATTTTTTAAAGTTATATTTTATAGATATATTTTTTATAGTTATATTTTATAGATTTTTTTTATAGATATATTTTATAGATATATTCAAAGTTGAAACTAAATAATAAAAGAAATCAGGGGGAATTTTCCGCGGTGGAATTTTCCATAGGGGGAATTTTCCGCGGTGGAATTTATCGTGGAGGAATTTACCATTGGTGGAATTTACCTGGTGGAATTTACCGTGGTGGAATTTTCCGCGGTGGAATATACCGGCCACCCCACCCCTCGTATTATATATATATATATATATATATATATATATATACTGTATATACAGGGTGTCCGTAAAAGGTCTTTATTTTAATTTTGTATTTTTCAGAGCACGGTAAATATACAGTTACGAAATTTAAATCATTCGAAATATCAAGTCCAGAAGTTTAGATTTATTAATTTAAATTAAAGAATTTCAATATGAGCGCCGCGAGTGGCTCAAGCAATATCAAACCGATATTCAACCTCCTTCCACACTCTTCTGAGAATATCTTGGTCAATCTTTGCAAAAACTCTGTGATCTGTGTCTTCAGGTCTTGCAACGTCGTCCCCAATGGAGGGACGTAGACATTGCCTTTAACAAACCCCCAGCAGATTTTGTTTCATGAAAAGCCAACACACAAAACGCCTTCTCTGGTCCAGATGCCATTATGCGATACTAACAAATGCTATTTTTTCATTTACGAGGAGCAATTGCGGGCCGGACGTGCTCCCCGGTCTACTCTTACTCTCCGGCGACATTAAGACTAATCCAGGCCCCACTACAACTTACACATGCCACCATACACAAACACATAGACACAATAGGAACATCAGACACATACAAAAGCATAATATTAACATATTACAGTCCAACATAGATGGTCTCACAAACAAAATCACAAACAAAAACATTCACATAGCACTTATACAAGAAACAAAACTAAAACGCACACACAAAACACCCACCATCCCTGACTTCACGGCGATCCGTCAGGATCGTACTGGGAGTCACGGGGGTGGACTCATCACTTACAGTACATACGTAAAAGCATTAGCGACACTGATACCACCCAAAACATTACAAACACAATCCAAGCAGATAACACGATAGAAATACAGGCAGTTAACATTAAAACACGCGCAAAACACAACACCACACTCATCAACATTTAAATCCCACCAGATAGTTCACCACAGTTTCCAGCCAATTACAATCCACAGTTACACAGTCTGGCCTCTCTCACTAATGTAATCTTAGGAGGAGAAGTAGTATAGCCGCAAAATGGGAGAGTGCAGGAATGTTGCAAGAGATAATGATCATTGTTACAAAGGGGGTGGGGATTGAAAAAGGGGGTAGGGGTATGCAATGAAGAGGGTGGGGGTATGCAACAACTCAATGCTGCAAAGGGGGGTGGGGGGATGCTGCAGGTGCAACAAGGGGTCATGAAACTTGGAGGCGGCGTTATCCCCCAAGAGAAAGACAGGAGAAGGAGAGAAAGCAAGAGAGTTGTTCACCTGGATCCTGCCAAGTGCATAATAATGCTTCAGCCGACCAGCCGTCCTCTTATAGACTCCTAATCAGCTAGTTGGCTTAGAAGGCGTAAATGGCTTGTTGAGGTTGAGTTGTCAGACACCACTTTTTATTTTAATTGTTCAGGTATACATTATTAGGGCGAGTTGCCAGATACCACTTTTTATTTTAATTGTTCAGGTATACATTATTTGGTTGCCAGATTGTACCATTTTTTAAATTATTTCTTAAAAGTTGGCTTAGAATTCCGCTAGTAATCAGCCATTTCATATAATTGTTTACAACCAAAAGAATTAAATAAAACAACATTACATCATTCTGTTTATTATAAATATATAGAAAATAAATGTACATTTGAATGACCAATAAAAATAATAGTTTAAGAAATATGAACGAGGAATATGCATATAATTAACAAATATATCCGTCAATATAACAGTACAGGAGAAATATATATATATATATACATATATACACAATTATATTATGGATATATATAGAAAATAAATATACATTGGAATGATCAAAAAACAAAAATAAGAAATAATATAACCGTCAACATACCATAAATATATACACACAACTAAATAAATAAATACATACACTTTATCTTCTACCGCGCAACATAAAAAATAAGAAATAATATAACCATCACTATAGCAGAAATATATACACACACACAATTATGTTAAATAAATAAATACATACACTTTATCTTCTACCGCGCAAAATAATAAGTCGTATAGCCATCAATATAGCAGAAATATATATACACACACACAAAAAAAATATGTTAAATATATAAATACATTTCACTTTTTTCAAAATACTAAACACGCACTTAATTGAGTCTACAATTACATCATTATTGCTCTGTATTACGCAGTATCCGCGGTTTAATAATATTTCACCGCTTAAAGTATAGGGAAACCTGTACTCGATATGAAGTGCATTCATATCGTTCAGTACTATTTTTGTTCCCACTTTACAACCGGTTGGTAAGTTGTCTTTAAATATGGCTAGAATACAAAAGCACGCACAAAGAGTTCATCGTTAGCCACCTTATTAAACACAAGTTCATAAACACGCCTTTCCAATCGAGGGTTTATTTCTACCAACGCGAGCTTTTCATTCGTGAACTCTTCTTCAAACTGCATAGCTAGAGTTGAAATAATCTTCTAAGCCGTTACGACAGCTGCTCGTTATATAAAGAAATAATTCTTCAGGGTGATCGGTGTAGGTGAGCTCAGCCCTGTACCGATCAATTGCTTTGTACCAAAGTTCATAATATTTCAAAGAGTCTAAACTTTTTAAATAAACGTTCAGCTCTAGACCATTCCCACCTTGTTCAGCCCTACACTCGGTAAACCCATCGAGCAGAGCGATGTATGCGTATTCAAATACTGTATCAAAATAAAGCATATCCGTAACAGGCGCATCTAATACAGGCTTCAGCTTGCGGAATCCAACGATTTCAAACATTCTGTCGAGGATGAAACGGTTTCGCGTAGGGGCAAGAGCGTTATTATCGGAAGCATTCTTCAAAATCAACCGTATATCAATGCATGGCCGATCGTTATTTATGCACAACGTACATACAATGGCGTATGAGGCGGTGTCACTAATCTGCTCTCTTCTTGTACCTACGTTGACAGGTATTTTGTAACGATCTTCGCTCCACTTCTCAACTATCACGAAGATTCTGTTCATCTCCTCCACACTTAAATAAACAACATTCTGTTTATTTGTTTGTCTAAAATCCGTTTCCAGTACATAGTTAACAGCACCGGATTTACGCCTGAACACGCGCTACGATTTCGGCATGGACACATCGTACGAGGCGTTGAGAATGCTGCTCAAAGGAAGTTCCATCGTATTCGAGGAGCGCACGTCCACTCGGTTCAAACTCTGAGATAACTATGAGCCGCGTAAGGCACGCAGGTAGGCAGGAACGGTTCGATGGGCGGTTGACTCACCCTGATGATACGTGAATGGGTTTGTTCGAACTCGTATGAACGTGAGGTGCGAGGCGCACCATAATCTAATGAAACCTGTGCGGCGCTGATCGAATTGTTGTACCCCCATTATATTGGGTAGGTGTTTTTTTTCCGGTACAAGAATTAATTTCGGTTTTAACGTTTTATCACTTCTCTGAATACACACCAGACAGTTTTCCTCAGGGTAAATTTCATGAACTAGGCACATTTTATAACAGTTTTATTGTTTTATCTCTCCTAAACATCTTCACACTCCGGCGCACTATTTGAGAGAAACATATGCCCATATTTTTCCTTTTTACTTAACAAGCGATATTCGTTTCTAAAGTCTGCTAAAAACTCACGCAGGGCATTAGCCACAACCTCACTACGAACCTCATCATGATATACATTAATATAGTGATAAAAATACTTAAGATTGTTCATGATGACGAGATTCACATTTTCAGTCGTAGGGTATGAGTACTCGGTGTGGTGTAACATGATATAATACCGCTTGTCACAACACTCATCCACAAGACTCACTATCCATAGCTGCTGCTTCTCTTCTGCACCCGTCGTTTCTTTTACTTCACGGTATATGTGAGACTTTATAAAGCTTAGGTCTACAGCATACTTCAATACATCGTCTGTGCAACGAAAGCCTACAACGCTCTCACCGGAATAACCATAGAGTATTTGTACATCTTGCTCCTTCGCACGATCCAATGTGGTTTTAAAAGAAGCAAAGGAGGGGGGAATAGGAAATTTTTCGGTATCCACCACATCTTGAAGCTTTGCAGAATACCATTTCATAAACGTTGAACAAGCAATATTAAAGGTAGCCATTTTCTGTCTACGCGGGCGAATACACGTCTGAGCTCAAGGGTATACAGCGATCAACTGACCACGCAGGGAATCCAAGGTAGTAGCATGACTCACGTTGCTGGTCTTACAGTGGGCATAGCTTAGAACTTTCATCTGTGCACACACACACACACACACACACACACACACGTACACACACACATACACAAAGGAGAAAGTGAAACGCTAATTGAAACATGATTTATTTAATATACGAAATATTCAAGATGTGTATATATATATTTACAAATACATGTAATAAATAAGTTAGCAATAGACACATCAAAGATTATATAAAAGACATATATTTACAAATACGTGTGATAAATAAGTTAACAATTGAAATTATGTTAACACAAAAAATAACAGAAAACACAAGAAAAAACAAATGCATAGATTTGGTGATCACAAACAACAGTAACCTAATACTTTAAAGAGTGCATTCTATTAAATACTTTTAGCCTATTTTCACGATTTAGTACAGGTTTTAAAATAGATTCAGTTTCCTCAATTCGTCTCTGAAATCTTAATCTGTCCCGAGCGCACTCTTCCCATTGTCCCCTTCTACAGCAATCAGCAACGGGGTAAGTTAGAACGTTGTCACAGAATTTTACTTTTGGGGGCTTTGGTGCAACGCAAACGTTTCCAATTTCATCATTCCATCTGTGGTTCACGATTTTTAACTCTTCTGCAATTTTGTCAACGCTGCATCGATCATTACTTCCAAAGTCACTTTCATCAGTGGAAACAATGTTATGATTAGTCTCAGGATTTTTTAGGCAACTTTTTCTTTGTGCTGACAATAAACTGGATTTAAATGATGATGGTACACGGCTCTGTTCCGATACTTCTGAATTATTCATATTTGATGGTATATACGAGAGAATATGCGACTATCAAATAAAACGGTAAATGATGCAGTTGACGTTAAATCTATTTATTTGCTAAAGGAAGGTCATACTATCATATATATCATCCGTAATGTCGATGATGGGATGCTGTACCTCATCGTCATTCACGGTTCTGTGGGAGAGGAGAAAAGCAAGACTAGAATATAAGGAACAGCACTCAAAATTTTTAATATTTTGTAAATGACACACTTAGGAGTGTGACGTGTTAGAAATGGACTCTGTAGAAAAATTCAGGTTCATGAGCCCATCCACAAGTATTATATCTGGACCTACAGGATTTGGTAAAACTGTGTTTATGCTTAAAATCATTAAAGAAAAGGGAGAGATGTTCTCAAAAATTGTGCATAAAGTTATCTGGTGCTATTCGACGTATCAATCAGTGTTCAACGAGTACCAAGATGATATTTTGTTCCACAAAGGTGTATATGACGTTAATTCGTTAAAGGGAAATGAACATACAGTCATTGTAATTGACGATCTCATGTTAGAGATGGATAAAACGTTTGCCGAGACATTTACAGTATTCTCCCACCATCTTAACATAAGCGTGTTCTTCATCAATCAGAATCTATTTTTCAAAAATAGATAAATGGGCGATGTGTCGTTAAATACAAAATATCTAGTCTTATTCGCACAAAGTAGAGATGTATCACAAATTGGGGTATTATTCAATCAAATGTTCCCGAATCAGCGTAAGGAGTTTTTGGAAGTTTATAAAGAAGCTACAAGCTCGCGTTACGGATATTTGCTTTGTGAATTCATCCACGAAACACGTTTAGGGTGCTTCTAAGAACGAATATATTTCCAAACGAGCCTGAAACGGTGTATATTCCAGAATGACAAAGAGACTAAAGAAATACCGTGAATTAATAAAAATCTATCATCGACTGCCCCGGGCAATGCAGCAGATGTTTATTAAAAATATCGACTCGGACTTTTTAAAATGCATCTGTGAAATCTGTCCTAACACTATAAATTGCAATGTATCAATGAAACCATCTCAGAAGGCTCGCCTACGCCGTTAGAAGAACATAATACACGCACTCGCTCGTAAAAGTCAAACTGTAGCGAAGAAAAAACGAATTATTGTGCAAACAGGAGGGTCATTTCTCCCCATCTTATTTTCAGTTTTGGGTCCTTCACTGACTAGATTAATATAATGAAGAAAGTGGTAGTGATTCCACACGAGGTGTACGCTTCACTGCAAAGGAATCCAGACACGGATCTAGGTCCCCGTAAAAGCAGACATAAAAGAATGGAAAGCGAATTGCTAGCCCTATTAAACAGTGGAAAAACACCTGATGAGGAAAGAATCTTATACCAAGAAGCTCTGCAGACATTTCTTCACGAGTATGAAAATTATAAGAATCCGACAGAGATTCCTGTGGTTATTAGGCACAGCACGGGAGACGATGGACATGGCGACATAGGACCTGTACCCGACGATACAGCTGACCAACCAAAGATTAAGGGATCAGTCACACAACATATCGAGCATGTATTAAAAAGCACTCTCCCACATACATTGAGAATAAAGGTTTAAGTCTTTATAATCTATTGAATGAGGACCCAGCCATACAATGGACTGATACAGGCGAGATCATTGTGGAAGGATCAAAGGTACAGGGGTCGAATATCGTAGACATTGTCCATGATCTGGTGAGAAAGTGGGAGAGGCCATCACCATCAGGATGGAAGCATATTAAAGCAAGACTACAACAAATAAATGTCCCTAAAACGTTGATAGGAAATCTGAACAGGTTAAAAGACTTGGAACATGCGACGCATGTGGCACAATTGAAGACGCCATCACCCCCGACGGTAACACCTTTGAAGAGGAGAAAGAAGAGGATAAACAGCGGTCAACCCTACCAACGTGCCTCTAAAATACGCATATGGCTAACGTATTAAGTAAACGCTATTATGACGTTTCTAACCCAGCCTCCTATGGCGGCGTAGATAGACTGTACAGAAATGTTTACGGAGTAGAAAAAAAAGATGTTGAGATTTTTGCTGGAGGAGGACGCTTATACGCTTCATAAACCGGTGAGATAAAGGTTTAAAACAGCCAAGACAACGGCTGCCTCGATTGATTCTATTTGGCAAGCAGATTTAACAGACATGCAAAGATATTCTGTGTATAACGATGGTTACCGCTACATTCTGTTCATAATAGATGTATTCTCTAGATATCTGTGGTTAATTCCTCTGAAAAATAAATCACTTGAAACAGATGCTAAAGCCACCAAAACGCTAATCTTAAAAGAAAACAGGGTTCCTGGCTATTTTTGTACGGATATGGGGAAGGAATTTATAGGTCATGCTTTTCAGAACATGTTGACAGAGTTTAATATCAGCTATTACACAACCAATTCTATACATAAGGCTTCTTTAGCTGAAAGAGTTCAACGTACCATAAAGGAACGCATGCACCGCTATTTTACACATAAAGACACATACAGATTGCTAGACATTCTGGAATCATTGGCATCATCCTACAACCGCTCACACCATCGCACGATTGGGACAACACCTAACGAAGTTTTAGAAAGAGGTACGCTCCCGAGAAGAGATGGATCACCAGCACTACCACACTCTGCGCGTTTCAAAATCAGTGATAATGTAAGGCTGTCGCGTGCGGGAAATAAATTCGCAAAGGATTTGAGCAAGGATGGACACGAGATTTTTAAAGTTAGGGATATGAGACCTAAAGTTGAGATAATGATGTGTTACGTTGAAGATTTGAATGGGGAAGAAATGTGAGGAGGCTTTTACCGCGAGGAGTTGCAGAAAGTGGCATTTAATTTAGGAAAAAATGTTTAAAATTGAGAAAATTTTGGGAAGCAAAGGTTCAGGAAAGAGAAAAATGTACCTGGTGAAGTGGCTGGATACCCAGAAAGCTTCAACACCATATAAAAGCTGATGCAATAATGAAGCTTAAATAATATGCAACATGGCTACTAACCATTTCTACGTCACACTCCCGTCCTCCTCGTCCCTGTTTGTACACATTAACAACACACTAGCCAACTTTGTAACAGAACTCCATGGGCCCATTGAATTGGGTCGTGATTCGTATGAGGTGGGGATATGCGAAATTCAGCTGGACACCCTCTTTTTAAATATTGAATATAAAGAATCCGTTTTTACGATTCCTAGAGAAATTGATGAGTGTGAAAAAGCTGGGGTAGCTATGGATGAAACTATACGTATCGCCCGTAATAAGGTTGTACGATATTACAGTACAGAAGTAAGGCTAGGACCGGGTCGTTATGGTTCGGTCGAGGATGTTGTGAGAGACTTAAATGTAAGTTTAAGAAACTCAAACCTTACGAATGATTTAGTGTACGAAATCGTAAACAAAGGAAACCCTGCACATACACTAATCCTAAAATCAAAGACTAACAGACGTATTAAAGACCGAAGGGTGTTCAAAATTATAACCAATGGACGATATAGTGCAGACTTCCAAAGAGACATTTCACGAGGCCAGCATGACTTGTCGAGATTAATGTATCAATTGAAGATGGAGAAATTGGCAGAAAGCTCTCAGTCCCTAGACATGTGCTATAATTACAGCAATATAGTGGAGCACCAGTTTGTTGGGGATACCCAGGCACGCCTGCTGCGCATTGTCCACATCCCTAACCATAGAGGAAGGAGTTTGAGTATTACATATGACAGACCCCATTATGTGAACGTCGCAACTAATCTAATAACCAATATCTCAATATATATAAGAACGATTAGGGTAAAAACTTCCCATTCGGTAACGGGAGCTTTACAGTGAAGCTACACTTTCGACGCACTGAGTTATAATGGATAGAAAACCTTTCACCGTCTATCGAGGGGTGAGATACCAGCGTGGTAGTGGAATTGGGTCCATTTTTTCATCCATACTATGTACAGCTGTTCCTTTGTTGAAGAGGGGTGCCAGATACCTCGGAAGGAAAGCGCTACAATCAGGTCTTAACACTGCAGAAGACATATTGGCTGGGGCTAAACCTAAAGAAGCTCTAAAAAAACATTTAAAGCGTACACGGGACGAAATCATCAAAGATGCAAAGAGAAAAATGCGTGGTGGCGGGAAGAAGAAGAGGGCTGTCCGAAAGAAGGGGTCACATGGTATTAAACTTAAAAGGATATCAAAAAAGAAGTGCTGTAAGCGAATGAAACCTATGGTTGACCACTTTTTTGACTGATGTAAGCTAAGGACATTGATCTCATGAATCATAGTTTGTTTACTACTTGTCGAGAGAGGAGGCACTATTTCTAACTTGTCATAGCACGCTTCATCCACCCGTGTAGTTCACAATGCTGTAAATCGGAGCTATCCCTTTTTGAGATGCCTCCAACTCAAGTTTCTAGTGAGCACAGTGACTTTATTACAATTAACCCTTTAAATACAATTAGTTCCCCGGGTGCTCCTATAGAATTCGTGATACCCAGCTCAGGCCCTTACTTTTTGGATCCAAGCTATGTGCACATGTACGCTAAGCTACATATAGCCTATTCTGATGGAAAGGACTGCGATGGCAAATATGCTGTATACCCTGAAACAAACTTTCTGCACTCCATATTCAACCAGTGTGACGTATATTTAAATCAGGCCGACATATCGTCAGGCACGGGATACTATCATCTACGATCCTATCTGGAAAATGTCCTCAACTTTTCCAAAGAAGCGAGGGCTACTTTTTTAAGTGCCGAGGGATATTATCAAACTAAAGACGAAAGTAGTATAAAGGACAAATTTAAAAATTCTAAAAAGAAGATATACGAGTGTTTTGGACGTCTGCACACAGATTTCACTTCCCAGGAGAAGTTGCTTGTGAACGGGGTGGATATGGAAATAAAGCTCACCCGCACGAGTCCTGAGATCTGCTTAAATATGGATGCTGATCAAGAAGAGGGAGCAAAAACCGTTGTGGTTCACAGTATGGAGACATACCTCCGCGTACGGTGAGTGAAATTAAGTTCACCAAAACAACTAGAAATTGAGAAAAATTTACTAAACGCTAGAGTGAAATACCTTATTAACAGAGTACAAATCAAACTATATACGGTGCCTGCAGGGTTGGCGTCGAAGCAGATAGAAAACATCGCCCTGGGGAAATTTTCCTAAAAGGATATTAATCGGAATGCAGGACCATGCTTCGGTGAATGGAAAATATAAAAAGATGCCTTTAAATTCGAGAATTTCGGACTTAAATATATAACTCTAGACGTTAATGGCATTGCTTTGGGTGGAACATTGGATACGGACTATTTATCAGACGCTGTATTACCTCTTTGCGCGAGCGCCTATAGTAATCTGACCCATATTGGAGGTGATTGTGATGAGCTCGGTAATTGGGAAACGCAGAAAGAATTCATTGATCAATTTAATCTTTATCCATTTGACATTACACCTGACTTATCTGCTAGCGTAAATACGCATTTAAGCCCACAACAGAGCGGAAACATCTCAGTGAGGTTGGAATTCACCAAGCCTATAGACGCGCCTATTAGTGTACTAGTATATCTCGAGTCACAAGCTCTAATAGAAGTAGATAGATTTAGGAGCGTTATCACCGACTTTTAAAATGGATGCTAATACATTTCAGAGAGTAATGAATAGTGAACGAGTCACACGTTCCAAATTTATCGGCGTGTTTACGAAGAATGAAACATTGAGTTTGCCAACTACGCGAGAATGCGGTAGTCTTATTGTGAAAACAGATGTCATCGGTAATGAAGGGATTCATTGGTTTGCAGTCTATTTTAAAAATAGGCACCGCTTGTACTACTTTGATTCACTCGGTACTCAACCCTGGAGTGACCCTGTTATTGTAAAATTTCTCGCTCAGTTACATATTCCCGAAGTTGTATGGAACCCATTCCGATTACAAGGATATTTTAGTAATATGTGCGGAATGTAATGCATTTCATTTCTCATGCATATGTCACGTGGTAAAGACTATAAATTTTTTAAATTTATTCGACCCATGTCACACTCAACGAAACGATGAAATGGTATGCAGACAGATAAAAAGCCGTTTTCCAATTGTTCGTACTCGTTGTATAGTATAATGTTTTTGTTCGTGTATATATTTGTAACGTTAGTTTGTATACTCTGTAGTTTAAGATGGTTATTGTACTGATTTCTTTCATTTAATAAATTGATGAAAATATATTGTGTCTTCTTCCCCCCAAAAAAGATCGAAAAACACTTACATTATTTCGATGTGACATTCATTATGCTGAGTGTTCGGTATATCGTCCGAATTCAGGTCCATGACACGAGGTTCTTCAAAGGTTTGTATAACACGTGTCAAATCCTCATCGGACCTTAAAGGAGAAAGAATAATGTTCATAATGAATCTTTTTTAATAAAAACATATACAGAGTATACATATTGTAAGACAGACCCCATTATGTGAAGATATCTTTGGTTCGCTCAGAGAAGCTCATTTAAGAGGTAATTCCGAATAACATTTATAAAAAAACATGCAAAAGTTTGCCATAAAAAATTGCGATTTTGGCATAATGGCGAGTATCTAAATGAAGTATATGACGAGATACTACATCCCTCCATATATATGAAATCTTTCTGACAGTTTGTGAATAAAAGTAAAAATAAAATTATAGACACTTGCATTTCTATGGTTGTCCCTTGCGTCGGATCATAAGGAGCGTCATTGCAATGTTATCAACTGTTTGCGTTGGAAATAATCCATCACGGCCAATCGCGTTAAAAAGATTAATTGCAGTCAATGCTGCAGTGTCACCTTCTTGATACAAATCCGGAAAAGTGCAAAGTTCGTGATCCATGGCGGAGGGAATGTTTATTCACTGGCAGAGGGAATGTTTATTCACTGGCGAAAATAGCTACTGTTACTCCCAACTGAAGCTATGATTAGTTTGTGTACCAATCGTAACACCGATATAACGGGTCCATGCTTTCGACGACTAATGGCATCTTTATTTTCTCTCCATAGATTTAATGCTCGTATTACCCCTTGCATTCTCCGTCACGACAATATTTATATCTATACTTGGTTTTCTCCAATCCACCCTTTTATCCAATATCCATCGCAACAACCATCTCTATAAAAGATTTCCAGAATGTGCATTATTTTTTGTGACCCTACTAGTTGAGGGAATATATTCGTTATAGGAATATATTCAACAGAGTGGCTCAGCTCAGTATCGCAGGAAGCAAAATTAGTGCCGTTACTCTTCATTAATCTGACATTGACAGCACAGTAATATCCTATGACATAAATATCAAATCTAGATTGTCTTTGTGCATTACCATGTTTTGCCCCCATATTATTCATGGATTTTCCCAAGATTGCTATATTATCTCCACAGATTTATTTCTCGTATTACCCCTTGCTGTCTCTACCACGTCAATATTTGTGACAATACTTGGTTTTCCACACCCACCCCTTTATGCAATATTGTTCACAGCAATATTTTATTATTTTGCGTCCATACTAAATTGAGTCTCAATTTTCGGTTGCAAGTAATTTTGCGCCCATACTAAATTGAGTTTCAATTTTCGGTTGCAAGTTATTTTGCGCCCATACTAAATTGAATTTCAATTTTCGGTTCGAACCCACGATCTCATCTCTTTCTGCAGACGTTTATACAGAAAACAAGTAATTACATTAATCTAAGAGGGTAATTGTTATTGCTAAATTAAATATACAGTTTAATAGATGCATTTTTGGATCACACAGGAATAAACTCCTGTAATATTAGCCTGCGTAATCGTGAGTCGAACCCATGATCTCATCTCTTTCTGCAGACGTTTATACAGAAAACAAGTAATTACATTATTGAAAACATTAACTAAGATTCGTGAGAGAAGCGCGCCTGGTAATCGGGAGTCGAACCCACGATCTCTTGGAAAGAGAATTTTAAATTTAGTTTTACGTTCTGTAGCAAAAATAATTTTATTCAATTGTTAGTACTTCCAGAGTACATGTGTATTAATTTTGAAAAAAACTTCAAGTTGATTTCTGATAATTATGATTTTAACAGTGTTTTAAATCAATAACAGAGATGCAAATTAGTGTAAATAAAAATAACTAAGTTGATAAAATGTAAAACATTTTTTTTTTTACAAGGAAGACATTCGCTTCGAGAGTGAAGTGTGTATTTCAGAGAGAAAGTTTTTGACCCAAAATTCCTTCCACGTTAGTTTGCGGTTTTAAAAGGCCTCGGGCTGGACCTTCTGCTGGATATTCTCATTACCTGCCACCTCTTGCTGTCATCTGAACACAATGTTAAAACAAAACATTATTCTAAGAGTTAATATTGGGATTCGTTTTAATAACTGAAAGAAAGTAAATAGAACGGCGTTTAAATAATTAGTTTCTTACAGTGTTAATATTGGTTTTAATAATTGTTTCTCTTAAAAGGAGAAAATCCGTTTATACATATATAAGGAATGACAAAATTAAATAGACACAGTTAATGTGCTTTGTTCTATACATATATATACATATAGAGAGAGAGGAATGACAAAAGAAAATAGACACAGTTAATGTGCTTATTTCTTTTAATGAATAATTATGAGGAGAAAGTTGTAGAAATACAATTGAGTGTGTGTGTTTCGTCTGAACTATTATTTTGGTGGTTATACGTTTCGTATTATATTATTTTTTGTGCAGTAGAAGGCAAATTTCATTTATTTAATTAATAAACATTTTTATTGTCAATTTCGGTTTAAAAGAGAAAGTCTGTACACTTCGGTAACGAATTAAAATAAATGGTGGTATCTAGCAATTCACCCTAATAATATATACCTGTACAATTAAAATAAAAAATGGTATCTGGCAACTCAACCATCCTCTATATAAGACCCACCTCGCTTCAGAGCTGGCAGTTTGATGCGAACTTCTGTCGAATAAAGAACTCGCTCCTTCCCTTCTTAGGTTAAGACTTAGCTTAGTTCCCTTTGGGGGGTTAGGACATCCCACCTTGTCCCCCCAAAGTCCTCCTCCGTCTATCCTTTCTCTCCTAGGCTAAGGCAGCCCCTTTGGGAGGAGGTCATCCTTCCTTCTCCCCCCGAAGACCTCTTCCCCTCAACCTCCCCTCTCCCCCTTGGCTCCTTCTAAGCCAACTGGCTAATTAGGGGCCTATTAGACAACGGCCACTCGGCTGAAGTCTTAATGTTCACTTTGCTCCTGCCAGGTGAACACCTCTCTTGCTTTCTTTCTTTCTCCTGTCTTTCTCTTGGGGGATAACGCTGTCTCCAAGTTTCATGACCCCTTGTTGCACCTGCAACATCCCCCACCCCCTTTGCAGCATTGAGTTGTTACATAACCCCTCCCTCGTCATTGCATACCCATCCCCTTTGTAACATACCCCCCTTTGCAACCCCCACCCCCGTTTGCAACCCCACCCCCTTTGTAACATTGATCATTATCTCTTGCAACATTGCAACATTCCTGCACTCTCCCATTTTGCAGCTATACTACTGGAGACTTCAACGCTAAAGACACTAGTTGGTACATGCACAACCAAAACAACACCAGAGGCACCAACATAGGACCACAACTAAACAGCTTCTTCATTCTTAACACAGAAGAACATACACACATACCACATCAAGCAGGATACTCAAACTCCTTCCCAGACATAACGTTCTGTTCCCTCTCACTAGCAACACATACACACTGGAGAACAGAAAAACAACTGTCATCAGACCACCTGCCCATCATCATTACAACACGTTCTACACTCTGCCCCAACAGCCTCAGGCACACTTACAGAAATTAAAAGAAAGCTGATTGGGAACAGTTCAAAATACAGACTGAGGAACAATTCCACATTAAACAGCACACCCATCATAAACATCAATACAACACTCAAGACATTCAATCAGATCATCAGTAATGCAAACAAATACATACCCAAGGGCAACATTAGGAAGTACAACCCAAATTACATTAGAGAAATAGCCCACTTCATAAGGCAACGTAACAACCTCAAACATGACACACAAACACCACACACAGAAGCCATAAAATAGCAGATACAACAGCTCAACACAGAAATAAACAACAAACTTAAAGAAAAACACAGAAACATTCAGGGAATTCATAACAACACTAAACCACTCCACAGATACATCGAAGTAGTATGGGTGCAAAATGGGATAGTGCAATTACAATGTTCAAATGCTGATCAGTGTTGTAGAGGGGGAGGGGGAATGTTGCAAAGGAGTATACAACAAAGGGGGAGGTTGTGGAAAGGGGGAAGGGGTTGTGGAAAGGGTGGAGGGGTCTTGCAACAAAGGGGGAGGGTTCTTGTAACAAAGGGGGAGGGGTCTTGCAACAAGGGGAGGGGTTGTCCCCCAGGTTGCAATGAATGGGGGAACTTTGGGGGGAGAAAGAAGGATGACCTCCTCCCAAAAGCCAAAAGAGTAACCTTAACCTAAAAGAGAGAAAGGGAAAGGAGGAGGGTCTTTGTGGGAGAAGGTGGGATGTCCTCACCCCCAAAGGGAAACCCTAACATAAGCTTTAACCTAAGAAGGAGAGAGAGCGTTGTTTCAACAACCGGAATCAACCGCATAATGAGCCGCCAGGGAATCCGCAGTTGTTATAAAGAGGGTCGAGAGTTGCAAGATACAACTTTTTATTTCCGGAACGGTTGCTAGTTATTTATTTATATACGGATGAGTTGCCAGTTATTGTTCTTAATTATTTATATATGGAGGATTGCCAGATAACATTTTATTTTATTTATTTATATATAGATGAGTTTCCAGAGACTCTTATATAATTTAATTATATGCAGGGTTGCTACTTATTTATTTATTAAAGGCAAAAGAGAGGGAGACGTTCTCCTTAATTTGCTCAGCAAAAGAATTAATTCAATGCATTTAAACGCAAAAAGAACCCCAATTATTTAATTAATAATAAAAGAATAATGCATGCAATTTGTTTTCAATTAATCCGAAATAAATAAAATACCAAATTGACAAAAGAAAATTCAAGCAAAATAAGAGTACACTTTATATATATATATATATATATAGTTACGATAGAAGTGTTCTTCGGGAACCTTATCCTCAATAGGAATATGAAAACAAGAGATACGACTCTCAACATTTATTGGCCAAACGTTTCGGTCCACTCAGGGGCCATCTTCAGTGACTAAATAGAAGCATCTAAAAAATAATCATAAAACTAAAGTAAATACAAAAGTCAAACTGTACAATAATAAAATCTAATACAAAAAAAGTTAAAAAGTTAAGAAAAAAAAAAACTATCTGGATTATAAAACAAAAAAGTAAAAATAAAACAAACTAAAATTTCAAAAATTAAAATGTTTAAAAATGTTTAAAATTTTAAAAAATTTTAAAAAATTTCTAAAAAGGACTAACCTGGATGGTAAAAGTTACAAATGACAAGTGGAGAGAAAGGAAAGAAAAACTTAAGTTAGTGCGTTAGTTGCGTTAAAAAGGTGTTGGTTGGTTAGGAAGTATGTAATTTTATCGAGGAAAGGCTATCGTTTAGTTCTGGATTTAATTTCTTGATAAAAATGGATTCTAAAATTTTAAGATCAAGTCAATTAGAAGCAGACGACAAAATCGCAAAGGAGTCCTGGGGGCACGGGTGATCATGGGTCTCTGAATGATGCCGAATAGCAGAGGATTCAGGAGTGGAAAGAGGGCGAGAAGTTCGATAAGAAAAACCCAAATGCTTCGAAATCCTAAGTTTTAACTGTAGGGCAGTCTGCCCCACATAAAGACTTTGGCAGGTCGCACATGTATATAAATAAATAAAGGATCTCAAAAGCACGGGGAGGTGATCTTTATGGCGAAAAAAGGATTACAGAGAATTAGAATTAGAATTAATGATTGTAAAGTCGCATTGAGGGAAGTGTCTGTCCAAAATAAAGTGGACATCTTTATTAAGTTGAAAAGTTAGTTGGTCTAAAAATGGAAGCTTAAGATAAACCTTCTGTTTCGGAACCGTGAAGTGAATTATTTTACGTGAATATAGGTTATTTAAAAATTTAGAAATTAAAGCCTCAAAAGTCAAAGAACAATAAAAATTATAGTTGAAAAATCTCTTAAGATACTGAATTTCTAAGTCAAATAAAGACCAACTTGAACAAAGGTGATAGGCTCTAAAAATACGACTTTTAATACTAGCCAGCTTAAAACTAAGTGGAATATTGCTGAAAAAATGAGTACCGAGTTGGGTAGTAGTTGGTTTTCTGTATACTTGTGTTGAGAAGCCTGTACTATGTTTATTTATGGTAACATCAAGAAACGAAATTTTATTGTATTGTTCTACTTCCATGGAGAATTTAATATTAGGATGCTTAGTATTAATGTAATTTAAAAATAAAGGGGCATGATCTTTATGCTTAAAAATGACAAAACAATCATCTACATAACGTTTAAATAAAATAGGTTTAAAATCAAGCGGGCAATCCCTCAGCCACTTTTCCTCGTGAAAACAAAGAAAACTGTTAGCAAAGGACGGACCAAGGGGCGAACCCATTGCCATTCCCTCGTGCTGGTGGAAAAGTTCCTTATTAAAAAAGAATATGGTATCCTGGACTGATAACTTTAAAAGTTTTGAAAACAATTGTCAGCTTAATCCGAAAATGTCATTAGTAGAACCATACAAAGAATTTATAATAATATCACAAGTTTCTAAAACAGGTACATTGGTAAACAAAGACTGAACATGAAAGGAAGCCATGAAATTTTAGTTTGTTTTATTTTTACTTTTTTGTTTTATAATCCAGATAGTTTTTTTTTTTTTTAACAACATTTTAACTTTTTTTGTATTAGATTTTATTATTGTACAGTTTGACTTTTGTATTTACTTTAGTTTATGATTATTTTTTAGATGCTTCTATTTAGTCACTGAAGATTGCCCCTGAGTGGACCGAAACGTTTGGCCAATAAATGTTGAGAGTCGTATCTCTTGTTTTCATATTCTTATATATATATATATAAGTTTCTAAAACAGGTACATTGGTAAACAAAGACTGAACATGAAAGGAAGCCATGAAATTTTAGTTTGTTTTATTTTTACTTTTTTGTTTTATAATCCAGATAGTTTTTTTTTTTTTTTAACATTTTAACTTTTTTTGTATTAGATTTTATTATTGTACAGTTTCACTTTTGTATTTACTTTAGTTTATGATTATTTTTTAGATGCTTCTATTTAGTCACTGAAGATGGCCCCTGAGTGGACCGAAACGTTTGGCCAATAAATGTTGAGAGTCTTATCTCTTGTTTTCATATTCTTATATATATATATATATATATATGTATATATATATATATACATGTATACATGTATACATTCATAAATAAACCTATATATACTTTTATATTATTTTTTTATAAAGAAATTTCAGCAAAATCAAAGCAAATGAGGAATCGCAATTCATTTGTTTTCAATTAATTCGTACTTTCATGTATTATATTTAATTAACAATAAAAGAAAAATGAATGCAATATAATAATTACACACTATATATATATATATAAGAAAACCAATAAACACTTTAATTAACTTCTCCGAAAGTGTCTATTTACTTTTGGCAATCCATTCTTTGAAAGCATCTTTATATATATATATATATATATATATATATATATATATATATATATATATATATGTATGTACATATATACATACAGGATACTTTATATATATATATATATATACACACACAACCAAAAGAATTTAATAAGAAGTCTATATACAGTTTCATATTATTTCTTATAAAAAGAAATTGAGGATTGCAGTTCATTTTTTCTTCGTACTTTCATGCTAGTATATTTAATTAACAATAAAAGAAAAATGGAAGCAAAAATAACAGTATACACATTAATTATATATATATATATATATATATATATATATATAAGCCAAAGTAAAATATTATAACAAACCCCCGAAAGTGTCTATTTACTTTTGTCGGGGAGAAAGAGTATAACACGCAGCACCTGATTGTCGACCAAAATGGTACAATCGGAATGAGGATTTGACCCAAATTCGTCTCAGAAACCCGTTTCCGCCACCGCTCACACCAAATATTGTTTTCAATAATATCATTACTAATGAAGTAAAAACTTAATTTAAATTCTATTTATACAGAGCGAGAGAGAGAGAGAGAGAGAGAGAGAGGTCGACAAACTGAAGACGGCACACACACACACACACACACACATTATTGATTTTATTTCGATTAGAAATCAACTTAAAGGGTTTGCATCAGACAACCAGTCAGGGAATGGCGCTGGTTTACCAAGCGGTCAACCCAGCGATTGCCATATCAGTATTATTACGTGCTGTGATTTCACGAAGGTCAAGCTTACTGCGCCTCCTTTCGAGTTGGCCTGGTGAAGTAGTGAGTTGGCTTCTTTTACACTCCACCTCACAGGTACACCCGGCTCATCGGGGATTGTTCTGTACGATGCGTCTAATCTTCTTTTCTATTACATGGAATTTTAGGTCCTCCCTTTTTTCCGTATCGTAAGAGTTGAAATTTCTCAGTGTTAAACTTCATATAAAAACCAAGCGAATTCCCCTAAAACCTACTACATTATTACCCCTGTCCCATCCTTCATGCATTAAAAAAGTTCTACTTTTTTTAACCTTCGATTAGCATCCCTCCGAATTTTTAATTCTGATGAAGGTCAAGCTTTTTTTTACACCGCCTTAGATATACAGTTTAACGTGGAATCCGAAATACCAGCTACACAGCGTCTTAACCACTAGGTCACCCAGGGTACCCATTTAGCTACCAACCAATTGTGCGGAAGGATGATCGTTTACCGAGCGCCGGCTGACGTCACTGAGTCTCGATGAACTCTGAAACTATTCTTTTTATTATACTTCATTTTGTACAAAAATGACTAAATCCTGAAAACATATATATACATATATATTTCCAAATGGGATATAGCGCATTCACACTTGCCCCCTCATTTGTGCATAAAAATACTATAATTTAATGTTAATGATTTTGATTCGATTTCACTGGTAAAAATTATAATCTGTAAAAATCTGAAAACTTAAATGATCTTCTGCAGAGCTTCTTGGACAATGCCAACGCTGGACGAGAGATGGAACACACACACACACACACACACACACACACACACACACACTTTATTCTACTCTCTGATCCTGGAAGTTTGGTATTATTTTTATATAAGACTGTGTTTTATTAGCACTACGATTTCATTATCACCACACATTCATATATTAATGAATTACATTAATTAACTATTCTACAATGGCATTTAAGACCAATGTTGCTTTACGTAATTTGCTTCGGGTATAACATTTTTTCAATTATACTTTCCTGTGGTCGTCCCTTTTAAAAAATGCTTCACTGCTGCAGTAGGTATAGCTTTCCCTTCTTACATTCTCAGTAGTATGGGCGCGTTTGGGGAGAGGAAGTTGGGGTGCTCTGAAATTCTGCCCCTGGAGATGCTCTACACCGTCTATGATGCAATCTACCCTTTTGCGGTCACACTGAGAGCTGCATGTGACTGAGTAGTAATGACCGACAAAAGGGAGAGTGCATCATAGACGGTGTAGAGCATCTCCAAGGGCAGAATTTCAGAGCACCCCAACTTCCTCTCCCAAAACGCACCCATACTACTGAGCGAGTAGTATAGCCGCGTTTAGGGAGATGCCCTACACCGTCTATGATGCACTCTCCCCTTTTGTCGGTCATTACTAATCAGTCACATGCAGCTCTCAGTGTGACCGCAAAAGGGGAGATTGCATCATAGACGGTGTAGAGCATCTCCCTAAACGCGGCTCTACTACTCGCTCAGTAGGATGGGCGCGTTTGGGGAGAGGAAGTTGGGGTGCTCTGAAATTCTGCCCCTAGAGATGCTCTACACCGTCTATGATGCAATCTACCCTTTTGCGGTCACACTGAGAGCTGCATGTGACTGAGTAGTAATGACCGACAAAAGGGGAGAGTGCATCATAGAGGGTGTAGAGCATCCCCAGGGGCAGAATTTCAGAGCACCCCAACTTCCTCTCCCAAAACGCACCCATCCTACTACTACTGAGCGAGTAGTATAGCCGCGTTTAGGGAGATGCTCTACACCGTCTATGATGCAATCTCCCCTTTTGTCGGTCATTACTACTCAGTCACATGCAGCTCTCAGTGTGACCGCAAAAGGGGAGATTGCATCATAGACGGTGTAGAGCATCTCCCTAAACGCGGCTATACTACTCGCTCTCTGCCCCTGGAGATGCTCTACACCGTCTATGATGCAATTTACCCTTTTGCGGTCACACTGAGAGCTGCATGTGACTGAGTAGTAATGACCGACAAAAGGGGAGAGTGCATCATAGAGGGTGTAGAGTAGGGTGTCTCATTAATACATAGAATTTTTTTTTTTCGATTTTCTCTTGCTCGCGAATGCTGCCCCGATTTCATTAGGCATAGAGGTTCTAAAAATCGAAAAATGATGGGAATCGAACAGTATTTAGAGGTCACTCAAGTTTAACACTTTCTTGTAGCTATTTAGGAAAAAAAAGAAATTTCTATCATTCTCTTATTCTCTTTATTTCTGAACAAAAATGAAAATAAACGAAATGCACCTTTCATTAATTGAAATAAGCGCGTATAAATGGATTGTTTTCATCATCAATCTGTCCTACACTACTTGATTTTACTCTTCAAGCTCTCCTTCATCTTGACGGGGATCAACTTTTGGTGAGCCCGAACCACCTTGAGGACGAATTGCTTCTGCTTCTCATCACGCGTGATGGTGGAATTGAATCTTTTCATCAAAGCGATACCACGCTCGGCGGCGTCATTGACCACCTTCAGGGCTTTCACCCTCTTTTGCGCCGTGATCCAATCCTGGTCATTGATCCAATCCTCTGGATCTTTCATGAGGAAGGTGGGAGACTCAGATTCTGGAAGGATCGCGCGGAAGAAGACTTCTTTTGTTCTCCGGGTGACGAAGAGCTCGATGGATTGCTGTGGATTGAAGTTCTTCGGATCGATCCGCTTGAGTCCTTTCTTCGTGGCGTGGGATTGAAGTCGTTGGACCATCTTTAGCTTCGTGTCCTTTGGAATGCGGTCGTCAAAGAAACCAAGCCCCAAGAGATCCTCTGAGAGGTACCACAGGTGCCTTTTCAAGGCCATGGATGCCGTGTGGCTGACTTCCTTGTCAGGGTAGGCCTCGAGCAGGCGAAGGAACTCTAGGTCGTTCAGTGGAGCTCGATTCGAGACCATTGCCTCATTCCACTGCTTCACGTACGCGAGGGAGATGAACAAACACAGCCGCCGAAGTCCTCCTTCTTCCCTGGCTGTCAGGTCCAGTTGGTGACGGAACATGAAAATCTTGAGGGCATAGATGGCTTTGGCCATCCATCTGGCGTGGTGATAGGCCCCAGGCTGACGAAATCCCCCCTGGACCTGACCGCCAAGGAAGCGGTAGGAAAGGATGAGGAGTTCACGGTAGTCTTCTCGGGGATGTGTGCCGTGGGAAAGCGTCTGCTGCAGGTATTTCTTCATGGAAGACGCTTCATTTGCCCAGTTGTCAGTTGTTGTGGGATTGCTTTCGTCACCGATGGACAAGAATGACCCTTTGTCAATGAAGGCCCACCGCTGTTGAAATCTTTTGAAGAGGAGAATGTCAAGGGAAGAGGACGGCCCCAGACATCGCACGAAGACATCCTTGAGTAAGATCTCCAAGACGTGGTGACGGCAAGCCAACCACAACATGGGACGGCCAAACTCCTGCTCAATGCGAACGCAAGCACCTTGGATCATCCCAGCGTTCACAGCTGTGGTGTCGAATCCCAGTCCAATGATTTGCTCCGAAATGCCAAAAGCCTGGACTTCCTGGAGTACGGCTGCAGCCTGTTCTTTTCCAGTGCCGTCCACCGCAACGGGTACACCAAGAAGCTCCTCGACTCCATCGCCCGTCACCACAACAGCAACCCGGTCAACCTCCTTCTTCTCCTTGGCGATATCTTCCAACAGTTTCCCATCCCAGTGCAAGACTAAAGGACCAGAAGCTTCGAACTTTCGGGTCAATTCTTCTCCCATCTCCTTTCGGATCTTGATCCGTGTTCGATGAACAGTTGCTGGCGAGATTACCAGGTCATCCAGGTCATGACCCAAACTCTGAGCTGCTGCTGCAAAGGACGACGTTGCTTGTCTCACGGACATGTTGTCGCGATCCCAAGCAGCGATGAGATTCGGGTCCGTGAGGGCATTCATTCGCCTTTTCTTTTGAGTCTGGGCCTTGCTGGTGCTGGGCGCTTGGTACGTCTCGTCGTCATCATCCTCGTCTTCCGTGTTCATTTCAGTGCTGCTACCATCCACCTCCAAGATCGTTACCTCCATGAGCTGTGTCACCCCAGCATCCCATTTACTCTTCCTAGCCGTGGCTGCAAGATCCCTCTTCCGCTTCACAGCTTTCTTCTTCGCTGTCTTCTGGTCCACCCCCGCAAGACTTGACGACATCCTGTCTTCCCTCTGCGAGGTGAGAAAATCCTTGTCCTCCTGAGGGACCTTGGAGGAGGATAGCGCGGAGGAGTGAGCCACGTCAAACACGTCTTCCAAATCCGACTTGAACTTCCCCTCCTTGTACCGGTAACCCTCTTGCGGCTTTGTCCTGTTCTTCTTGAGTGCGTCGTAGGTATCGATCAATTTCGCCAGCTTCTCCCCTGCGTACTTCTTGGTGGTAGTTGGTATGTTGGCCTTCTCCCAGATGGGCCAGATGGTTTCCACCACCAGGCGAATGCTCTCCGATTTGGTCTTCCTTCCCTCTTGGTCTTGGTGGTGGTGGAAGTAAAGGAGCAGGCATTGCTCCTTCGATGGAAGTCGTGGACAAACAATCGCTGCAATTGGGGCCTTGTCCAGCAACCACAACTGGTTTCCTGCTCTAGTAACCATCACCTGCGAAAGAGAAGAAAATCTTGTATAAGTGAAACAGAAGTGGCGAACTTGAGTGATCCCTAAAAATCCTCCTACAGCTGTTAAATTTTGTGATAACAATCCTTTATAAAGGTGTAATACGGGCAAGCGTCGCCCCGACCCGAAATCCTCCATTCGTATATTTGAGACACCCTAGTGTAGAGCATCTCCAGGGGCAGAATTTCAGTGCACCCCAACTTCCTCTCCCAAAATGCGCCCATCCTACTAATGAGCGAGTAGTATAGCCGCGTTTAGGGAGATGCTCTACACCGTCTATGATGCACTCTCCCCTTTTGTCGGTCATTACTACTCAGTCACATGCAGCTCTCAGTGTGACCGCAAAAGGGGAGATTGCATCATAGACGGTGTAGAGCATCTCCCTAAACGCGGCTATACTACTCGCTCAGTAGGATGGGCGCGTTTGGGGAGAGGAAGTTGGGGTGCTCTGAAATTCTGCCCCTAGAGATGCTCTACACCGTCTATGATGCAATCTACCCTTTGCGGTCACACTGAGAGCTGCATGTAACTGAGTAGTAATGACCAACAAAAGGGGAGAGTGCATCATAGACGGTGTAGAGCATCTCCCTAAACGCGGCTATACTACTCGCTCAGTAGTAGAATGGGCGCGTTTTGGGAGAGGAAGTTGGGGTGCTCTGAAATTCTGCCCCTGGAGATGCTCTACACCGTCTATGATGCACTCTCCCCTTTTGTCGGTCATTACTACTCAGTCACATGCAGCTCTCAGTGTGACCGCAAAAGGGTAGATTGCATCATAGACGGTGTAGAGCATCTCCAGGGGCAGAATTTCAGAGCACCCCAACTTCCTCTCCCAAAACGCGCAAATACTACTGAGCGAGTAGTATAGCCGCGTTTAGAGAGATGCTCTACACCGTCTATGATGCAATCTCCCCTTTTGCGGTCACACTGAGAGCTGCATGTGACTGAGTAGTAATGACCGACAAAAGGGGAGAGTGCATCATAGACGGTGTAGAGCATCTCCCTAAACGCGGCTATACTACTCGCTCAGTAGTAGTAGAATGGGCGCGTTTTGAGAGAGGAAGTTGGGGTGCTCTGAAATTCTGTCCCTGGAGATGCTCTACACCGTCTATGATGCACTCTCCCCTTTTGTCGGTCATTACTACTCAGTCACATGCAGCTCTCAGTGTGACCGCAAAAGGGTAGATTGCATCATAGACGGTGTAGAGCATCTCCAGGGGCAGAATTTTAGAGCACCCCAACTTCCTCTCCCCAAACTTAGTAGTATGGGCGCGTTTGGGGAGAGGAAGTTGGGGTGCTCTGAAATTCTGCCCCTGGAGATGCTCTACACCGTCTATGATGCAATCTACCCTTTTGCGGTCACACTGAGAGCTGCATGTGACTGAGTAGTAATGACCGACAAAAGGGGAGAGTGCATCATAGACGGTGTAGAGCATCTCCAGGGGCAGAATTTCAGAGCACCCCAACTTCCTCTCCCAAAACGCGCCCATTCTACTACTGAGCGAGTAGTATAGCCGCGTTTAGGGAGATGCTCTACACCGTCTATGATGCACTCTCCCCTTTTGTTGGTCATTACTACTCAGTTACATGCAGCTCTCAGTGTGACCGCAAAAGGGGAGATTGCATCATAGACGGTGTAGAGCATCTCCCTAAACGCGGCTATACTACTCGCTCAGTAATAGTATAGTCGCGTTTGGGGAGATGAAGTTGGGGTGCTCTGAAATTCTGGCCCTGGAGATGCTCTACACCGTCTATGATGCAATCTACCCTTTTGCGGTCACACTGAGAGCTGCAAGTGACTGAGTAGTAATGACCGACAAAAGGGGAGAGTGCATCATAGACGGTGTAGAGCATCTCCCTAAACGCGGCTATACTACTCGCTCAGTAGTGTGGGCGCGTTTTGGAAGAAGAAGTTGGTGTGCTCTGAAATTCTGCCCCTGGAGATGCTCTACACCGTCTATGATTCACTCTCCCCTTTTGTCGGTCATTACTACTCAGTCACATGCAGCTCTCAGTGTGACCGCAAAAGGGTAGATTGCATCATAGACTGTGTAGAGCATCTCCAGGGGCAGAATTTCAGAGCACCCCAACTTCCTCTCCCCAAACGCGCCCATCCTACTACATACAACTGAGCGAGTAGTATAGCCGCGTTTAGGGAGATGCTCTACACCGTCTATGATGCAATCTCCCCTTTTGCGGTCACACTGAGAGCTGCATGTAACTGAGTAGTAATGACCAACAAAAGGGGAGAGTGCATCATAGAGGGTGTAGAGCATCTCCCTAAACGCTGCTATACTACTCGCTCAGTAGTAGAATGGGCGCGTTTTGGGAGAGGAAGTTGGGGTGCTCTGAAATTCTGCCCCTGGAGATGCTCTACACTGTCTATGATGCACTCTCCCCTTTTGTCGGTCATTACTACTCAGTCACATGCAGCTCTCAGTGTGACCGCAAAAGGGTAGATTGCATCATAGACGGTGTAGAGCATCTCCAGGGGCAGAATTTCAGAGCACCCCAACTTCCTCTCCCCAAACGCGCCCATACTACTACGTTTGGGGAGAGGAAGTTGGGGTGCTCTAAAATTCTGCCCCTGGAGATGCTCTACACCGTCTATGATGCAATCTACCCTTTTGCGGTCACACTGAGAGCTGCATGTGACTGAGTAGTAATGACCGACAAAAGGGGAGAGTGCATCATAGACGGTGTAGAGCATCTCCAGGGGCAGAATTTCAGAGCACCCCAACTTCATCTCTCAAAACGCGCCCATTCTACTACTACTGAGCGAGTAGTATAGCCGCGTTTAGGGAGATGCTCTACACCGTCTATGATGCACTCTCCCCTTTTGTCGGTCATTACTACTCAGTCACATGCAGCTCTCAGTGTGACCGCAAAAGGGGAGATTGCATCATAGACGGTGTAGAGCATCTCTCTAAACGCGGCTATACTACTCGCTCAGTAGTATTTGCGCGTTTTGGGAGAGGAAGTTGGGGTGCTCTGAAATTCTGCCCCTGGAGATGCTCTACACCGTCTATGATGCAATCTACCCTTTTGCGGTCACACTGAGAGCTGCATGTGACTGAGTAGTAATGACCGACAAAAGGGGAGAGTGCATCATAGACGGTGTAGAGCATCTCCCTAAACGCGGCTATACTACTCGCTCAGTAGTAGTATGGGCGCGTTTTGGGAGAGGAAGTTGGGGTGCTCTGAAATTCTGCCCCTGGAGATGCTCTACACCGTCTATGATGCACTCTTCCCTTTTGTCGGTCATTACTACTCAGTCACATGCAGCTCTCAGTGTGACCGCAAAAGGGTAGATTGCATCATAGACGGTGTAGAGCATCTCCAGGGGCAGAATTTCAGAGCACCCCAACTTCCTCTCCCCAAACGTAGTAGTATGGGCGCGTTTGGGGAGAGGAAGTTGGGGTGCTCTGAAATTCTGCCCCTGGAGATGCTCTACACCGTCTATGATGCAATCTACCCTTTTGCGGTCACACTGAGAGCTGCATGTGACTGAGTAGTAATGACCGACAAAACGGGAGAGTGCATCATAGACGGTGTAGAGCATCTCCAGGGGCAGAATTTCAGAGAACCCCAACTTCCTCTCCCAAAACGCGCCCATCCTACTGAGCGAGTAGTATAGCCGCGTTTAGGGAGATGCTCTACACCGTCTATGATGCACTCTCCCCTTTTGTCGGTCATTACTACTCAGTCACATGCAGGTCTCAGTGTGACCGCAAAAGGGGAGATTGCATCATAGACGGTGTAGAGCATCTCCCTAAACGCGGCTATACTACTCGTAGTAGTGTGGGTCGTTTGGGGAGAGGAAGTTGGGGTGCTCTGAAATTCTGCCCCTGGAGATGCTCTACACCGTCTATGATGCAATCTACCCTTTTGCGGTCACACTGAGAGCTGCATGTGACTGAGTAGTAATGACCGACAAAACGGGAGAGTGCATCATAGACGGTGTAGAGCATCTCCAGGGGCAGAATTTCAGAGCACCCCAACTTCCTCTCCCAAAACGCGCCCATACTACTTAGCCGCGTTTAGGGAGATGCTCTACACCGTCTATGATGCACTCTCCCCTTTTGTCGGTCATTACTACTCAGTCACATGCAGGTCTCAGTGTGACCGCAAGAGGGGAGATTGCATCATAGACGGTGTAGAGCATCTCCCTAAACGCGGCTATACTACTCGTAGTAGCATGGGTGCGTTTGGGGAGAGGAAGTTGGGGTGCTCTGAAATTCTGCCCCTGGAGATGCTCTACACCGTCTATGATGCAATCTACCCTTTTGCGGTCACACTGAGAGCTGCATTTGACTGAGTAGTAATGACCGACAAAAGGGGAGAGTGCATAATAGACGGTGTAGAGCATCTCCAGGGGCAGAATTTCAGAGAACCCCAACTTCCTCTCCCAAAACGCGCCCATCTACTATTGAGCGAGTAGTATAGCCGCGTTTAGGGAGATGCTCTACACCGTCTATGATGCACTCTCCCCTTTTGTCGGTCATTACTACTCAGTCACATGCAGCTCTCAGTGTGACCGCAAAAGGGGAGATTGCATCATAGACGGTGTAGAGCATCTCCCTAAACGCGGCTATACTACTCGCTCAGTAGTATGGGCGTGATTGGGGAGAGGAAGTTGGGGTGCTCTGAAATTCTGCCCCTGGAGATGCTCTACACCGTCTATGATGCAATCTTTGTTGAGCGAGAGAGAGGTTTTTTTATTTTAATAAAATATAGAAATCTTTTATAAATTGTATTGTGAATGAGTAAATACTGTACTGTTTTGGCGTATACAAGTTGGGTGATGTGAGGCCTACCCTATTTAGTAAGATTTTCAATCACATGCACAGTACAGTACAGTAATTAACCTCTGACTAAATAGTATATATATATATATATATAATCAATATGAATATGAAAACAAGAAATACGACTCTCAACATTTATTGGCCAAACGTTTCGGTCCACTCAGGGCCATCTTCAGTGACTAAATAGAAGCATCTAAAAATAATCATAAAACTAAAGTAATATAAATGATTATTTATGATTATTTTTAGATGCTTCTATTTAGTCACTGAAGATGGCCCCTGAGTGGACCGAAACGTTTGGCCAATAAATGTTGAGAGTCGTATCTCTTGTTTTCATATTCATATTGAGGATAAGGTCCCCGAAGAACACTTCTATCGTAACTATATATATATATATATATATTATATATATATAGTGGCGTTCAAAAGTTCTTTTGGGGCGTGTTTCGTTTTTCATCCGTTTTAACTTTTTATTAGTAAAGTTTTTTAACAATTTTATGTTTGAATGTCTTTAGTGAAGTTTTATTTTTATCACTCGTATATTTTTGTCATTTATATATTTTTTACTCTCGATTTGATTTTGACTTATGCCTGTTTCTGATATAAATATTTGCATGAACCCTTTCCAGATAGGATTTGATCGCTTGTTCAACTTTGTTTGGTTTTAGATTTCAGAAATTTTAAAAAGATGTAGGGCAATGAGAAACACAAAGGAGAATAAGAAACCTAATTGAAACATTTATATATTCATATATACGTAGTAATAACAATAAGCACATCGTTAACAATAGATATATATATATATATATATACTATTATATATATATATATATCATTTAAGTGATATGGTATCCAAAGGGCATCATAGGTGCCAGGCACCATGACCTACTAGCGAGCATACCAAATTTCCACCAAAGGCATCTCACTTAGAGTCTAGCATCAGACTTTTTAAATCACAAAGGAAACTAATTTGTCCAAACACATAAATACATTTTAAGTCAATATACATATATACCAACAAAGTAGCATATCTGCCTACAATTAATACTGAGGCAGAGTAGCTAACTCTTTGAGCTCAGTTTTGGTAGGCTACCCCAGATTTTTTGATCTGCATGCCCTATTCAGCACTTGATTGCAGCCTCAAAATAACTGCATCTGATCTTATTTAGATATATGTTAATTTTAGTTAAACTGAAGTGATCAAAACTCAAACAGTAGGCTGTTCCCCTGACAAGCTTGCAGAAGTCACAAAGTTCTTCATAATTAGTGATTGAACCAATCTTCTCATCTGAAAAGGCTAAATTTAATGTCAGGTTAACTTGTTCTGTGTTACGTATTCACTAGACAACAGCACAAAATAAGATAGCAGTAAACAGAGGAAAAGGAATAACTGCAATGGATTGCTCATGTAAATAAAAAACGCTAAAAAGATTACAAGGGGCGTGGCTATAATGACTAAACTTAGAAATGTAGCCCTAAACAGGCTTTATTGGGATTTATCATACTCTTTAATTCAATAAGAATGAGCTTAATTGTTGCAAATTTAATGAAATTCATATTCATTTATTGCTCTGCTTATACAATGTACAAAGAACATAAAAACTATGTTGTAACAACTATATAAAAATGGATCAGTAAAAGCTTTCCTCCACATACAGCCTACAGCATGGCACCACCATTTGCAAGCAAGTCAGATGCTTTAGTGACAGAATGGGGTTATCTGGCAAACCTTTTCAGATAGTGCAAAACTTCCTAAATAAATGTTAGTTTTAAACATGCACAGTACAGTTTCAGGAAAAAAGTTTGCCATGAAACAAAATTTCAAAAATTACTAATATGTTTCTTTGGATGTTTTATTTGTTTTAATAAAATTTTAAAACTTAAAAACAAACCCAATCAATCTTTCAAATGTTTTGCGCGATGATTCCTCATTTCATGAAAGTCAAGCATGTTGACCCCTCCCCCCTGATTAGTAATGTTTCATGAACTTCAAAATTTTTAAGTTTCTCAGCAAACTTTTCTCCTACACTGTACCAATTTAGACATGTATAATCATAGCCTAGTGTTTAAGATGCAGGGCTGCTGATCTGGAGGCCACAGCATCAATATTCCTTCACCCTTTCATTCAAGAATAGTTTTTCTTTTAAACTAAAAATCAAACGATATACAGCCATTCAAAATCAAATATTTTTCAGCGGTATATGAAAATACCATACTTTTTTCTCTAAAGGGATTCACAGTGCAGATGAGATTGCAAACCCCTGGCTTAATGGGGTCATGGCTTGGATTCCATGTTAAATTTTAGGTCCAAAGTTGGTGGCGATAAACTTGACTTATTCAAATGAACAATTTGGGCAAAAGTGAAAAACATGCTCAACCAGGTGTATATACTGTATCTAGTCAATTGGGGGAAAAGTAACAGGGGAGGTGTTGGGGTAAAAAGAACAGCCCCTCTCCTACCACTTAAAAATAGATATTTGTAACATGGCCTTAGTGTTGGCCATACTACCTTCCTATGGTATATATAACTCCTACTATTGCATCACATTTGCACTTGAAACTGCATTTTGATTTGCATATTATAATAAAAAATTGATGTTAATGCATTTTGTCTTTTATTCCCATTTTACTAATATAGTATATACGGTATAGGCCTATAAACACAACTTGGCTCTGAAGTTTTTGGCTTTACTGGGTAAATTTGTAGGTACTGTATAAAAATATTAATTAGTTTAAAGTTCAATACAAGTGAAATAATTACTGTAATACATTATTCTCAACAAAATTGGTGAATTTATTATGAAGATAGCCTATACTGAGGTACCATTTACCTTATTACGCTTGAAGCTGGAGATGAGTGATTGTCTTGATCAGCTATAAAGTATTTATTAACCCAATATAAGTGAATAACTTTGTTCATACATTTGTAAATAAATATTAAATGCTGTATGCCATTCCGATAACATCTTTGATCTTTAACAGTTTTAACTCTTTAAAGCAGTGGTTCTTAACCTGGGGGGCGCGCCCCCCTAGGTAATTTCCAGGGGGGGCGCGATCCCTTGGGGAAAAACACTAATTGTATTTGTTATTCTCTTAAAGAGAGCATGGGCTAATATTGAGAAGTTTATGAAAAAATGCAAAAGTATCCCCCTCCAAGGGGGGCGTGGAGGGAAGGACCAATTCCTAGAGGGGGCATGGTAGTAAAAAGGTTAAGAACCACTGCTTTAAAGATTACACTCATTTGAATATTCTCATGGCTCATTTTTTAATAGAAAATACTGTTTCAGGCAAAGTCTGTACAGTTTTCAAACACAAGTGGCATATTAAGTAAGAAAGAACAGGAGTTTCGAACAGCCTTAGTAAAAATAAGTTTAACCCTTTAAAAGTACAAAAGAGAGCCACAAGTATGATACCATGTCTAGACACCTTAGTTACAAAGATAGCTTGGATCACGTAAACATGTTTTCCCTAAAGCGATGAAGGTTACGAGGTGATATGATAGAACTATATAAAAAATAATAAAAGAGTTAGATAATATAGACTTCTACTCTCTTTTACAAAGGATCACAATGATAGGACAAAAGTCCATAGCCTTAAGCTTTTACAGTAAAGATGTAAATCACAGTTAGTGCAACATAGTTTTTCAAATAGAATAATAAAATTCTGGAATAGCTCAGATGAAGAAGTTGTGAGTTCCCATACTTTGGAGACTTTTAAGAATGATGTTTTGCTAATAAGCCATCTTTGTCAATGTAGAGATTCAAGTTTATTACCACATCACCCCTTTAAAAAAGACAACTGCCAATCATCCTGAATCAATTCAGGTCCATGAAATCAATTTTTGTTGGATTTTAGTAATTTACAGGATAATCCTCTTGTAAGAAAGTCTGCAGGATTTTCTTTTGTTGGAATGTATCCGAAAGTTATGTCCAAATTTTGTCTAGCCTCTTTAATGTCTCTTAATCTGTTACGGGCAAAGGCGTTTTTGAGTTTAACTCAGCAGAGTTGATCCATGCCAAGCAGATTTGGTTGAACGTTGTGGTAATACAAATTTTCTGAAAGTTATTAATATTTTTTACTAGTTTATTTGTTAAGGGCGTTACTTTTTATTCAGGCTTTACTCTTGGCCTATCTAAATTTTAGGCTTACTTCATTTCTTATTTCGCAGTCTTCTGAGTCGGGCCTACTTAGTATTTATTATGATGAACTTTTTATTTCTGCTTCTTCTTCTTCTTTTCGGCCTGCAAAATTTGCGCGTGTGAGTCTATATTTAACTGAGTTGAGTTAGACGTAACTGGAATAGTCGAAGTAATAATGTTAAATTAGGTTTTTGGTGGTTTTCAGGAATAAATATAATTGTGTGTGCGTGTGTGTTTCTATATAGATTTGAGAATATGTTAGTGGAACGAATTCTTTTGCTAAGCCAATTGTTTAGTGAATTTTTTAATGTTAATATTGTTTTACTTGATTAATTCTCTTAAAGGTAAAAAGTAAACGAAACAAGACCAAAATAACTTTTGAAAGCCACTATATATATTATATATATATATATATATATATATATATATATATCACGCATCTTAAATTTAGAAACTACGTGAAACGTGTAATAGATACAATAACATTTCCAAAAACAGTGATTTCGCATATCTACATTGTATAATTCAGCTCATTGAGCAACAAATTAAACAAGAAAGACATTTGTAATTTAAACAAAAGCATAATAAGTTAGCAGAAAATCGGTCACATCATATAACGTTAATAACGTAAAATTTAAAATTACATTAAACGGATTGTAGAAGGCGCAATTATGAGGTTGTGCTAAAAATTCCATTTTCTTTTATAAATATCCATAGAAAACGTCGTTTATTGGGTAAGCTAACTAAAACATAAAATCGAATTATATTAACTTTGAGAAGACTGTTTAAAATAATTAATTGGCTCGTAATCATTTTATTTCTACTTAACTATGTAAATCAGCAATTATCAGAATATATTTGGATACAGTTTGTTAATAATAATAACTTAATTAGGGGTAATGTTTTCTTAAAGAATTTGGAGGTTTCAAAAGAAATTTTAATTATCCCTGCATTCAGAATAATTTAATATAATTCCAAAAAGACTTTTTAAATATATAATTAGACTTTCTTTTAACCCTTTGACTGCCTTGTCATCCATATATGGGTAACGTGGCAAAATCCCTATAGACCACGTCACGAAGCTGTCATATTTTGAGGTAATGATAGTATTACATGTTATGAAATACCTTTTATGAAAATTCGCTTCGTTTTTAAACAGGTCTCGAAACGGTACTTGATTGTGGAGTAAGTTAAGGACAAGTTTATACATGGAAGTGTGTATAGAGCAGATTGCAGCGTTTTTGAGCAGCAAAATAGTAACTTGCGAACTAACTACATACTTTGCATTCTTATTTTTTTTTAATTTGTTTCACGCTTTTGAGTTTTGATCCTTTGTGGGTGAGACACTTCTTTGAATATACGAATTCCTATATATATTATTAATATCTTGCGTCGATATCATAAGATCGTGTAATGACTCGGACTTTATGCGATTCCTATGCAAAATAGTATTGCGTGGGATAAGTATACTCGTCCTTACTTATACCTTAAAGGTTTGCCCTGCAGAATATCGTGATGCATGTATGTTTATTTTTCATTTATCTAAATGAAAAAAATCTTTAACTGACTTTCTGTATTTAGTAATTTTTAACACGCAAATTATCCCAAGAAATAGATTATTATTATGAGCTTGTATATTACGCAAGAAGGCGTGATATATATATATATATATATATATATATACATATATATATATATATATATATATATTTGATATTAATTCGCAAAATTAACAAAAACATTTTGCCGACTGGTACTGGCATTTTTATTTAGTAATCCAGTACTCTTTGGGAAATATTTAAGAAAAAGGATTTAAAAGTTAGTTCATACCTAGACGGGTACAATATACGGTCTCCCATTTAGCGAAAATTGTGGTATTAATAATAATAAATATAGGATTTAAGTAATAAAATGATTTATTTTAGTTGTGTAAAGAGAGTGTGTTTAAATTCTAATTATTTATTTAATAAACAGAATTTCTTTTAAAATATTTAGCTCTCTTTAAGGAGAAAATTCATCTGTTTTGGTAGCGAGTTAAAATAAATGGTGGTATTTAGCAACTCTCCCTAATATAAATTAAAATATATGGTGGTATTTAGCAACTCTCCCTAATATAAATTAAAATATACGGTGGTATTTAGCAACCAAATGGCTGAATAATGTAAGGAATAAATAAATAATTATTGCTATCTGGCAACTCAGCAGCCTATTGGCTGAATAATGTAAGGAATAATTAAACACATTGCGCTATCTGGCAACTGGCTGAAGGAATAATTAAACACATGGCGCTATCTGGCAACTCAGCTAACTGGCTGATTAGCACCCTATAAGAGGCGGCGGACGGCTGAAGTACCCCGTATGAGCGCGGCTTCCGGCCAAGTGAACACCCAACTCTGGGTTCCCACCTCTGGGTCTCCTCCTATCTCTCTCTCTCTCTCTCTTTCTGCCCCTTTGTTGGGTTCAGGGGTGGGGTGCACTCTTGCAACAAAGGGGGTGGGGGTTTGGCACTCTTGCAACATTACGTAATATTATGCAACATTGCAATGCAATTGCACTCAAACATTTTCACACTATTCTACTGAAGCATATACAGTAGGATCACAGTCTCTGGATGATCAAGTGTTTACCGTTTATGGAGATCTGAGAGAAGGGAGTAATATCCTACAAGATCGCATAGAGTACGAACTAACTTCCAACAATGTAGAAACTGCAACATACAGTCGTCATTCTGCTAATAAAACATTTACTGATATAGAATCTATTTTAAAATAGCAACAAAAATTAATCATGCATTTAGTGGTAAAGACTCATTTCATGTTTCATTTGGTAATTGGTGTGGTGTTTTTGGGATTGTTTAACCTTCTTTGTAACAAAGATCACGTGATAGAGGGTCCTACAGCTTTATGGGGGATCCAAGTGGTGGGTCACTGCATCATCTGGATGCAGAGGACAGTGCCCCAATCAATTATTGCTCAGCGTAAACAATCATATTTAATTTTTGGCCATCCTGTATGAATACGAATACAGAAAACGATA
>JAJOZX010007276.1:5000-12500 GCA_023014485.1 Bathynomus jamesi | reverse complement strand
ATAAATAACTTCAAAGAGTTGTTTGATTTCTATCCGTAAAATAATGATAAAAATGGAAAAAAAAAAAAATTAAAAAATGCCGCATTACTTATGGGATGACCTAATAATAACTTATAATGTACGTTAAATGGAAGTGTAATTAAACGATACTAAGTGAATATGAACTAATCCATAATTGTAATCATAATTGTAATAAACCGAAATTACAATGTACTCACTGATTTACTTAGATTGTACTCAATGCACGACCTGACATTATGTCGCCATTTAAGAATGTATACGCGGCGATATTATTATTTTTTTTATTATTATTTTTTCGTTGTGATAAATTTTGATGTGCTTTCTACTTTGCCAAATAACTGATGACTTGTTCTTTTTAAAAATTTCTTCTTCATTTTTAGATTTAGCTTAATAATGAATCCTGAGTAACTTTTGCCATGTCATGTTTTGTATACATTCTCTCTTCGTTATAAAAGATGAAGTCATGTCTTGCCTAAGCATTTAATTGTGAAACTTAAACCTTTAATTTTTACTCATATGCATATTTTAGTGTAAAGATGCATAGTTCAAATTCCACTTTTAGTTAACTTGGCAGATGATAACATCAGATCTGAAAATACGCAGATTAAGATAAAAATATAGCTTCATCTTCAAATATCTTGTTTATTCGTTTAAACATTACCGCAGCTAAAAGATTTACTTTATTTTCAAATATTGTGCAAAAACAATGCAGCATTTTCAACATTTAATAATAATGATGTTAGTAGTTTTTGGGTATATAAATCCACAAAAATTGTTCCATGTTCATTCTGATTCCAACTCAAAGGCTGAGCACTCCCTTGTTAGCAGCCTCGCTGCGAGGAGGGGGCAGAGGCCCCTTGCCTGCTTAATTTTTAGATTCCGGCCTGAGCCATGGTCGAAAGAGGTCGAACCTCTACCCCCGTAAATTCAGAGCACCACCTGTACAGTTTAGAAGTAAACTACAGTAAGAGAAACTTTTTATTTTCCTCTTCGAGTTGGGCTCTCTTCAGAAGAATTTAGTCAGTAAAGTCGATAAGTTTAGTACCAAGAGAAAGTATCAGAGTATTATAGAAAGAGAAGAATTAAAACTGTCGACCCTATGCGAGAGAGAGAGAAAAAAAATTAGAATATTATAGAAGAAAAATATCGCGAGAAATATCCGTTGCTGCCTCCCAAACAGAACCCCCGTCGATTCGAACCACCCAGGGCCATAGACGGAGGGGTTAACATATATATATATATACCTTTGGTAAGCTTCCGCCCGAGTTGTTCATTCTGACGAAGGTCAAGCTTTTCACTTCACTTTAGACCTACAGTTTAACGTAGAATCTGAACCACGCCACATCAGCAGCCGAGCGTCTTAACTACGTTGCCACCTAGGGTACCCATTTATCTACCAACCACTTTCTTTATTGTGTGGAAGGATGAACAGCTTGGTTTTGCTGCGCGCCGGCTGCCGTCGGGTCTCGAACCCGGGGCGGATGGATTCGTAGTCAGCGACGCTAAACACTACACCACCGAGGGGCATGTATATATATATATATATATATATATACGGTATATGTATATTTATATTTATATATATATATATATATATATATATTAATGTAAAGAACGATGCTTCTGCAGAATAGCGTTCCGCACAAGATGAAGAGGGAGAACGAGCAAATGAAAAATGAGGTACCTCCCAGGAATCGAACCCGGGATCATCCATTTGCCGGTCGGACATGCTATCCACTACACCAAAGTCCTCGATCAATCAGAAGTTGTAATTCTCCTAAATACGAGCGGAATCAAATGCCCTGACGGGGCACCTTCGCATGCCGTACATATATACATTTTAATTGCAAACAACAGAGTATAATTAATGTAAAGAACGACGCTTGTGTAGAAGAGCGTTCCGCACAAAATGAGGAGGGAGAACGAGCAAATGAAAAATGAGGTACCTCCCAGGAATCGAACCCAAGATCATCCAATTGCCAGTCGGACAAGCTATCCACTACAGCAAGGTCCTCAATCAATCAGTTGTCGTAATTCTCCCACACACGAGCGGAAATAAATGCCCTGAGGGGGCAATTGGGAGATCCCGGGTTCGATTCCTGGGAGGTACCTCATTTTTCATTTGCTCGTTCTCCCTCCTCATCTTGTGCGGCACGCGTAGTTCTTTACATTAATTATACTGTGTTGTTTGCAGTTAAAAAAAAATATACATATATATATATATATATATATACACACACACACACACACACACACACACACATATATATATATATATATATATATATATACACATATATATATATATGTTAACCCCTCCGTCTATGGCCTGGGTTGTTTCGAAGTCGACGGGGGTTCTAGTTAGGTGGCAGCAACGGATGTGTGACTTGTAGTGGTTTTCTTCTATATTACTCTCCGAGTTCTTCTATAGTGGCTCGGAGGATTCTGGTAGACTTACTAAAATTTTCTGAAGATTCCGGACTCTTCTTATAGCGTATCCGGAAAGTTTAATGACTAAGTTCTTCTGAAGAGAGCAAGGCTCGAAGGATAAGATAAAGAGTATTTTTACTGTAATTTACTGCTAAAATGTACAGTTAGTGCTCAGCCTCTGAATTAGCTTCTGAATGACAATGGAAGATTTTTACTGACAATGGAAGATTTTAAACCGCGACTTTTCAGATCTGATGTTATCATGATCTGCCAAGTTAACTAAAAGTGGAAATCGGACTGTGCATCTTTACACTAAAATATGCATATGAGTAAAATTTTAAGGTTTAAGATGTACAATTTAAATGCTTAGGCAAGACATGATCTCATCTTTTATAACGAAAGAGAATGTATACAAAATATGAACATTGCAAAGCTTAAGCAGGATTCCTTATTAAGCGAAATCTAAAAAAATGAATATGAGATTTTAAAAAAAGAATAGGTCACCAATTATTTGGCAAAGTAGAAAGCAAATCAAAAATTTTATCCAAACTCGCGTTGGGCGATTTTGGTCCTTATGTAAAAATGAATACACACACGTACATACATATGAATATCGGCATTATATAAAGTTAAATATATATATAATAATATACAGGATTATATAAATACATGAACCGTACAAACACATGAATTTTTAAATGGATACAAGAACTATATAAATGAATACAAGAATTACATGAAGAATATGATAGTATAGGAATATGGAAATTATTTATGGTTCATTTTTACCTTCATATATGTATATATATATTTATATATATGAGGGCTTGCGCGTCGGATCAAGTAAAGATATGCACCCCCAGCCTTCTTTAATTAGCCTTATAAAGCTAACTAACGAAAATATCAAGACCAAACCTAACCAATCGTTAAGGCAACTGTACGCCCTTGACGATTAGTTAGGTTAGGTCGTGATATTTTCGTTAGTTAGCCTTATAAGGCTAATTAAAGAAGGCTGAGGGTGCTTATCTTCACTTGATCCCGCGCGTCTTAACGTACCTAAGCAAAACCACAAGCGAAAACGTGTTTTTCATGAATATCACTATTTTCACCCTTCCTCTATCGCGTGATTTTGGTTATAATGACCTTACGACACTAGAAGTATGGCTGAAAACCTTATGAAGCGGACTACTTTTTTCACTTCTATCGCCAGCTGGGCTCTGTCGCCCAGATGTGATGCGCGTCTTAAGGCCCCAATATCCCGTTCAAATGATGGGAAGTGATGGGGGTGGGACGCTCGGTCTCTGGGTGGCGGGAACAGCAGGAGGAGCGCGAGCCAATGAAAACATGGCAGCCACGCCGCTCTGCTTTCTGATTGGCCACCCGCTCCACGCGCCGAGAGGGACACGACACGAACATCCCGCCAGTACCTTAAGACTCGCGTTGCTGTTAACAGGCGTCCTGTGTTCGTGCTCATATTGTTGAATATTGCGTGGTTTATCCTATTCACCCGGCTTCTAACTATTATCAACGTGTGCAGCAATGTCTCACCGTGCTAGTGATAGTGATGGAAAATCAATGGAATCAATCTGTGCCAGAAATCGCACCCAAAGTTCGGCATAATAAAAAAATCAAAATATTAAAAAATATATATATATATATATATATATATATATATATACACAATATAAAATATGAAAATCTATTCCAAAAACTCAACATCATCTTCATTAGCATACTTAAAACTCTAATTTAGCAACACTGAACGTTCTAGCTCAATTAATTACAGAGATACTATTGCCAGAATATTGCTGAACTTTGGAGGCGATTTGTGGCGAATTTTAATTTGGCGCTGAGGTACCTTAAGACGCGGGATTATATATATATATATATATATATATATATATATATATATATATATATATGTTATATATATATTTATATATAATGTTATATGTTTCAGACCAACAAAGACCCTAGGATCCACTCATGGCTGGTCTACCTGTGTTCGTAATTGTGTATTGTGCATGTCCTCCGTGGTGGCGGAGGGGACCTACAATTTTACGTGGGTTCCGAACCACAAGAACATAAGAACATAAAATTTTTATAGTGGGCACACTAGGGGCCACTTCGGCCCATCGAGGTGGCTCCACTATGTAAAAACTGCCTGTACATTGGCAACACCAATTTTTACAAAACTAAATAATTATCAATTTAAAACTAATTAATTATCAATTTAAAACTAAAGATAGAATCTCTGGATCCAGAGGATCAAGTCATAATAGACTACTATCCACAAATATGTTACACTCTATATCTATTTATAACCGACATGCAAATATATCAGATCCAAAGAATCCAGTCAATTTCATTACGGTATCCATCAATACCAGTACCTTGCCAACCAAAAATAAGTCACGGTCCATATCAATTGCGGACCAAGTCACAATTTACAACCATATACATTACAATATATATACTTAGGAGGAAAAGTGTAGGTGTGGCTGTAAAGACTGTACAGTAATGTAGAAATGTGTGTGCACCCATTTTGGGTCTCCCATTTAAAGGTGTTTGTGGGGCAAGTGAAGATCATGAGTTTTTCAATACCTCACAGTACTATGGGGGGCACCGCTCGGCAGAGGAATCTCTTTAAATGGGGTGTGTAAGGACAGAGAGTATCCCCTAACCCAAGATGCTGCCTCCCTATATCCCACAACACTTGTGTTGAGCTGTGGGATCTATCACCACAAAGCCTTAATTTTACTACCTTAAACTATACCCAATCTATCAACATATGCGTCTAATCGATTTTTAAACATGTTTATAGACGTGCTACTAATTACTTCTACCGGCAAACTATTCCAGCTATTTACTATTCTATGCGTAAAAAAGTTTTTGGCAACTGTTGTCTCGAACCTTCTACTTGTCAACTTACACCCGTTATTTCTAGTCCTATTATATTGAGATATTTCGAAAAAGCTATCTCTATCTACGTTATCGAACCCATTCATAATTTTGAAAACCTGGATTAGATCACCCCTTAGCCTCCGAGTCTCGAGTGTAGTCAATTTTAACTCCTTAAGCCTATCCTCGTACGACTTTGACCTAAGCGACGGAATCATCTTAGTTGCTCGTCTTTGAACTCTTTCGATTTTGTCTATATCTTTGCGCATATGCGGATTCCAAAATTGGACCGCGTACTCCAAATGGGGTCTAACTAATGATTTATAAAGAGGAACTATAATATCGCGCGATTTGTACTCAAAATTCCGAGCTATAAAACCTAACACTTTGTTCGCCTTATTGACCGCTGCTGTACTTTGTTTCGCTACTTTTAAATCACCAGTGACTATAACTCCTAAATCTTTTTCCTGCTCTACGCTTGTTAACTCTTTCCCTGACATACTATACGCAAAATTACCGTTACGCGAACCTATATGCAAAATTTTGCACTTATCGACGTTAAATCTCATTTGCCATGTGACTGACCAATCAACGATTTTATTCAGATCTTCCTGGATTTTACCTCTATCTTCGTCATTAATCGCCCTACCACCCAGCTTCGTGTCATCCGCAAACTTTGAAACTGTACTGACTAGGCCGACATCTAAATCGTTAATATATATAAGAAAAAGCAAGGGGCCCAATACAGAACCCTGAGGAACGCCACTCGCTACATTAGCCCAACACGACTCCGCTCCATCAACGACCACCCTCTGTTTCCTACCTCGCAACCACTCTTCTATCCAATTTATTACTACACCCCTGATTCCATGAGCCTTAGTTTTTTCAATGAGTCTTTTGTGCGGCACGGTGTCAAACGCTTTTTGAAAATCTAAATACACTACATCAACCGCCCGATGACTATCGTAAACGTCAACCACGCTTTGAAAAATTCTAAAAGATTAGTTAAGCAAGATTTGTTTCGCCTAAAACCGTGCTGCGTATTTCTAACTAGTTTATGCAATTCTAAGTGTTCGACTATACGATCCCTAATTATTGATTCCAGTAGCTTACCTACAACAGACGTTAAACTGATTGGCCTATAATTTCCCGCCGCACCTTTATCGCCTTTCTTAAAGATAGGTGTTACGTTTGCTAACTTGAAATTATCTGGTACGCACCCCTCAGAAATAGACGCATTAAAAATCTTTGTTAGCGGCACAACAATGCTATCTTTTAATTCTTTTAGTTGTATGGGATATATGGAATCCGGCCCGGTGATTTACGCGTTTTCATTTTATCAATATAGCGCATTACCTCCCCTTCACTAACCACATATTATCCAAAATATTACCATTATCAAAAGGTATTATGTCTATGACCGTAGGGATATTCGTTACATCTTCTATAGTAAAAACTGACGTAAAAAATTCGTTTAGCAAGGTAGCCATTTCCTTGTTTTCAGAAACTAGATCTCCGTTAACATTTTTCAACGGCCCCAAGACACTTTTTACTGGATTTCTATTGTTGACGTATTGAAAGAATCGCTTGGGGTTTTCTTTACCGTCACGAGCTATGGAGATTTCAAATTCGCGCTTGGACTTTTTTATTACACTTTTCGCTTCACGCCTTAGAGATATGTAGTTGTTTCGTAACCACAAATTGTCTTTATCGCACTTATGTAGCCTATAAGCCCTATCTCTACTCTTTATAATGTCTCCTACTCTAGAAGTAAACCACAAGGGCTTGTTGTTTACTTTCGCACGCTTAATTTTGTACGGTACACATTCCTCATTTATAGTCCTAAATACTGTTTCGAACGATTCCCACATTAGTTTTGCGTTGGAGTTCCCCATTACGTTTTCCCAATTGACGTGTGACAATTTATTTCGAAATTTACAAAAGTCTGCGTGCTGGAAGTTAGGAATTTTAGTCGAGTTAGTTGGTTTCGAGTGACTTACTGAGAGGACAAACTCTACCATATTGTGATCGCTATTGCTTAACGGTTCTATTACTTGAAGATCAGTAATTAGCCTATCATCCGTAGTTATTACTAAATCTAAAATACTGTCCAACCTCGTAGGTTCCCCAACCTTTTGAATAAGAAAG
>JAJOZX010007275.1:72500-224118 GCA_023014485.1 Bathynomus jamesi | reverse complement strand
AAGCATAATTCGATAAAGCTGCTCTGTATTGTTCAAAAGTAAATTGAAAATAGTTTATGCTTTAAATAGTTCTCTTTAAAAGTTAACTTTTTCTAGAAAACGATTTAAAGTGTAAACTATTTTCAATTTACTTTTAGATAATACAGAGCAGTTTTATGGATTATATTTTAGGAAGTGTGCTGAAACCCTGTATAGATTATAGTAAATTTTACACACCAAAGAAAATGTTACCATTTTAGTTATAATTCAGTTTTGTGGCTGACGAAAATATTTTATTAAAGCAAAAAACTGTAAAAAAGAATATACTTAATGAGATTCTCTGTAAAATGGGACAACACTGGAATTTCTACACTTCATGGTTGACTTTTAATAACAGCCAAATATTGTACAGATAATTCTCGGACACCCTGTATATCAGTTCACGAAAGTCTGGTCTGGAAGCAGCATCTTGGAACACAATGGCATATTTTCATTGAGGGTTAGTGTTTTAATAAAACTGCAAAAACAAATATTTTTCTTAAGAGTAAATGACGTATGAACTATTTACCTTTCAATATCTTTGTGTATATCTTACTTTCTGCCTTTTCTTCACTGCCTTTTATAGTTAACATCGGGAATGTTTGTCTTCTTCCCCCACAATTCGTTGGAAAATTATATATACAGGGTGTCCGAGAATTATCTGTATAATTTTTGGCTCTTCTTTCATTATGATTATGATTATTATGATTATATGCTACTCAAAAGAAGTTAAGGGTGAAAAATATTTGTGCATATAAATATAAGCTAACGAGCTAAAATGGTGACGACTAATGACAAAATAATTCTTTGATGGCTCAAGGACAGAAAACACAAAACAAAAACTTTTGATTTGACACTAGTTTATTACCCTGATGAAAAAAAGTCATGCACCCTCCAAAATGATGTTCACACAAGTCGCAGAAGCTTCAGTAACTGGTGTAGCCACCGTTAGCATTCACACATTCTTGACAACGTTGGCGCATGCTGTTCATCAGGCGTTGGAAATAACGTTGAGGGATCGCTTGCCATTCTGCGACTAATCGCTGATCCAGTTGCCGGAGGTTGACGGCAGGGACGTGATGTGATCGAACTCGCCGCCCTAGTTCATCCCACGCATGCTCAATGGGTGACAAGTCGGGTGAATATGCAGGCCAATCCATGTGCTGAACGTTCTGCTCCTGCAGGAAGTCGGTCACCACCCTGGCACGATGAGGTCTTGCGTTGTCGTCCTGGAACCAAGCTCCTGGTCCAATCCGCTGCAGAAGTGGAATTACCAGAGGTTGAACAATCTCGTTGAGATAACGCTGACCAGTCAAATTTCCGTTGACGACGTACAGAGGGGTTCTGTGGTTCATGGATATCCTCGCCCACACCATCACACTTCCTCCTCCAAATGGTAGACGTTGAGCAACGTTGACATCAGCAGATCTCTGTCCTTGACGACGATAAACACGAGCCCGGCCATCATTGAACTGGAGCGAGAAGCGTGACTCATCTGTGAACATTGTCTCTGTCCACTGACCACGGTTCCACCGGATATGACGTCTGCACCAATCTCGGCGAGCCCTTCTGTGACGGTCAAGTAGCGGTGGTCGGACTGCAGGACGCCGTCATCGCAAACCTCGGCAGGGCCGGATTTACTTGCTTGTGGGCCCTAGGCCAAACCTTATCAGTGCCCCCCCACCAAAATGTTATATATATATATATATATATATATATCGTAATATTGTAATGTAAAAAAAAAAAAGAATTACAACATAATGTAACACATCAATAATTTTATTCAAATTAGTTTTATATCATGTACAACTTATTCTTACACAAAGGAATAATGGAAAAAAATAGTCAAATTGAAGAATAATAAATTTTGCAATAAGAATTACAACATAATGTAATACATTACACATTAATAATTTTTAATCAAATTAGTTCCATATCAAGTACATCAAAGTAAATCAAGTTCCATATCATGTACATCTTACACATAGGAATAATGGAAAAATACAATGAAACTGAAGCATAATAAATTTTGCAAGCACAACTATGTGAAGTTCAAAATGACTTTTTCCTGCTTTTTTCCATGGCAAATTTGTCAATGATACTGTTTGTGTCAAGGGATTGTAGGAGGTCCCCAGTGGGCCCCCAGTTACTGGTGGGCCCTAGGCCAATGGCCTATGTTGCCTATTGGAAAATCCGGCCCTGAACCTCGGTCTCGCAGACGATTCCTAATGGTCTGGTTGGACACGTTGGTGCCTCTGGCAGCTCTGAGTTGATCCCGAAGATGCCGTGCGGTCACAAATCGCTGTCGCAACGCCGTTATCATCAGGAAGCGGTCTTCTCGTGCTGTTGTTGATCGGGGTCTTCCAGAACGGGGGCGATTCTGAACAGCATTAGTTGTCCTGAACCTCTGCCAGAGTCTGCCGATAACGCTTTGGCTTGCATTTAGACGCTGAGCGACAGTTCTCTGAGTTTGTCCATCTTGTAGCCAGCCAATGGCCCTTCCCCTGTCTTGGATGCTGAGTTGTCGTCGAACCATCTTCAAATTTCAAGTGATGATGAATGGAAAATGCTCAGCCCTTTTATTGCTGAAATTGGCATGCATGGAATGACACTCATGCAAAACACGTGCAAATGGTGCATGAGGTGTCACAATGGGTGTTTGGAGGCAGTTTGTCAGTTTAGTCTGACTAAGTTCGTGCTTCAAATCTATGAAAAGGAAATCTGGGTTAACTTAAAAAGTTTCTAAAGATAAGTGCAATGATTGCATGTCCCATAATAACGTGATGTCTATAGTCCAAATGACAACCCAAAGGGGGATATTCTAACCCTATCTGGCTTAAAAAGACATACTTACAAAAATGATCAAAAAATTTCCTTTGACCCTTAAATTCTTTAGAGTAGTATATATGGCAACTGCATTTTTCTAAAGACTGTGACAGCTCTCTGAAAACCGGGACGTATGGACACCCTAGAATCAGTACAAGTATTTTTCACTGTTCTCGAATAAAAAATTCACCCTGTATATACGATCATCACAACATACACTTATTTACAGTATTTATCAGTAAATCAATTATGACACTTCAATATTAATCATTGGTTTCCCTTAAAGTTTTAAAAGCCAAAGAAAATATTATTATTAAATTTAAGGACGAACTCCTTCATTTAGGGTGAATTAATTAATTAAGTTATATTAACCAATTGGAACCTTAATTTGTTTATTATCTAATTATGTAATAGGGACAAAGCAAGTTATATCCACAGAAAATATTTAGATAGTTGAGAGTCCAGCCATTTAAAGAGGTCAGTATTTAAACGTCAGCCAGGCGTTTAAATACTGGCGGCTTCATTGATTCAAGCTCCGAAGGGGTTCATGGACTGTTGCGTTATTGTTATTTACTTTTAATGTAACTTAACTACGTTATTTAGTTTGAAATTAGAAAACCATAATAAATTCTTAATTACGAGGGTGGAAATGAACGCATTTACACTCTAATTTTAATATTACTTTTTACACTGATTTACGTCTTCGACATGCGAGAGATATTTGGCAGAAAAATTATGATAGCCCAATTACAGCAGCACTCCACTGTATATCTACATAAATTAACCTAACTGTATTTAAAGAAAACAGTAACGCAGGACGTACAGTTAGGTTAGATTTACATTTCAAAATAGGTTAGATTTACATTTCAAAATTCTAAAAATGCATCAATTATAAACAAAAAGCACCACATTTAGGCTAAACTAACTAAGATAGAACCACTATTGTTGTTGAAAACCAGTTTGCGAAATTTGAGTAGATTAATTTACATTTATGTATGACAAAAAAAAATTAAATTTAAAGTTCCTAAATTGTAGTGGTAAAAAGTTACCATATTATTATTTATAAATAATTATATTTAAAAAATTATAGAAGACTACCTTAAATTTCCATTTTCTTTTAATTGAAGTGAGCGGAGTCAATCAGGTATTTTTCACTATATAAAAATAATTTTAGTTTAACTACTTTTTAATTACTTTTAAATCTTTATGAATTCTATAAAGAGCGTTTGCAATACCTTTTGTCATCTATAATTAACCCTTGAAAATGACTAAAACAGATGGATTTTGTTTTTGGAAATATTGATCCATCAAATGTAATGTGTTCATGCATACGACATAAGACAGTATTTCTGAAATAGTTAAGCATACTTACCTGGCACAAAGGATACCACGATCGAGAAGGTGGTTTTTCAAGGCGAGGCTCATCATTGCACTTCGATGTTTCTGACCCTTGCGATTATCCCAAATGTGGATAACTCGAGTGCGTAATTTTTGGTAGCAGGGGACTGCGTTCGCGCTATCCCCTTATAATAAGATCTAAAGTTTGTTATCAAGTAAGTTATTTATTGTCATGGTGGTTAAACTAGTTTTTCCTCGAATCTTCGTCCTATTAAGCTCTAGTGTTAAATAATGTACGTTAATGTAATTTGATTATTTTTTTATAAGTTTAATAGGTAATAAATCCAGAAAATGCAATAAGTTTATTAGAAGCAAGATTTCGACCTACTGTAAGTTCTTCATCAAGTGTGATTGGAAAGGGAGAAATTATACTGCAGGAAAATAAATTTTATATAAAAATAATGGCAAAATAAAGGACATTTTATAATGGAGTTTTGACAGGCTTGGAAAATTACTGTGCATATATATATATGGTATTTGTCATTTACCATTACTTATTCGGACTATAGTGGATTTAATTATCCCAGAAGAGTTCCTTGTTCCATGCACTGTCTGTGTGTATCATAAAAAACTCAGGGGACCATTCTGAGTTCATTCCCATATATATATATATATATATATATATATATATATATATATATATGCGCCCGGTTAGGTAAGTTGTGATATTTTCGTTAGCTTAAATGAAAATGACGAGCAGAAATACATAATAAACAGTTTGGTAGTCCCGATAATACGTAAGTACTATATATATATATATATATATATATATCGTAAAGAACGACGCTTGTATAGGAGACATTCCGCGCAAGATGAGGAGGGAGAACGAACAAATGAAAAAGTGAGGTAACCACCCGGGAATCGAACCTGGGATCTTCCGATTGCCGGTCAGATATGATAACCACTACACCATGGTCCTCACTCGATCAGAAGTCGTAATTCTCCTACATACGCGCAGAAACCAATGCCCCGAGGGAGGCACCTCCCGCATGCCGCACCTATATATACATTTCAACTGCAAAGAACGCAGTATAATTAACGTAAAGAACGACGCGGAATGTCTCCTATACAAGCGTCGTTCTTTACGTTAATTATACTGCGTGTTCTTTGCAGTTGAAATGTGTATATACAGTGGTGGGCACCGTTAACCAAAAAGTTAACTTCGATAACGATAATCCGTTAACCCCAATTTTTAACTCCGATAACGATAATCCGATAATTTTACTACAAAGTTAACGGAAGTTAACGATAATCTGTTAATGATAACTATTTCTTTACTAACATTTAAAAAAATCAAGGAAAAAAGCTTTAAAACCCATAGAAAATGTTTATTTATGCAAAATCCAACAATAAATAGGTATTTAACTATTTTTACATGTTTTGAAATCCTTGTAACCACTAACCATTAACTAAATTTTAATTTACCAGAGAATTATTATGGCGGGAACTGAAGTTATGGCGGTTTGAATTCATTCGCGGAGCGGTGATCTTTCGTGAATAACTCCTCGCAGTTAACGTGTTAACGGACTTTAACAGACAAAATATCGAGTTATCGGAAGTTAACTGGTCCGATAACGATAAATGGAAATTAAATTCCGTTAATAGTCTGTTAAAAAAAGTTAACTTCGTTAATTAACTGTTATCGGATTAACGCTTTAGTGCCCAACACTGTGTGTGTGTATATATATATATATATATATATATATACTGTATAATAAGTTGGAGCAACAAGCTTGACCTTCGTCAGAATAAACAATTCATAATTAAGACTAAAATTTAAGCCTTTTTTGTGGTGTCGGTTAAATTTACTATAATCTATACTTCGGTTTACCTACAAAAGCATAATTCGATAAAGCTGCTCTGTATTGTTCAAAAGTAAATTGAAAATAGTTTATGCTTTAAATAGTTCTCTTTAAAAGTTAACTTTTTCTAGAAAACGATTTAAAGTGTAAACTATTTTCAATTTACTTTTAGATAATACAGAGCAGTTTTATGGATTATATTTTAGGAAGTGTGCTGAAACCCTGTATAGATTATAGTAAATTTTACACACCAAAGAAAATGTTACCATTTTAGTTATAATTCAGTTTTGTGCTGACGAAAATATTTTATTAAAGCAAAAAACTGTAAAAAAGAATATACTTAATGAGATTCTCTGTAAAATGGGACAACACTGGAATTTCTACACTTCATGGTTGACTTTTAATAACAGCCAAATATTGTACAGATAATTCTCGGACACCCTGTATATCAGTTCACGAAAGTCTGGTCTGGAAGCAGCATCTTGGAACACAATGGCATATTTTCATTGAGGGTTAGTGTTTTAATAAAACTGCAAAAACAAATATTTTTCTTAAGAGTAAATGACGTATGAACTATTTACCTTTCAATATCTTTGTGTATATCTTACTTTCTGCCTTTTCTTCACTGCCTTTTATAGTTAACATCGGGAATGTTTGTCTTCTTCCCCCACAATTCGTTGGAAAATTATATATATACAGGGTGTCCGAGAATTATCTGTACAATTTTTGGCTCTTCTTTCATTATGATTATGATTATTATGATTATATGCTACTCAAAAGAAGTTAAGGGTGAAAAATATTTGTGCATATAAATATAAGCTAACGAGCTAAAATGGTGACGACTAATGACAAAATAATTCTTTGATGGCTCAAGGACAGAAAACACAAAACAAAAACTTTTGATTTGACACTAGTTTATTACCCTGATGAAAAAAAGTCATGCACCCTCCAAAATGATGTTCACACAAGTCGCAGAAGCTTCAGTAACTGGTGTAGCCACCGTTAGCATTCACACATTCTTGACAACGTTGGCGCATGCTGTTCATCAGGCGTTGGAAATAACGTTGAGGGATCGCTTGCCATTCTGCGACTAATCGCTGAGCCAGTTGCCGGAGGTTGACGGCAGGGACGTGATGTGATCGAACTCGCCGCCCTAGTTCATCCCACGCATGCTCAATGGGTGACAAGTCGGGTGAATATGCAGGCCAATCCATGTGCTGAACGTTCTGCTCCTGCAGGAAGTCGGTCACCACCCTGGCACGATGAGGTCTTGCGTTGTCGTCCTGGAACCAAGCTCCTGGTCCAATCCGCTGCAGAAGTGGAATTACCAGAGGTTGAACAATCTCGTTGAGATAACGCTGACCAGTCAAATTTCCGTTGACGACGTACAGAGGGGTTCTGTGGTTCATGGATATCCTCGCCCACACCATCACACTTCCTCCTCCAAATGGTAGACGTTGAGCAACGTTGACATCAGCAGATCTCTGTCCTTGACGACGATAAACACGAGCCCGGCCATCATTGAACTGGAGCGAGAAGCGTGACTCATCTGTGAACATTGTCTCTGTCCACTGACCACGGTTCCACCGGATATGACGTCTGCACCAATCTCGGCGAGCCCTTCTGTGACGGTCAAGTAGCGGTGGTCGGACTGCAGGACGCCGTCATCGCAAACCTCGGCAGGGCCGGATTTACTTGCTTGTGGGCCCTAGGCCAAACCTTATCAGTGCCCCCCCACCAAAATGTTATATATATATATATATATATATATATATCGTAATATTGTAATGTAAAAAAAAAAAGAATTACAACATAATGTAACACATCAATAATTTTATTCAAATTAGTTTTATATCATGTACAACTTATTCTTACACAAAGGAATAATGGAAAAAAATAGTCAAATTGAAGAATAATAAATTTTGCAATAAGAATTACAACATAATGTAATACATTACACATTAATAATTTTTAATCAAATTAGTTCCATATCAAGTACATCAAAGTAAATCAAGTTCCATATCATGTACATCTTACACATAGGAATAATGGAAAAATACAATGAAACTGAAGCATAATAAATTTTGCAAGCACAACTATGTGAAGTTCAAAATGACTTTTTCCTGCTTTTTTCCATGGCAAATTTGTCAATGATACTGTTTGTGTCAAGGGATTGTAGGAGGTCCCCAGTGGGCCCCCAGTTACTGGTGGGCCCTAGGCCAATGGCCTATGTTGCCTATTGGAAAATCCGGCCCTGAACCTCGGTCTCGCAGACGATTCCTAATGGTCTGGTTGGACACGTTGGTGCCTCTGGCAGCTCTGAGTTGATCCCGAAGATGCCGTGCGGTCACAAATCGCTGTCGCAACGCCGTTATCATCAGGAAGCGGTCTTCTCGTGCTGTTGTTGATCGGGGTCTTCCAGAACGGGGGCGATTCTGAACAGCATTAGTTGTCCTGAACCTCTGCCAGAGTCTGCCGATAACGCTTTGGCTTGCATTTAGACGCTGAGCGACAGTTCTCTGAGTTTGTCCATCTTGTAGCCAGCCAATGGCCCTTCCCCTGTCTTGGATGCTGAGTTGTCGTCGAACCATCTTCAAATTTCAAGTGATGATGAATGGAAAATGCTCAGCCCTTTTATTGCTGAAATTGGCATGCATGGAATGACACTCATGCAAAACACGTGCAAATGGTGCATGAGGTGTCACAATGGGTGTTTGGAGGCAGTTTGTCAGTTTAGTCTGACTAAGTTCGTGCTTCAAATCTATGAAAAGGAAATCTGGGTTAACTTAAAAAGTTTCTAAAGATAAGTGCAATGATTGCATGTCCCATAATAACGTGATGTCTATAGTCCAAATGACAACCCAAAGGGGGATATTCTAACCCTATCTGGCTTAAAAAGACATACTTACAAAAATGATCAAAAAATTTCCTTTGACCCTTAAATTCTTTAGAGTAGTATATATGGCAACTGCATTTTTCTAAAGACTGGACAGCTCTCTGAAAACCGGGACGTATGGACACCCTAGAATCAGTACAAGTATTTTTCACTGTTCTCGAATAAAAAATTCACCCTGTATATACGATCATCACAACATACACTTATTTACAGTATTTATCAGTAAATCAATTATGACACTTCAATATTAATCATTGGTTTCCCTTAAAGTTTTAAAAGCCAAAGAAAATATTATTATTAAATTTAAGGACGAACTCCTTCATTTAGGGTGAATTAATTAATTAAGTTATATTAACCAATTGGAACCTTAATTTGTTTATTATCTAATTATGTAATAGGGACAAAGCAAGTTATATCCACAGAAAATATTTAGATAGTTGAGAGTCCAGCCATTTAAAGAGGTCAGTATTTAAACGTCAGCCAGGCGTTTAAATACTGGCGGCTTCATTGATTCAAGCTCCGAAGGGGTTCATGGACTGTTGCGTTATTGTTATTTACTTTTAATGTAACTTAACTACGTTATTTAGTTTGAAATTAGAAAACCATAATAAATTCTTAATTACGAGGGTGGAAATGAACGCATTTACACTCTAATTTTAATATTACTTTTTACACTGATTTACGTCTTCGACATGCGAGAGATATTTGGCAGAAAAATTATGATAGCCCAATTACAGCAGCACTCCACTGTATATCTACATAAATTAACCTAACTGTATTTAAAGAAAACAGTAACGCAGGACGTACAGTTAGGTTAGATTTACATTTCAAAATAGGTTAGATTTACATTTCAAAATTCTAAAAATGCATCAATTATAAACAAAAAGCACCACATTTAGGCTAAACTAACTAAGATAGAACCACTATTGTTGTTGAAAACCAGTTTGCGAAATTTGAGTAGATTAATTTACATTTATGTATGACAAAAAAAAATTAAATTTAAAGTTCCTAAATTGTAGTGGTAAAAAGTTACCATATTATTTTTATAATAATTATATTTAAAAAATTATAGAAGACTACCTTAAATTTCCATTTTCTTTTAATTGAAGTGAGCGGAGTCAATCAGGTATTTTTCACTATATAAAAATAATTTTAGTTTAACTACTTTTTAATTACTTTTAAATCTTTATGAATTCTATAAAGAGCGTTTGCAATACCTTTTGTCATCTATAATTAACCCTTGAAAATGACTAAAACAGATGGATTTTGTTTTTGGAAATATTGATCCATCAAATGTAATGTGTTCATGCATACGACATAAGACAGTATTTCTGAAAAAGTTAAGCATACTTACCTGGCACAAAGGACACCACGATCGAGAAGGTGGTTCCTTCAGGGTGAGGCTCATCATTGCACTTCGATGATGCTGACCCTTGCGATTATCCCAAATGTGGATACCTCGAGTGCGTAATTTTTGGTAGCAGGGGACTGCGTTCGCGCTATCCCCTTATAATAAGATCTAAAATTTGTTATCAAGTGAGTTATTTATTGTCTTGGTGGTTAAACTAGTTTTTCCTCGAATCTTCGTCCTATTAAGCTCTAGTGTTAAATAATGTACGTTAATGTAATTTGATTATTTTTTTATAAGTTTAAGTTTAATAGGTAATAAATCCAGAAAATGCAATAAGTTTATTAGAAGCAAGATTTCGACCTACTGTAAGTTCTTCATCAAGCGTGATTGGAAAGGGAGAAATTATACTGCAGGAAAATAAATTTTATATAAAAATAATGGCAAAATAAAGGACATTTTATAATGGAGTTTTGACAAGCTTGGAAAATTACTGTGCACACACATATACACACACACACACATATATCCGCACATTTTCTCGCATCCGCATCCGCACTTTGGACTGCGGATCTCGTGCGGATGTGGACCGTTGAGATAAAATGTCATTAATAAGCGGAAATTATCAAATTCTACTATATTAATAGAACTAGTTCATTGTGCGCAAAATTGATGCAAGCGACAAGACGAGAGGCTGTTCTTGTATGAAGTTACTCTCTTGCAACCTACTTAGATCCAGGGGTGCAGTGCCAATTTTATAGGTGCCGGAGCTCTGGTGGACCTGACAAAAGCCTGCCATTTCCTATCCTGTTTCTATATATGCCACACGATGACTAAGTATTTCGTGTTTGCACTCACTCACTAAACTGTTGATAATTAATGGAGACAATTTTTTTGTTGCTTGTTATGGTAATTCCTCCAAACTTCCTCTTGCAGAGGTGCCGGAGCGGCGCTCCGGTGAGCTCCAGCAGCACTGCACCCCTGCTTAGATCCACGTTACAAAGCTAAGTTATTTTCACCTAGTACATTAGAACGAGTTAAATCATCACTTGGCAAAGCAGTTGAAGAGCTTCAATCTCTTGAATCTGTCGCTTCGCCACCCACCAAAAGAATAAAAGTTTCAGTGACAAAACCAACACCTTCAACAAGCAAATCTATCACAGAATCTGTGTCTCAGTTTCTTCAGTCAAGCAGCAATGACGAGACCTACGCGATGTCAAAAGATGTAGTAAAAATGATCGAGAGCTATCACCAAGAAAAACGCCTGGCTGCATGTGACAATAGGGTGTGTCAATTTGGGAGGTGAAAATTAATTTTTGCCAATTCCTTCACTGAGGGGTTTTAAAAATATGTTTTTGGATGTGAAGAATTCAAATCTGCTATTATTTTTGTGATTGCTCAACACTTAGCTTGGTAAATCTACGTTTGATTAAAAAGCACATAAATTGCTCTCGGAAAACAACATTTATTAATTTTAGCTTCTCAAAATGTCAGGTAATGCTATAAAAATTTTAGTTTCTCTGCATAAAACATATCCTAGTAATCATAAAACATATCCTTGTAATCATAAAACAACATTAGAAAGTAATGACATCAGTAAAAAAAAATATTTAAACAACAAGTTTCATCAAGTCTTGCTTTGATTCGTTCTTGGACATCAGCCGCCGACTTGCTTCTTGGCCTCTGATATAGCCCTCACGTTTCTCATGTGTATACACCCTGCCTGCTGCCTCTGTGACTTGTTTCACACACCTCTTTATTGACTGAGCATGACAGGACCACTGTGGAACTTGCATAGGCTTGTCAAAGAACTTCTTTACTTCCGCTGTAGTCAGTTTACATGTCAAAGGAGGTTCAAATACCCCGTCAGACCAGTCTGTCAGCTCCAACACGGAAGAAGCACTGGGGTTGATGGAAGGTGTCTTCCTGGGACGTACAGAAAGATCTTCAAGTGTGTCATCATCTCCACCCCTCATGTCAACAATCTTTTGGACACCAGCTCTCCTCTCCTCACTGTCATCTGAGCACAAGAGTGTCTGGATTATCATTTCGCTGAATGCATACCATGCTGAGCGCTTGATGGTTGGCAAAACAGCATCCACTACAGCCTTCTTTTGCAGCCTAACTAGCCGCAGCTGAAACGAGATGTGGCGTGGGCCTTCCACCCAAGAGTGTTTTACTTTGATGTTGAACCAACAGGGGTAGTACACACCAACAATGTATTCCACTATCAGTCTTAAGTTGTTGAGGGTTTTGCCTTTAAGGCCATGTTTTGAAACCCATATGCGACAAAGCCTGTTTGCTGTTGTCAACCACCTTGAATGGCTCACTGGACCAATTTCAAGAAGGGCCAGATCTGTGGGAAGTTCTCCTGTCCTTATGGCCTGTGTGATCCTATACCCGTACGCTTGATCAGTAGAGAGATCCTTTACGACATTGTCACTCAGTGAAGTAAGAGGCTCTCCAATTGAGAGTTTGGTGAATGAAGGATCAATTTCAAGTTCGGTTGCAGTGTCTAGCATCTTGCCAATGTTACCTGTCCACTTGTTGTTAGACAAGGTCTTCCCATCCAGTGCTGTGATCAAGTGTCGCAGGGGTAACTCGTTAGTGTGGAGGGCACAAACCAACCAGATCAGCTTACGGCAAAGCTTGACCTCTACCCAATGCATGGAACCACCCTCCCAGCCAGTGTTAACATTTGTAGAATCACCTCCAATGGCCTGCAGGCTTTTATCAATGCCCTTCTTCTTCATGAAATCTACAAGATTATCAGCAATAACTTCAGCAGGTTTTTTTCTCGTTGAGCCTTTCTCAGGAGTGAAGTGGTAGAGATATCTTCCACCTGGCTCACTGCACACAGAATAATGCTCTTCTTTGATGATGCTGGGGAACTGACGATCTGAATTGTCTGCTTTCAGCATAACTTTAGTTGTATCTTGACGGCCGTCAAAGAAGACGCAGTCAATTTCACCCTTCTTACAAAGATCATCAAATTCCTGATCCGGGGATCTCATAACTTTTTCTTGGGCCCTCTTGACTTTATTGTGATCAACTACAAGTCTCTTGTCTTCTTCAGTGATCAAGCCAGCATCCATAAAGGCAGCAGTGGTGATGGCAGCTGTGGCACGCAGGCCAACACCATATCTGATGCTATGCATAGCAACATTAGGTATTTCTAATGTGTTGTACTCTGGCTTTTTATTGGAAGTTGAAGACGTGCTTGGTATTTCTAATGTCACTTCATAACTTCCATCCTTTCCATCTTGAGCATCAGCTATTTGTTCTTCATTTTCATCATCAGAGAAAATTATTTCATTTGATGGCATTGAAACATCCTGCTTACTTGTCTGCTTATATTCAGCAAGCCTTCTTCTTTCGTCTTCTTGCCGCTTCTGCTTTTTGACTTGTCTGTTGTGCTCAGGTTGATCTGGCAAGCCAATCTGATGTGGTCCAATAGAACCAGACTTGTCTCTCTGACCTTTAATGAAAGCAAGTTCCTTCACAGGGATCTTCATCTTCCTAGGGCATGTACAGTTAATGTGAGTTTCGTTTTTGCAACCAGCATCTGCAAGGCAGCCAAATTCAGAGCAGAGAACAATTTTACACTTGCAACTGAGGATGTCAAAAAGCTTGTCAAGTTTTGCAATGAAAGCCTCTTTGACATGTAGCTTTCCTCTCCTAAGAGATATGTTTTTGGCCTGCTCCCAGCTCTCTTGGATCTTGTTTAAGATTGTGACTCGTGAATTTACAACGGGGGCTACAAAATAACTGTTTGCTCGTTCCCACTTTTCAAGCACTTTAGGGTAAATGTCCTTTGCAAGACTGGCTGCTGGGTAGTTTCTCACATCCTCACCACTTTGTTCTCTTAGCAGTAGCCCATATTTCAGAACGTCTCGCAGAGTTGGGAGTTCAGAGGGCAACAACTCTCTACCAGTTCCAATTAGGTTGCTCATATGTGTGAATGTCCCCAGTCTTGTCCTCCTTTTAGAAGCCATTGTAGGTCAATTCCCACGGGTTAGGATGGTAGCACTGACGGACAAGTAATCTTCAGCACACTGATGAATATGTTTCAACCTGTGAAATAAGCAAAAACAGCAGTGCATTATATATACAGCATATATAATTATTAATATAATAATTATTATATAATTCCACAAAAAAGTCAAAAAAGTCACTATTTTTATGTAGCTTCTTACCAAGCAAAACTAAATTATATTAAATTAACAAAAATATCTTTAGAATTCCTAAGTCATGCTGCAACTTTTTAGCACCCCTCATATTTGGAATTTGAAAGTTGAAAAATTCGACACACCCTAATGTGACAATCCTATTAGTTGGTGGAAAAATACGCAGAATATCTATCCATACTTGAGTAAACTTGCAAGGAAACATTTAGCCTGTCCTCCAACAAACGTACCAAGCTAGAGATTATTTAGCAGTGCTGGATTAATATATGATGAAAAGAGAAACAGACTGGCAGCAGAAAAGGCAGAAAAATTAATGTTCCTTAAGCATAACCTTCCTATAATTAAGTTTGAACATTAAACGATGAACATCTTAGTTTACTTTATTTTAATTACTCATTTATAAATATGCCTAATAAAACTTTAAACTTAATATAAATAGTTATCAAGCTAATTAAAGATCTCTTTCTATAAGGGTGGAGGTTGGGGAAAGAGGTCGGTGGGGTGCATTTGAGTTGGGTTCACGTCCCGCATCCTGGTAACACAATTATGGTTTCTAATTGTGGCTGAAACTCAACAAAATATAACGAATTTATTTGCAGACGAATTCACTAATTGATTTCTATATTAGTTAGATGCTTGATATTATTTTATATGTTCAGAGAAAAGTACAGCAATTATTGTACAATTAATCAATTATACTACATTATAGCTACAGCTCTCTCTATATAATAACTTATTATATACGTTAAACACAACAAATCTCGAATATATCCTAAAAAATAACGAAAATGTAGACATCCGCATCCGCATCCGCGGATGTTGAAATCAAACATCCTCATCCGCATCCTAGGATGTGAAAAAAATGACATCCGCTACATCACATATATATATATATATATATATGCGCCCGGTTAGGTAAGTTGTGATATTTTCGTTAGCTTAAATGAAAATGACGAGCAGAAATACATAATAAACAGTTTGGTAGTCCCGATAATACGTAAGTACTATATATATATATATACAGTGCCCGCGAAAAGTATCCGATCACCCTTAAAATTTGTATTTTTTACATAAAAAACAATGTTTAAATGTATACTAACCTTATATTAGTATTTTGTCATCTGTCCTTTGGTTTGGATGACTTGTTCTAGACATTTTGGCATGGATTTAATCAAGTTTTGACAAACTTCCACTGATATTTCCTTGCACCATACCTTTTTGATGGCCTCTTGTAATTTTTCGACTGAGCCAGTGTCGTGGCATTCAACCTTATTTTTTATTATTAGCCACAGATTTTCTATCGGATTGAGATCTGGACTATTACCAGGCCAATCCAAAATATCAAATTTATTGTCAGTAATCCATTTTGTCACTATTTTGGCCCTGTGACATGGTGCACCATCATGCATGTATGTTTTTGTCCTTTGGATTGCCATTGCCATTGGAAGTTTATCCTGTAGCATTGCTAAATACCGTGCACCATTCATAGTTGTGTTCTTCGGAAGAAAATATAAGTTTCCACGCCCATAGTAACCGAAACAACCCCAAACCATCACACTTGGAGGGTGTTTCATTGTCTTTAGGGTGTATTTAGGGTCCATCCTATTTGAGCCAATAGGCCGGTGAACCTTTTTTGGACAACTTCTGAATGTCAAAAATGTCGACTCATCGCTAAATAAAACCTTCTTCCAGTCATCAACAGTCCAATGAATGTATTTTTTACAAAATGCGACACGTTTTTTACGCATTTTTTCATTAATGAACGGTTTCTTAGCAGCATGGCGAGATGGTAATCCGAGTTCTTTTTGGAGCCGCTCCTGGATAGTTCGTTCAGAAACACCAGATAACAAATTATTCATATTAAATTTTATTTCTTTCGCAGTTATTGTTGGGTTTTTCAATACTAAACGTTTCATAAGTTTGTCTGTTTGCGAATTTGTTTTTCTCGGTCTGCCAGATCGTTTTTTAGGGACTGGCGTGGTTAGGCCACCATTGTTCTCAGCCCGTGAAACCCATAAATTAACGGTACTTTGGGATATGTTTAATTCCTTAGCTATCTGTCTCTGTGATTTCCCACATGCATGCAAAGCAACAATAGCACCTCGACAATCACTCTTAAGTTGTTTTTTAGCACACATTATATATAAATTTTATTTACACCACTTTCTGTAAAAAAAAAAAAAAATCAAGAAATTTACACAAACAGTGAAATCTGACAAATTTGAGACACAGCCACCCGCAACGAAGGCTACCAGAACACTAATTTGAGAATGCGTTGGATAGCTCTCATATCAGCGAGCAACCTCAAAGTTACCAGATGTCGCTAGAACAAATAGAAAGTGAATTACGTGTCTCTGAATATCAAGGGAAAATATTGTATTTTCTTGAGTGATCGGATACTTTTCGCGGGCACTGTATATATATATATATATATATATATATATATATATATATATATCGTAAAGAACGACGCTTGTATAGGAGACATTCCGCGCAAGATGAGGAGGGAGAACGAACAAATGAAAAAGTGAGGTAACCACCCGGGAATCGAACCCGGGATCTTCCGATTGCCGGTCAGATATGATAACCACTACACCATGGTCCTCACTCGATCAGAAGTCGTAATTCCCCTACATACGCGCAGAAACCAATGCCCCGAGGGGGGCACCTCCCGCATGCCGCACCTATATATACATTTCAACTGCAAAGAACGCAGTATAATTAACGTAAAGAACGACGCGGAATGTCTCCTATACAAGCGTCGTTCTTTACGTTAATTATACTGCGTGTTCTTTGCAGTTGAAATGTATATACAGTGGTGGGCACCGTTAACCAAAAAGTTAACTTCGATAACGATAATCCGTTAACCCCAATTTTTAACTCCGATAACGATAATCCGATAATTTTACTACAAAGTTAACGGAAGTTAACGATAACTATTTCTTTACTAACATTTAAAAAAATCAAGGAAAAAAGCTTTAAAACCCATAGAAAATGTTTATTTATGCAAAATCCAACAATAAATAGGTATTTAACTATTTTTATCAAGTTTTGCAACTTTTTTGCTTAACTTTTTTTTTTATTTTTAATAAAAAATGTACTGATTACATGTTTTGAAACCCTTGTAACCACTAACCATTAACTAAATTTTAATTTACCGGAGAATTATTATGGCGGGAACTGAAGTTATGGCGGTTTGAATTCATTCGCGGAGCGGTGATCTTTCGTGAATAACTCCTCGCAGTTAACGTGTTAACGGACTTTAACAGACAAAATATCGAGTTATCGGAAGTTAACTGGTCCGATAACGATAAATGGAAATTAACTTCCGTTAATAGTCTGTTAAAAAAAGTTAACTTCGTTAATTAACTGTTATCGGATTAACGCTTTAGTGCCCAACACTGTGTATATATATATATATATATATATATATATATATATAATAAGTTGGAGCAACAAGCTTATATATAATAAGTTGGAGCAACAAGCTTGAACTTCGTCAGAATAAACAATTCATAATTAAGACTAAAATTTAAGCCTTTTTTGTGGTGTCGGTTAAATTTACTATAATCTATACTTCGGTTTACCTACAAAAGCATAATTCGATAAAGCTGCTCTGTATTGTTCAAAAGTAAATTGAAAATAGTTTATGCTTTAAATAGTTCTCTTTAAAAGTTAACTTTTTCTAGAAAACGATTTAAAGTGTAAACTATTTTCAATTTACTTTTAAATAATACAGAGCAGTTTTATGGATTATATTTTAGGAAGTGTGCTGAAACCCTGTATAGATTATAGTAAATTTTACACACCAAAGAAAATGTTACCATTTTAGTTATAATTCAGTTTTGTGGCAGACGAAAATATTTTATTAAAGCAAAAAACTGTAAAAATGAATATACAGGGTGTCCGAGAATTATCTGTACAACTTTTGGCTGTTATTAAAAGTCAACCATGAAGTGTAGAAATTCCAGTGTTGTCCCATTTTACAGAGAATCTCATTACGTTTTTTCTGATACCAAGTTTTGACAAGTTTTTTAGAAATTCCAGTGTGTCCGAACATTATCTGTACAATTCGATATGTGCACCATTAGTGATTCGCAAAACATCCAATCGATACTCCAAATGTTGCCATGTACGCTGCAGCATATCCACATCAATTCGCTCAATAGCAGCTGTGATTCTTGCTTTTAAATCATCAATGTCTGTCACCCGCGTACATTTCTAAAAAACTTGTCAAAACGTGGTATCAGAAAAAAACGTAATGAGATTCTCTGTAAAATGGGACAACACTGGAATTTCTACACTTCATGGTTGACTTTTAATAACAGCCAAAAATTGTACAGATAATTCTCGGACACCCTGTATATCAGTTCACGAAAGTCTGGTCTGGAAGCAGCATCTTGGAACACAATGGCATATTTTCATTGAGGGTTAGTGTTTTAATAAAACTGCAAAAACAAATATTTTTCTTAAGAGTAAATGACGTATGAACTATTTACCTTTCAATATCTTTGTGTATATTTTACTTTCTGCCTTTTCTTCACTGCCTTTTATAGTTAACATCGGGAATGTTTGTCTTCTTCCCCCACAATTCGTTGGAAAATTATATATATACGGGTGTCCGAGAATTATCTGTACAATTTTTGGCTCTTCTTTCATTATGATTATGATGATTATCATGATTATATGCTACTCAAAAGAAGTTAAGGGTGAAAAATATTTGTGCATATAAATATAAGCTAACGAGCTAAAATGGTGACGACTAATGACAAAATAATTCTTTGATGGCTCAAGGACAGAAAACACAAAACAAAAACTTTTGATTAGACACTAGTTTATTACCCTGATGAAAAAAAGTCATGCACCCTCCAAAATGATGTTCACACAAGTCGCAGAAGCTTCAGTAACTGGTGTAGCCACCGTTAGCATTCACACATTCTTGACAACGTTGGCGCATGCTGTTCATCAGGCGTTGGAAATAACGTTGAGGGATCGCTTGCCATTCTGCGACTAATCGCTGAGCCAGTTGCCGGAGGTTGACGGCAGGGACGTGATGTGATCGAACTCGCCGCCCTAGTTCATCCCACGCATGCTCAATGGGTGACAATTCGGGTGAATATGCAGGCCAATCCATGTGCTGAACGTTCTGCTCCTGCAGGAAGTCGGTCACCACCCTGGCACGATGAGGTCTTGCGTTGTCGTCCTGGAACCAAGCTCCTGGTCCAATCCGCTGCAGAAGTGGAATTACCAGAGGTTAAACAATCTCGTTGAGATAACGCTGACCAGTCAAATTTCCGTTGACGACGTACAGAGGGGTTCTGTGGTTCATGGATATCTTCGCCCACACCATCACACTTCCTCCTCCAAATGGTAGACGTTGAGCAACGTTGACATCAGCAGATTTCTGTCCTTGACGACGATAAACACGAGCCCGGCCATCATTGAACTGGAGCGAGAAGCGTGACTCATCTGTGAACATTGTCTCTGCCCACTGACCACGGTTCCATCGGATATGACGTCTGCACCAATCTCGGCGAGCCCTTCTGTGACGGTCAAGTAGCGGTAGTCGGACTGCAGGACGCCGGCATCGCAAACCTCGGCAGGGCCGGATTTACTTGCTTGTGGGCCCTAGGCCAAACCTTATCAGTGCCCCCCCCCCAAAAAAAATATTATTTATATATATATATCGTAATATTGTAATGTAAAAAAAAAAAGAATTACAACATAATGTAACACATCAATAATTTTATTCAAATTAGTTTTATATCATGTACAACTTATTCTTACACAAAGGAATAATGGAAAAAAATAGTCAAATTGAAGCATAATAAATTTTGCAATAAGAATTACAACATAATGTAATACATTACACATTAATAATTTTTAATCAAATTAGTTCCATATCAAGTACATCAAAGTAAATCAAGTTCCATATCATGTACATCTTACACACAGGAATAATGGAAAAATACAATGAAACTGAAGCATAATAAATTTTGCAAGCACAACTATGTGAAGTTCAAAATGACTTTTTCCTGCTTTTTTCTATGGCAAATTTGTCAATGATACTGTTTGTGTCAAGGGATTGTAGGAGGTCCCCAGTGGGCCCCCAGTTACTGGTGGGCCCTAGGCCAATGGCCTATGTTGCCTATTGGAAAATCCGGCCCTGAACCTCGGTCTCGCAGACGATTCCTAATGGTCTGGTCGGACACGTTGGTGCCTCTGGCAGCTCTGAGTTGATCCCGAAGATGCCGTGCGGTCACTGTTAGAAAATCTAGAAGAGGAAGAACCATTGTTGTCCCAAGGCGATACGATGACTAAGCTGATTGATGCAGCATTGCTTGTATATATATTAAGTTAAGGTGTATATATATCCATCTCATAATTGTAAGGTTAGTGAAAAATTAACTTAATTTAGAGCTAGCATTTTTGAGCTCTTGTGGCATCATTGTTTGGTCACACTGTTGGCATCATTTTGGGACGCTGCGCGTCTTTTCTACTCGTTTGTGGGATGTCGTACGTACAGGGTGTGGTCTTGTAGAGAGCTCTCTTGCAATTCAGTTTGGTTGTTTAGATACAAGATTGTTGCACCGTGCAATAGTCCAGGTTGCGTTGTTGTTGCAAGGTTGAGAAAGAAGACCATAAATAGTATCCTTTTTTGTTTACATAAAATTCATGTAACTAAGGTCTAAGGTAGGCCCGCATCGAGTCAGCAACCCTGAGGTTATCCTGAGGTAGGACCTAATAGGATCTCAAATCCGTAAGTTTTAATTTAGCTTAACTTGGGCTTTAGGTAGAACTTGCCCTTTAGAATTTGACCGTTCACGGCTCAGCTGGGATTTTGAACCCGACAAAATAAATAAAATAACATGGTCCTTCGAACCGGATTCTACCCCAAGACTGAGTCAGTGACTATTTTTCGGCAAAGTTCTGATTGTGCAAATTGTATCCCAAGTTAGGCCTAGACGGGTTGAGTATTATTGAGTTAAGGTCCCAGGGTAAAAAGTTTGGTCGCCCAATTGCGAAACTTGGCCAGTCGTCTGTCGTTTTTGGCCTACATTTTTTCGGTTTGGTTAATTTTGGGTTATTATTGAATTAAGGTCCCAGGGTAAAGTTTGGTCGCCCAATTGCGAAACTTGGCCAGTCGTCTGTCGTGTTTGGCCTACATTTTTTCCGGTTTGGTTAATTTTGGGTTATTATTGAATTAAGGTCCCAGGGTAAAGTTTGGTCGCCCAATTGCGAAACTTGGCCAGTCGTCTGTCGTTTTTGGCCTACATTTTTTCCGGTTTGGTTAATTTTGGGTTATTATTGAATTAAGGTCCCAGGGTAAAGTTTGGTCGCCCAATTGCGAAACTTGGCCAGTCATCTGTCGTTTTTGGCCTACATTTTTTCCGGTTTGGTTAATTTTGGGTCATTATTGAATTAAGGTCCTGGGGTGGAAAATTTGGTATTCCATACTGGTGTTTGGTTAGTACCCCACCCAGCAATTCAGTTTATTTGAAAGTAAAATTTGCGTTTGATCAGTTTGGTTAAGTATTTCTGCCAATTCAGCTCATTTGGTATTGAGCCCAAGGGTTGTTTACATTGAAGATGAGTGCATCTGAATTGAACAAATTTATAAAAAGGAGAAGCGCCTACAAAGGTCTAATTACAAAGGTCATTGCCACTATAGATTCTGCCATAGAGCAAGAGGATTTACGCTTAGTGACTGCGCAGCTTTCCATATTAGAAACTAAAAAGGTTGCTCTAAGTGAGGTAAATGTTAAAATTGAGGCTCTTATAGAAGAGGATGAAATAGAAAATAACATAATTTACTTTGAAGAGATTATTGATGATATAATTAACGTAGGCCTCCGAGCAAAAGAGTTTAGTAGCTCAGTACAGTTAGAGACCAGGTCTGATAATGAAGTTAAGGTTAACAGATCTGTAGTTCAATTACCGAGGCTTGTACTCAAAACATTTTCTGGGAGTATTCAGGAATGGCAAGGATGGGCAGACAGTTTTCAATCAGCAGTTCATTCTAGTCAAGTGTTAAGTGCCGTGGAGAAGTTTAATTATTTGCGGTCCCTCTTGGAAGGGGAAGCAGCAAAGACTATAGCAGGATTAGCATTAACAGAGGCTAATTATAATGTGGCTTGGGATATATTAAAGAAGCGGTTTGGTAAGCCAGAGATCTTAATTAAAAGCCACCTCCGTGCACTTTTAGCTATACCTCCTGTTAATAATCCTAATAGTGTCAAGGAGTTACGGCAGTTATATGATGAATTTGAAATTAGAACTAGGTCCCTGGACAACTTGGGTGTAGGAATGGAAAAGTATGGTATAATGTTGGTTCCTACACTGGAGTCTAAATTGCCTAGCTCAATTTTGCTTGAATTAAGTAGGGGACACTCTGCAGAACATGTGTACATCCCCCTTCAGCAGATGTTAAGTCTTTTAGGCACAGAATTAGCAAGACGAGAGGGAGTTGAGTTTGCACAGTGGGATGGTAAACAAGGGGACAAAGGCAGACACAGCACCAAAGTTTCCACAAAAAGGAATAGCCCAGGTACAGTGTCAGCTCTACATGCCTCCTCTGAGAATAAATTAAAGGGAATCAAGGAATGCATATTTTGCGAAGGCAACCACAAGTCATATAAATGTGAGGTGGCTGAGGCCTTACCCTTTGAGGAGAGAAAGGACAGGGTAACTAAGTCCACAGCATGTTTTAAGTGTTTTTTGAAAGGTCATAGAGCAAGGTTTTGTAAGTTTAAAATTTTATGCAAAAAATGTCATGGTAGGCATCAGCCATTATTGTGTGAAAACACTCTTAGTAGGCCTACCCCAGAAGTAGAGACATCAGTGGCACATGCCACTGCTATGCAAGGGAGTAAAAGTAAAGGGGGATTATTGCAAACAACTGCAGCCTTATTAATTGGGAATGAGGGAGAAGCTACTGTAAGAGTGTTGTTTGATAGTGGTAGCCAGTGTAGTTTTATTAAGACCAGAATTTCCAGAAAATTGAAGTTTAAAGAACTTAAGAGGGAAAATTTAAGAATTTCTGGGTTTGGGGGTTCCGTTCAAAACCGAACCAAATTTAAGAAGGTAGAAGTTCTGGTTAAAGGGTTGTTACCGCAAAGTCCCACTATCAAGGTCCAAGCTGTAGAGATTAAGGAACTTTGTGCTCCAGTCACTACTTGTTTAGATATGGCATGTGTCCAAGAATTGCAAGTTAAAGGAATTAATTTGGGCAATAATAAGTTTGAGGGAACAGAAGATATTAGTCTTTTGATTGGAGCTGACTATTATTGGGACTTCATCACTGGTAATATTGTCCGTACATCTCAAGGCCCGGTAGCTATTGAAAGTAAGCTAGGCTGGATGCTACATGGTAGTTATTGCAATGAAATGGAAGTTAAGGCTCTTTTTGTTAAGATTGAGGAGAACAGCCATGGTCTGGAAAGGCATTTGAAAGCGTTTTGGGAACTTGAATCTATTGGCATAAAGGACAACCAGGCAAGTACAGTGAACAATGATGTTTTAGAGCAATTTGAAAAAGGGATTGGGTTTAGAGATGGTTGCTATGAAGTTGGCCTACCATGGAAGGATTCTTGCAAACCCGGTTCAAACCTTCAGCTAGCTAATCGGAGGTTCGAGACTTCATTGTACAGGCTAAGAAAAAATGAGTTATTGTTAATTGAATACGATGAGGCCATCCTAAGTTATGTAAGGGTGGGCTATGCTGAAAGGGTGCAAGGTGAGCTGGTGAGCCAGGAGGCACATTATCTGCCACACCATGCAGTGGTACGGCGAGACAAAACTACCACCAAACTGAGGGTAGTTTTTGATGGCTCAGCCAAGGACAAAGGTGGTGTGTCCTTGAATGACTGTTTGGATGCTGGGCCAAATTTAAATGCAGATTTATTTTCCTTGTTACTGAGATTCAGGTTTGGTAGAGTAGCATTGACTGCAGATGTGAAGCAAGCCTTTTTGCGGATAAAGTTAAAACCAGAGGACAGAGATGCAGTAAGGTATCTGTGGGTGGATACGAAAGACTTGTTGGAAAATGAACCTAAGGTTCAAGCATATAGAATGAAGTCAGTGTTGTTTGGCCTCAGCTCTAGTCCATTTCTGTTGGCAGCTACTATGCAGTACCATTTTAAGAAATATTCTGGTCTATCCTAACACTATTGAACACATAAGGAAAAAATTTTATGTTGATGATTTGCTATGTTCCGTGGATAATACAGAAATGGCTAAACAGATATTCATGGAGGCTAGAGCTATAATGAGGGAGGCTGGCATGGAGCTCAGAAAATGGCAGACCAATCATTCGCAATTACAAGAGTTTATGAGTCATTCCTCTGTAGTACCTGATGCAGCAGAAAGTATTGAGGATTCTGGTATTAAGGAGTTGTGGGCAATAGACGCAAAGGTGCTAGGCATCGTTTGGCAGCAAGATGATGATTTGTTTACCTTCAATGGGAAATCTTTAGTAGAGCTGGCTGAGAATGAGACAAGGTGGACAAAACGTACAGCTCTTAGTTTGGCTTCGAAGGTCTTTGATCCTCTTGGATTCCTGGCTCCATTTGTGATAAAGTCAAAAATTTGGTTTCAGAGCCTCTGGGAAATTGGACTTGGTTGGGACCAAGAGTTATCTGATCATATGGTGGTAAGGTGGAAATATTGGTTCAAAGAATTGGCACATCTTGGAGACATTGAAATCCCAAGATGGTACTTTGGAGAGTTGAACAATAGTCCAGACAATTTGGAGCTGCACATCTTTTGTGATGCAAGTGAGGAAGCCTATGCAACTTGTATTTATATAAGAGGCGCATTGCAAGAGGAAGTAAGTTGCAGGTTGGTTGCTGCAAAGAGCAGAGTAGCACCTTTGAAAAGGCTTTCGGTTCCAAGGTTGGAATTGATGGGTGCCGTTATTACTAGTCGGCTTGCAATTACAGTGCGAAAGTCTTTGGCCCTCTATGAAATTCCAAGCTATTATTGGACAGACTCCACTATAGTTTGGCACTGGTTAAGAAGTCAGGCAAGGAAATGGAAACCATTTGTTGCCAATAGGGTGGAGGAAATTCAAGCGCACACAGATCCCAAGCAATGGAAGTATTGTCCAGGCATCCAAAACCCCGCTGATTTACCAACACGAGGAATTTCAGTGAAAGATCTTTCACAGTCAAGTTTGTGGTGGAATGGGCCAGAGTGGCTAAAACTTGGAAGTGAAAACTGGCCTTCTAATCAGCCTATTGTAGGAGAATGCCAGGCTGAAGAAGCATGGGTGAGTGAGGTGAGAAAATGCGCTGTAAACAGTTGTCAAGTTATGCAGCAGGACCCCATATTGAGGCTTGAGGACATTAGCAGTCTGAAAAGATTGTTAAGAGTGACAGCATGGGTATATAGATTTACCAACAACATTAAGGGAGAAACAAGAAGGGAAGGAATTCTGAACAGTAATGAGATTCAGCAAGCCAGGAAATACTGGGTGGTATATATGCAGAAGAAAAAATTTGGTGAAGAGAGAGAATTGCTCACCAGCCATCCATTACAGGTTCTACCAACACATTCTGCGCTCAAGGGTTTGGATGTGTTTTTGGATCAGGATTTATTGAGAGTAGGAGGTAGACTACAGTTTTCTGGGCTTCCAGAGGAGAAAAGACATCCAATTTTGCTACCTTCTGGGGGGCACTTTGTGGACCTTTTGATCCTGGATACTCATCATAAGCTGTTACATGCTGGAGTTAGAGAAGTGATAATAGAGATTAGACAACAATTTTGGATTCCCAAAATTAGACAAGTAGTAAAAAAGGTCTTGCATAAATGTGTGGTTTGCAAGCGTTGGAGTGCAAAGCCTTATTATGAAAAGGTGGCTCCACTTCCAAGAGAACGGTGTGTCTATACTGCCCCATTTGATGTAGTGGGAGTAGACTTTGCAGGGCCAGTCTATGTGTATGAGCGAGGGGAGTCTAACAAAGGTTATATATGTCTTTTCACCTGTGCTACCACCAGAGCAATCCATTTGGAGTTGGTAAGCAACTTAAGTAGTGATGTATTTCTTTTGGCCTTTAAAAGGTTTGTGAACAGAAGGGGTTTCCCAAATAAAATCATATCGGATAATGCAAAAACCTTCAAAAAGGCTGCAAAGGAACTCCAAGAAATTTGGTCCTTGCTAAAAGAGGAAGGATTCCAATCCTACTTTTCACACCAAGGGGTACAGTGGGAGTTTATTGTTGAGAGAGCACCATGGTGGGCAGAGCTGGGCAATAAATACATTGAATGTATTTAAATACTAAATACTAAATACATGGGAGAAATGTATTTAAATACTAAATACTAAATACATTTTACGAATGTATTTAGATACTAAATACAAAATACATCAATTGTATTTAAATACATTTGTAAATACATTTTAAATACATACAAATTTTAACATATGCATTCACTAATTCATGAGTAACACAATATAAAATGCTTGATAAAGGATAAAGAAATAGTACAATCTAATTTCCGATTATATATTTCCCTTTTTAGAACAAAACAAAAAAACAAAAGAACTTAGAACTTACGATGTTCAACCAGTGACATATTATACTCATTATATCATTGCAAAATGAGTAACAATTAATGAGTAGATGAGACATAAACGTAAACATAAGACGTAAACATAAACATAAGGCACCTTACGAATTCTCTTTTATTTCACGGTTGCTGCGGATCAAAACCAATCTTTCAAAAGTTTTGTCTGAAAGAGAGTTTCTTTTGGGAGTCAAAGTGATTCCCGCGAATGAGAATATTCGCTCTACCGGTGCCGAAGATGGTAATGTCGTGTTATAGCGGAGGAACAGTCTTTTTATGAGAGGATGTTTTCCCAAACTGTTGAAACATGAACCATGCTGTACTACACTGTCGACGCGTCGTACTGTGCTAGTACAGAACGTGTATTAAACCAGTAAAAGTATTTACATTTTTATATTTTGAGTATTTAAATACATTGTATTTAAATACTCATTAAAGTATTTAAATACTATATTTAAATACATGAAAAACAATGTATTTATAAATACAGTTCTAAATACACAAATGTATTTAAATACGTATTTAAATACAAATGTATTTAAATACTGCCCAGCTCTGATGGTGGTGAGGATTTTGGGAAAGGCTAGTGAGAAGTGTAAAGTGTCCATTAAAGAAACTTTTAGCTAATGCTCATTTGAGCAAAGAAGAATTCTGCACTGTTTTATGTGAAGTAGAAGCAATGGTGAACAGTAGGCCTATCACTTTTGTTTACAACAGTAGGCAGGATGCAGAGCCATTGACACCAAATCATTTTCTTTGTGGTAAACGATTAACATCAAACCCCAGTGTGCCAGAAGACTTGCAGCCTATCCAGAGCACTCAAGGAGAGTTAACCAGACGGTTCAGGTACCTTGAAGAGCTACAAGATCAGTTATGGAAGAGGTGGCAGATGGAATAGTTGCCAGAACTCAATTATTACCCATCAGGCAAGGTAAAGGGCTTCAATGCAAATTGTATCAAGGTGGGAGAAGTGGTAATGATTGGGGATGAAAGACCAAGGCAATGCTGGAAGCTTGGCATAATTGAAGAGTTGTTTGTTGGCAAAGACAATTTAGTTAGGTCTGCACTGGTAAAGACTTCAGGAGGAAAGTTAAAGAGACCTATACAAAAACTCTATGCTTTAGAAATCAGCAAAAACACAGATAGTCAAGATGAAACATTTGAGTTACAGCCTCATGGAGAAGGCTTGGCTAACCTTGCAGAAGGTAATGACAACAATGCCTCTTCGGTGGGGAGTGTTAGAAAATCTAGAAGAGGAAGAACCATTGTTGTCCAAGGCGATACGATGACTAAGCTGATTGATGCAGCATTGCTTGTATATATATTAAGTTAAGGTGTATATATATCCATCTCATAATTGTAAGGTTAGTGAAAAATTAACTTAATTTAGAGCTAGCATTTTTGAGCTCTTGTGGCATCATTGTTTGGTCACACTGTTGGCATCATTTTGGGACGCTGCGCGTCTTTTCTACTCGTTTGTGGGATGTCGTACGTACAGGGTGTGGTCTTGTAGAGAGCTCTCTTGCAATTCAGTTTGGTTGTTTAGATACAAGATTGTTGCACCGTGCAATAGTCCAGGTTGCGTTGTTGTTGCAAGGTTGAGAAAGAAGACCATAAATAGTATCCTTTTTTGTTTACATAAAATTCATGTAACTAAGGTCTAAGGTAGGCCCGCATCGAGTCAGCAACCCTGAGGTTACCCTGAGGTAGGACCTAATAGGATCTCAAATCCGTAAGTTTTAATTTAGCTTAACTTGGGCTTTAGGTAGAACTTGCCCTTTAGAATTTGGCCGTTCACGGCTCAGCTGGGATTTTGAACCCGACAAAATAAATAAAATAACAGTCACAAAGCGCTGTCGCAACGCCGTTATCACCAGGAAGCGGTCTTCTCGTGCTGTTGTTGATCGGGGTCTTCCAGAACGGGGGCGATTCTGAACAGCATTAGTTGTCCTGAACCTCTGCCAGAGTCTGCCGATAACGCTTTGGCTTGCATTTAGACGCTGAGCCACAGTTCTCTGAGTTTGTCCATCTTGTAGCCAGCCAATGGCCCTTCCCCTGTCTTGGATGCTGAGTTGTCGTCGAACCATCTTCAAATTTCAAGTGATGATGAATGGAAAATGCTCAGCCCTTTTTTTGCTAAAATTGGCATGCATGGAATGACACTCATGCAAAACACGTGCAAATGGTGCATGAGGTGTCACAATGGGTGTTTCGAGGCAGTTTGTCAGTGTGAAAAAACTATATAGGGCTATGGGATGAATGCCTGTGCCCTCATCCGTTGGAAATTTCCAGCAGACTTCAGTGGAGGGTTACCGACAAAAGCCCTATGCTTTTTTTAGAGAGTTATGAATATGTTGGTCTTTAAAGGACCTCTTTATATTTATATTGATTACGGTAATTCTAGCGTCGGGATTTGGGAAGCCTTATGTTAATGAAAAGAAAATAAGTTGCCTCACCTTATTTTTGCTGGGTCTTTGTTTGCTTCGATGTAGGGCGTTACGATCATTTTCGGTGTAGGGCCGCCACGATGGAGTTACGCGGCGAATTTACTTAAGGTAATTAATATAGGCAGTCACTATATAAAGCCCCTGAAGGAATAGGCCTATCCTTTTATAGTCATTAGGTTTTATATTATAAGGAATTCACTCAGAACTTGAGGGAAAACTTAAACACGTCTTCCCTGTTTAAAGCGTTCGCTGTCGATTAAACAGCCCCGAGAGCCGTTCCTTGGTTTGCTTGTATTATTTGCCGAACTAGCAAAATTTTTGTTTGGTCTACCCCTCTTTGGGAGACTAAACAATAAATTGGGTTTTCTTGTTGCTATGTGAGGCTGATTCATACATACAGGTTCTTTGTACGTATGGCAATTCAATTATTTCATTCCCAATAGGCTATGTCGCCAATCCCGAGGCAACTTTGTATAGATATTTAATTCAATTAATTAATAATTTATATTTAATTATGAAATAAATGTACCACATATGATACCATGTTGTGAGCGCGTATTGTTTTTCCATATACTGGGGGGGGGGCCGGAGAAAAATTTGTATGTTATAGATCAAATTTTTTGACAAACTGTGTAAAACATGAATCAAAAGAATGAAGTAGAAATTTAGGAAGAGAGAGGTTACTCAAGACCTATTCAAATATGAAAGTTCAAGAGGCCAACTTCTCAAGTTTAGTTAAAGTTATGTCAATCAGTTTGACTCCCTTTAGGTATAGGAAATTTATGGGATTAAAGTAAAATTATTAAGCATTTTAACTTTGCTCAGTTTGTGTAAGGTTTATAAGTTACCAGTCTTAATTTTTTCTTGTAAAAGTTTTCTGGCTTTCAAAGCAGTCTTTCTTTGAGGCCTGTCTGGTTTAGTCTGAGTTACATCAGGCACATTGAGAGATTCCTCCCCAATAGTATCCTGATTCATCCTTTGGGGTAATGGTTCTAATTTAGCCCCACACTCCAAAGGATATAGTAATGTGATATCTCTGGTGGTTTCACCAGTTGCTGTTTTCAGTTTTACAACCCTGGTAACTTCGTCTTCACCAGTTTTGAGTTCCAAGACTTTTCCCGTTGACCAATGTTGTCTTGGTGTCTTGTCATGTATCAACACAATGTCCCCAATTTTGACTGAATCATTCCAACTTTGTTTTGTTAATTGTTTATGTCTTTCTCTAAGACTTGTTAAGTATTCTTCTCTCCATTTTGTTATAAATTGAGTTTTGATTTGTGTCAAATGTTGGTATTTTGTGTTGAGTTCTTTGTGTCCTATTTCCCAATCTGGATCCTATGTACTGTTATGTTCAGATTCTGGTAACATGTTTACTGTTTCTCCCTTAATTAGGTGGTTTGGTGTGAGAGGTTCTGGTTCATTAATACCATCTCCCACATAAGTTAATGGTCTGTTGTTGACAACATTTTCAATTTCTGACAGAATAGTCATGAGTTCAAAAAGTTGTAGATGTTTGGTCCCAATAGTCTTTTTAAGGCAGTTTTTTAGTCTGTATGTTTCTTTCCCAAATGGAACCATACCATGGTGTATTAACAGGAATGTACTTCCAGGTTATATGGTGTTTGATTAGATGAGTTTGTACTGTTTCACTGTTACAAATCTGATGAATAATTCTTTCACCAGATTTGAAGTACGTGGCATTGTCTGACCATATAGTTTTGGGTACAGAATTGTGTGCACAAAATCGTCTGAAAGCAGCAATAAAAGCTTCTGCTGTCAGATCTTCTACTATGTCTAGACATATGGCACGTGTGGCAGCACAGGTGAAGAGTACAATGTACACTTTGTATTCCTTTGAATCCATTTTGTCTCCAAAACTCACATTTACCGCTCCAGTGTAGTCAATACCCGTGGTTTCAAATGGCCGAGTAAATGTTACTCGTTCCACAGGTAGGTCTGGAGGGCTTGGGGTCTTAAAGGGTCGTGAATGGATACGTTTACAAGGAATGCATGTGTTTAAAATTTTCTTTGTTTCAGTTCTACCCTTTGGTAGCCAGTAAGTTTTTCTCAGCTCCGTCAGGGTTTGTGGGACCCCCATGTGGTGTATTTTGTTGTGGGTATCCCTGATGATGAGATTTGTGAAGTGATTTCTCCTTGGAAGAAGAATTGGGTGCTTAGAGTTGTAAGTCAAAGTTGACTTGTTAAGCCTTCCTTTACACCTTATCAGACCCTCTGTATCCAGGTACAGATTTAGATCCATGACAAGTGAAGGAATTCCTTTGTTTAATGTGTTACTGGACCTAAGATACTTCAACTCCTTGTCAAATTCTGAAGCTTGTATCTGTTGGAGCCAGTATTTTGTTGCAGTTTCTGTTAAGTTAGAAAAGGCCTTCTGAGGACAGTGTTTGAGAAGGTAGCTATTGACAAACTTGCAGCAATAGACTGTAATTCTCAAGAGTTTGTTGAGGTCTGAATAAAGGTGATAGTCAAATATAGGTTTGTCCTCAGTGATCTTTTCAGTTGTTGTAGAGTTGAGTGTGAGTTAACTACTTTGGCTGGCCAAAGATCCTCACATGTTAGCCATTCGGGCCCTTCATACCAGATTTTATTTGTTTTCAACAGCTTGTAAGAGAGCCCTCTTGTCAAAAAGTCTGCAGGATTCTTTTTTGTTTTTATGTACCTAAATTTGATACCAAGGTTTGTGTTTGCAGTTTTGATTTCTGTTAGTCTGTTTTTCACAAATATATTTTTGCAAGAAGTTGTATCTGTGTTGGTCACCCATGTTAGACAAATTTGACTGTCTGTCCATAAGTAAATGTCCGTTATGTCAACTTCTTTATACACTTGTGAGAGAAAGTTTGCTGTTTTAACTCCCAATGAGACAGCTAATAATTCAAGTTGTGGTACAGTTTTCTTTTGGTTTAAGGGTGCCACTTTTGCCTTTGAATAAACCAAGTTACTTTCATTTTCACTTGTTAAATAGGCACAACACCCGTAAGCTTGTGTGCTGGCATCTGTAAAAATGTGTAGTGTTTGAGATTTCAATCTGTAGCCAGCACATCTTGGTACGTAGATGTCTTGAACTTTGTTCAAGTCTGTGGCTAATTTTTTCCAATGAAGTTGGTCTTCCACTGAAAGTGGTTCATCCCAATCAATTTTCTTCTTCCATAAGTCTTGCAAAAGGATTTTGGATCTTATGGTTGCTGGCAGTGGCGGTCCTAGCTTACATGACGCCCTGGGCGAACCTCACCTTCAGCGCCCCCCCCCCCCTGTTCGCCAACACACACACATTCGAATCCCCCAAAATAAAGGACAGACATAACTCTTTCACAAAATAACTTTTTATTGGACTAATTGTTGGAACTTCAGAACCAAAACAAAGACTCAAATGTCTGAATTTTACAAATCCTTCATCACGTAAATAGAATAACTCACTTAAGAGAATGTAATTATGATACTATGAACAGGAAAAATACAAATTAACAGGAAAAATACAAATTAAATTGCACAACTGCCATAAATAAACTAGAGAATCAAATTTCTAAATTGTACAAATGCTCTATCACATAAATAGAATAAGACACTTAAGAGAGGGTAATTATTATGCTACACTTTGAACAAGAAACAAAATAAATTGCACCACAGCACAACTGCCATCTAAAGCCTGACTCTTCTTACCTTCCTTGATGCAAAGTCATGAATTAAATCATCATATGAAATCTGCTCAGCAATTGTATGATTTATACTGATGATGGCCAGACCGGTAAGGCGTTCCTGTGACATAGTTGACCTCAGGTAGGATTTGATGAGCTTCAGCTTTGAAAAGCTCCTCTCTGCTTCAGCAACAGTGACTGGAAGAGTAAGACCAATTCTGAGAGCAGTCCACAAATTTGGATATATTTCAGAGAGCTCCCTTTCATGGATAAATGTCAGCAGTTCAAGCAAGGATATGGTCTTTGATGGCAAGTCAGGCAAGTTCTTCAGCTCCTGTGCAAGCTCTCTGCCATCCAAGTCAGATTGTCCCTTAAAGTGTAGTGTAGTACTAAGGTTCACACATTGTTCTGTCAGCTCCTCAAATGTGAGATTTTGGAAATGTGTCAGCACTCCAAACTTCTCTCCCACAATTTCCAACGTGGAAAATCTTTCCTGAATGGCTGATGTTGCAGCATCAACCACTGCATTGAAAAATGTCACCTCCAGCTTCTTCAAAGCATCAATCAAGGGCTCATCAGATGCTTCATAATATACATTTCACTATTTAACCAAACCCAGAAAAATAACATTACATATGTTAAAGTATGGGCCTTTATTCCCAATAATATTAATCTGGAAGCATTTTGCATTGTTTAGGTCTTTTATGGGAAGGTTTATGGAAAATGCAATAGATGGTTTTTTATTTTTAAAAATATATTTATTGATCTTTTATTATTTATTTTATTTTATTTTTTATTTTTATTTATTTCTTTATTTATTTATTCTTATTTTTATTTTTATTTTTTTTGCAGGCGCTCATGCCGCCCCTCCACAAATGCCGCCCTGTGCGGCTGCCCATATTGCCCATATGAGGAACCGCCACTGGTTGCTGGTAAATATAACCCAATGGGGTCAAAAATTTTGGATGATTCTGAAAGCACTTGTCTTTTTGTATTGGCATTTGGATTTAAGTTATAACTCTTTGTGCAAAGAGTGTCATCGTGTTCAGAATTCTGTTTTAAAAACCAAAGCATTCCAAGTGTTTTCGTGTAATTGTTTGGTTCAATGTTCCCATTGTTGTCTTTTGTTATTTGTTCATTTAATTTAGGAGAATTAGAAACCCATTCTCTCAATCCAAAATTTCCTTGCTTCATTATGGGTTGTGACATTTGGTAAATTTCAAGCAATTCCTCTTCAGTTACAGTGGAACCAATGAGGTTATCCACATAAAAGTTTTGTTTTAAAAACTGAACTGTTAAGTCCTCTTGAAATAAGTTTAGGTGGTTTTTAATTGTTAAAGCAAGAATACTTGGAGAGCAATTTGCTCCAAAAATAATTACTTTAAATCTGTAGGTTTTGAAACCTTTGTTAAGGTCATGTGGATCATTCAACCACAAAAACCTGAGATGATTTTTATCATACTCAAACTTCAAATTTATACAGAGGAATGCTTTTTCTATGTCACTTTGTACTGCATAATTGTCTAAACGGAAGCAAAGGAGAATTTTTACAAGATCTGAGTCAAGGTTTGGGCCTTCCATGAGACAATCATTTAAACTAACAGAATTTGTGTCTTTTAAACTACAGTTGTATACTACTCTTAGTTTAGTTGTGGATGAGTCTTCTCTGTAAACTCCCCTGTGTGTTAAATAATGACAACCTCGTTTTTTAAAGGGTTCATCAGTAACTTCTTCAATGAAGCCCCTTTCTATTTGTTCCTTGAATATGTTGTTGTATTGTTCTAAAAGATTGTCATTTTTTAGTTTTCTGTAATTTTTATACAGATGTGCCTTAGCTACTTTCAAATTGTCCATTATTTCTGGACAAGGTGTTTTCCAAGGCAGCTCCACATAGTATTGATTGTCTCTGTGTTGTAATGTATCCTTAAATTGTTCTGTCATCAATTGGTCTTCATGTGTAATAGTACTGTCCTTTATGCCAACTGATTCTAATAGTCACAACTGCTGTAACCCTTCATCCAATGTGGAATCATTTTCATTCAAATGATGTGGGATTATGACAGTGTTTTTGTAGTTCGAGTTTGTCACATAGTCAGAAATTTGTGACTGTGGTGATTTTGTTTTGCGTAAATTTTGTTCATGTTCTGTGTTTTCTGTGTCAGTAGTAAGATGGTATTTAGTTATGTCACCCAAAAGAGCAATACCTGTGGGAGTTTGTATGGCTATTCCATCTCCAATTTTAATGATGCCTCTATGGACCAGATGAAGATAGTCAGCCCCCATGAGCATATGTATATCATCAACTACATCTGCATTAAGGGTTTTATCAGCTATCGTGTATTTATTTTGAAGTTGGAGCAAAGCTTGTTTTAACCCAGCTATTTGTATTTTTTCTTGTTCTACTTTGTCCACAACAACAACCTTAAGGGTTTCAAATGTTTCATCAAGAGTTAGTTATATTTGCAGTTTTAAAACTGGCTTGTACTGGGTTTTTATTGATAAATGATGAAATAGAGAGATCTTCATCTCCTTGTTGGTTTTGAAGTCCCAATTTTTCTATCAGTTGTTTAGTTACAAATGTTTGGTGTGAGCAGGTATCTAAAAGACACCTAACCTGTACTATTTGTCCCCTTTTGTTTTGGATTTCCAAGGTTGTGGTTGGTAAAAGAATTTTTGAATTGTGGTTATGCTAGATGAACTGATATGCCCATTCATAGCATTCTGAGTTTGTTTCTGTTTGTTTTGGTTTGATTTTGGTGTTTGTTCATAATGTTTGTCAGTTTTTCCAATGTATGTGTGTGTATTACACATAGGGGTAACATGGTCAAAACTGTTGCAAAACTTACAATTGTATATCAAATTTGATTTGCAATTTGACTTTTGGTGCCCTGATCCAGTGCATTTTTTGCATTAGTTTAGTTGTTCACAACGTTTTGACCTTGCTGTAAAGTCTTTGTATTTGGGACAATTTATAGAATAATGTTCACTGCTAAAACAAAATTTGCATGGTGTGGGATTATACTCAAAAGTAGCTACATTAAAGTTTTGCAGAGTAGGAGTCTTTGAGTCTTTTTCTGTCACTTTATTTTCTACAAATTGAGTTTTGCGGTTGTGTTTTGATGTACAGTAACTGGTAAGTGTTGAAATCTTTTGTTAGGTTTTTGGTTTTCTGCATTGTTGGTTTTTTCTTGTGCTGTGTTAAATTTTGGGAGTGTGTAACTTGATTTGTAAAGTGCAAGTACAGTTGGGAAATCTTCTCTTAGTTTATTAAGGCTAGGGTATATATGAAAAAACTATATAGGGCTATGGGTTGATTGCCTGTGCCCTCATCCGCTGAAAATTTCCAGCAGATTTCAGTGGAGGGTTACCGACAAAAGCCCTATGCTTTTTCGTTAGAGAGTTATGAATATGTAGGTGTTTAAAGGACCTTTTTATATTTAAGTGATTACGGTAATTCTAGCGTCGGGATTTGCGCGACGTACAGTATACTAGAATGAAAATAATTTGCCTCACCTTATTTTTGTTGGGTCTTTGTTTGCTTCGATGTAGGGCGTTACGATCATCTTCGGTGTAGGGCCGCCACGATCGAGTTTCGCGACGAATTTACTTAAGGTAATTAATATAGGCAGTCACTATATAAACCCCTGAAGGAATAGGCCTATCCTTTTTTAGTCATTAGGTTTTATTATAAGGAATTCACTCAGAACTAGAGGGGGGACAAAGACATCCTCCCAGTTTAAAGCTTCGCTGTAACATAAACAGCCCTGAGAGCCGTTCCTTGGTTCTGTTTTATTATTTGCCGACTAGCAAGATTTTGTTGTGTCTACTACCTTTTGGTAGACTAAATAATAAATTGGGTTTTCTTGTTGCTATGTGGGGCTGATTCATACATACAGGTTTTTGTACGTATGGCAATTCAATTATTTCATTCCCAATAGGCTATGTCGCCAATCCCGAGGCAATTTTGTATAGATATTTAATTCAATTAATTAATAATTTATATTTAATTATGAAATAAATGTACCACATATGATACCATGTTGTGAGTGCGTATAGTTTTTCCATATACTGGGGGGGGCCGGAGAAAAATTTGTATGTTATAGATCAAATTTTTTGATAAACTGTGTTTTAAACCATGTGAAATGGATTGAAAAGAATGAAGTAGAAATTTAGGGAGAGAGAGGTTACTCAAGACCTATTCAAATATGAAAGTTCAAGAGGCCAACTTCTCAAGTTTAGTTAAAGTTATGTCAATCAGTTTGACTCCCTTTAGGTATAGGAAATTTATGGGATTAAAGTAAAGTTATTAAGCATTTTAACTTTGCTCAGTTTGTGTAAGTTTTATAAGTCACCAGTCTTAATTTTTTCTTGTAAAAGTTTTCTGGCTTTCAAAGCAGTCTTTCTTTGAGGCCTGTCTGGTTTAGTCTGAGTTACATCAGGCACATTGAGAGATTCCTCCCCAATAGTATCCTGATCCATCCTTTGGGGTAATGGTTCTAATTTAGCCCCACACTCCAAAGGATATAGTAATGTGATATCTCTGGTGGTCTCACCAGTTGCTGTTTTCAGTTTTACAACCCTGGTAACTTCGTCTTACCAGTTTTGAGTTCCAAGACTTTTCCCATTGACCAATGTTGTCTTGGTGTCTTGTCATGTATCAACACAATGTCCCCAATTTTGACTGAATCATTCCAACTTTGTTTTGTTAATTGTTTATGTCTTTCTCTGAGACTTGTTAAGTATTCTTCTCTCCATTGTTATAAATTGAGTCTTGATTTGTGTCAAATGTTGGTATTTTGTGTTGAGTTCTTTGTGTCCTATTTCCCAATCTGGATCCTCTGTACTGTTATGTTCAGATTCTGGTAACATGTTTACTGTTTCTCCCTTAATTAGGTGGTTTGGTGTGAGAGGTTCTGGCTCATTAATACCATCTCCCACATAAGTTAATGGTCTGTTGTTGACAACATTTTCAATTTCTGACAGAATAGTCATGAGTTCAAAAGTTGTAGATGTTTTGTCCCAATAGTCTTTTTAAGGCAGTTCTTTACAGTTGTATGTTTCTTTCCCAAATTGAACCATACCATGGTGTATTAACAGGAATGTACTTCCAGGTTATGTTGTGTTTGGTTAAATGAGTTTGTACTGTTTCATTGTCACAAATCTGATGAATAATTCTTTCACCAGATTTGAAGTATGTGGCATTGTCTGACCATATAGTTTTGGGTACAGAATTGTGTGCACAAAATCGTCTGAAAGCAGCAATAAAAGCTTCTGCTGTCAGATTTCTACTATGTCTAGACATATGGCACGTGTGGCAGCACAGGTGAAGAGTACAATGTACACTTTGTATTCCTTTGAATCCATTTTGTCTCCAAAACTCACATTTACCGCTCCAGTGTAGTCAATACCCGTGGTTTCAAATGGCCGAGTAAATGTTACTCGTTCCACAGGTAGGTCTGGAGGGCTTGGGGTCTTAAAGGGTCGTGAATGGATACGTTTACAAGGAATGCATGTGTTTAAAATTTTCTTTGTTTCAGTTCTACCCTTTGGTAGCCAGTAAGTTTTTCTCAGCTCTGTCAGGGTTTGTGGGACTCCCATGTGGTGTATTTTGTTGTGGGTATCCCTGATGATGAGTTTTGTGAAGTGATTTCTCCTTGGAAGAAGAATTGGGTGCTTAGAGTTGTAAGTCAAAGTTGACTTGTTAAGCCTTCCTTTACACCTTATCAGACCCTCTGTATCCAGGTACAGATTTAGATCCATGACAAGTGAAGGAATACCTTTGTTTAATGTGCTACTGGACCTAAGATACTTCAACTCCTTGTCAAATTCTGAAGCTGTATCTTTTGAGCAGTATTTTGTTGCAGTTTTAAGTTAGAAAAGGCTTTCTGAGGACAGTGTTTGAGAAGGTAGCTATTGACAAACTTGCAGCAATAGACTGTAATTCTCAAGAGTTTGTTTAGGTCTGAATAAAGGTGATAGTCAAATATAGGTTTGTCCTCAGTGATCTTTTCAGTTGTTGTAGAGTTGAGTGTGAGGTTAACTACTTTGGCTGGCCAAAGATCCTCACATGTTAGCCATTCGGGCCCTTCATACCAGATTTTATTTGTTTTCAACAGCTTGTAAGAGAGCCCTCTTGTCAAAAAGTCTGCAGGATTCTCTTTTGTTTTTATGTACCTAAATTTGATACCAAGGTTTGTGTTTGCAGTTTTGATTTCTGTTAGTCTGTTTTTCACAAATATGTTTTTGCAAGAAGTTGTTTCTGTGTTGGTCACCCATGTTAGACAAATTTGACTGTCTGTTCTTAAGTAAATGTTTGTTATGTCAACTTCTTTATACACTTGTGAAAGAAAGTTTGCTGTTTTAACTCCCAATGAGACAGCTAATAATTCAAGTTGTGGTACAGTTTTCTTTTGGTTTTAAGGGTGCCACTTTTGCCTTTGAATAAACCAAGTTACTTTCATTTTCACTTGTTAAATAGGCACAACACCCGTAAGCTTGTGAGCTGGCATCTGTAAAAATGTGTAGTGTTTGCGATTTCAATCTGTAGCCAGCACATCTTGGTACGTAGATGTCTTGAACTTTGTTCAAGTCTGTGGCTAATTTTTTCCAATGAAGTTGGTCTTCCACTGAAAGTGGTTCATCCCAATCAATTTTCTTTTTCCATAAGTTTTGCAAAAGGATTTTGGATCTTATGGTTGCTGGTAAATATAATCCAATGGGGTCGAAAATTTTGGATGATTCTGAAAGCACTTGTCTTTTTGTATTGGCATTTGGATTTAAGTTATAACTCTTTGTGCAAAGAGTGTCATCGTGTTCGGAATTCTGTTTTAAAAACCAAAGCATTCCAAGTGTTTTCGTGTAATTGTTTGGTTCAATGTTCCCATTGTTGTCTTTTGTTATTTGTTCATTTAATTTAGGAGAATTAGAAAGAGTTTGTACTGTATTCAAACCTCCTACCACTTCAGACTAGTCAATACCCGTAGTTTTAGTGGAGTAAATTTACTCCTCCACAGGTAGATCTGGAGGGCTTGGGGCTTTGAATCCTGTACTGTTTTTGTGTTGTTTGGCCTATGGCCAAGGGAGGCCACAAGACCCTTTTTGTTTGGTCTCTGGCCAAAGGAGGCCACAAGACCCTTGTTGTTTGGTCTCTGGCCAAGGGAGGCCACAAGACCAATGTTGTTTGGTCTCTGGCCAAGGGAGGCCACAAGACCCTTGTTGTTTGGTCTCTGGCCAAGGGAGGCCTCAAGACCCTTGATGAATATGTTGGGCTATGGCCAAGTGAGACCATCAGCCCCTTGATGAATATGTTGGGCTATGGCCAAGTGAGACCATCAGCCCCTTGATGAATATGTTGGGCTATGGCCAAGTGAGACCATCAGCCCCTTGATGAATATGTTGGGCTATGGCCAAGGTAGGCCAAGGCCCTTTGATGAATTTGTTGGGCTACGGCCAAGGGTAGGCCATCAGCCGTTTGATGAATTTGTTGGGCTATGGCCAAAGGTAGGCCAAGGCCCTTTGATGATTTGTTGGGCTATGGCCAAGGGTAGGCCATCAGCCCTTTGATGAATTTGTTGGGCTATGGCCAAGGGTAGGCCATCAACCCTTTGATGAATTTGTTGGGCTATGGCCAAGGTAGGCCATCAGCCCTTTGATGAATTTGTTGGGCTATGGCCAAGGGTAGGCCATCAGCCGTTTGATGAATTTGTTGGGCTATGGCCAAGGGTAGGCCATCAACCCTTTGATGAATTTGTTGGGCTATGGCCAAGGTAGGCCATCAGCCCTTTGATGAATTTGTTGGGCTATGGCCAAGGGTAGGCCAAGGCCCTTTGATGATTTGTTGGGCTATGGCCAAGGTAGGCCATCAGCCCTTTGATGAATTTGTTGGGCTATGGCCAAGGGTAGGCCAAGGCCCTTTGATGATTTGTTGGGCTATGGCCAAGGGTAGGCCATCAGCCCTTTGATGAATTTGTTGGGCTATGGCCAAAGGTAGGCCAAGGCCCTTTGATGATTTGTTGGGCTATGGCCAAGGGTAGGCCATCAGCCGTTTGATGAATTTGTTGGGCTATGGCCAAAGGTAGGCCAAGGCCCTTTGATGATTTGTTGGGCTATGGCCCAGGGTAGGCCATCAGCCCTTTGATGAATTTGTTGGGCTATGGCCAAGGGTAGGCCATCAGCCGTTTGATGAATTTGTTGGGCTATGGCCAAGGTAGGCCATCAGCCCTTTGATGAATTTGTTGGGCTATGGCCAAGGTAGGCCAAGGCCCTTTGATGAATTTGTTGGGCTATAGCCAAGGTAGGCCATCAGCCCTTTGATGAATTTGTTGGGCTATGGCCAAGGGTAGGCCATCAGCCCTTTGATGAATTTGTTGGGCTATGGCCAAGGGTAGGCCATCAGCCCTTTGATGAATTTGTTGGGCTATGGCCAAGGGTAGGCCATCAACCCTTTGATGAATTTGTTAGGCTATGGCCAAAGGTAGGCCATCAACCCTTTGATGAATTTGTTGGGCTATGGCCAAAGGTAGGCCAAGGCCCTTTGATGATTTGTTGGGCTATGGCCCTTGGTAGGCCATCAGCCCTTTGATGAATTTGTTGGGCTATGGCCAAGGTAGGCCATCAGCCCTTTGATGAATTTGTTGGGCTATGGCCAAGGGTAGGCCATCAGCCCTTTGATGATTTGTTGGGCTATGGCCAAGGGTAGGCCATCAGCCCTTTAATGAGTTTGTTGGGCTATGGCCAAGGGTAGGCCAAGGCCCTTTGGAGTAGAGTAGTTTGTTTGTACGTGTCACTGTCTAACCATATAATTTTTGGCACAAAATTATGTGCACAGAATCAGAGCGCAGCAATAAAAGCTTTTACTCTCCGATCCTTGGTTATGTTTAGACAGGTTGTTGTGTTTGAGACACATTGAAAGAGTAGTGTGTGTGTGTATGTGTGTGTGTGTGTGTGTGTGTGTATCATTCCTCCGAATCCAGTTGGTCTTCAAAACTTGGATTCACCACTCCAATGAAATTAATACCCGTAGTTATGAATGAGTAAATGTTGTATATCCTACAGGTAGGTCTGGAAGGTTTGGGGTTTTGAAGGAATCCAATCTGTTTGCAAGGAATGTATGTGTCTGTTAATGAAATCTGTTGTGTTTCTTCTTTTAAAAGAAGAATTGGATGTTTGAAGTTGTATGTATATATTTATATACTGTACCGTACGTATGTGTGTGTAAATGTGTACAGTATTTTGTTATAGGGTTTTATTTTTGGTTTTGGGTTAGGTTAATCAATTTGGCTGAGTAAAGACCCTCAAACGTTGCATTTGAGACCCTTATATCAAGCCTTGTCTGTTTTATGCCTATATGTCAAATAGGAATTGGAATAGGTTTGGGCCTATATTGGTCAAATAGGAATTGGAATAGGTTGGGCCTATATTGGTCAAATAGGAATTGGAATAGGTTGGGCCTATATGTCAAATAGGACTTGGTGTGCCTATGTCAAATAGGACTTCGTAGGTTGGGCCTATATGTCAAATAGGACTTGAAATAGGTTGGGCCTATATTGGTGAAATAGGACTTAGAATAGGTTGGGCCTATATGTCAAATAGGACTTGGTGTGCCTATATGTCAAATAGGACTTCGAATAGGTTGGGCCTATGTCAAATAGGACTTGGAATAGGTTGGGCCTATATGTCAAATAGGACTTGGAATAGGTTGGGCCTATATGTCAAATAGGACTTGGAATAGGTTGGGCCTATATGTCAAATAGGACTTCGAATAGGTAATAGGTTGGGCCTATATGTCAAATAGGACTTCGAATAGGTAATAGGTTGGAATAGGGTCACGAATAGGTGTTAGGTGGGTGTAGGTTTGAATTCGTGCAATTGCTTTAGGTCTTTGTGATGTTACAGTTCGAGTCGAATTTTGTGATGTTACAGTTCGAGTCGAATTTTGTGATGTTACAGTTCGAGTCGAATTTTGTGATGTTACAGTTCGAGTCGAATTTTGTGATGTTACAGTTCGAGTCGAATTTTGTGATGTTACAGTTCGAGTCGAATTTTGTGATGTTACAGTTCTGAGTCGAATTTTGTGATGTTACAGGTCTGAGTCAAATTTTGTGATGTTACAGGTTTGAGTCGAATTTTGTGATGTTAATGAGTCTTATGAGTAAGTTAAATTGCTGAAATAAATTTTATAACCTACACCACAGGCTCAATTATAAATTTAGTGTTTTTAGTTAGGATAGGCCTTGAGTGTAAAGAGTAAGGCCTACTTTAAGAGGTAGGCCCATTATGTAAGGTAAAGTTAGGTGGGCCTACTAAATAGGCCTATTTGTTGGGCCTACCAAGTAGGCTTATGTTTGGGCCTATTATTTTATAGGACCTCAAATGAGTTAAGCCTGTTAAATTAACAAGGCTTAGTTTTAAATTTGAAGAGTAGGACCTATTAAATAGGCTTAATGTTGTGGGCCTATTATTTTTAGGACCTAAAATAAGTTATGCCTGTTAAATGAACAAGCCTTTGTTTTCGATTAGTGTAAAGGTAAAGGAATCGGTTCCCAGTTGCTTAGGCCACCATATGAAAAAACTATAGTGGGGTTATGGTTGAAATTAGGGTTAGGCCAATGAGGTAAGCCTAGCCACCGCGTGTGTCAGTGTAAATTGTAGAGGGGTTAGTTCCCCATACACAGGCCACCATATGAAAAAACTATATAGGGCTATGGGTTGATTGCCTGTGCCCTCATCCGCTGAAAATTTCCAGCAGATTTCAGTGGAGGGTTACCGACAAAAGCCCTATGCTTTTTCGTTAGAGAGTTATGAATATGTAGGTGTTTAAAGGACCTTTTTATTTTAAGTGATTACGGTAATTCTAGCGTCGGGATTTGCGCGACGTACAGTATACTAGAATGAAAATAATTTGCCTCACCTTATTTTTGTTGGGTCTTTGTTTGCTTCGATGTAGGGCGTTACGATCATCTTCGGTGTAGGGCCGCCACGATCGAGTTTCGCGACGAATTTACTTAAGGTAATTAATATAGGCAGTCACTATATAAACCCCTGAAGGAATAGGCCTATCCTTTTTTAGTCATTAGGTTTTAAATTATAAGGAATTCACTCAGAACTAGAGGGGGGACAAAGACATCCTCCCAGTTTAAAGCTTCGCTGTAACATAAACAGCCCTGAGAGCCGTTCCTTGGTTCGCTTGTATTTTCATTATTATTTGCCGATCTAGCAAGATTTTGTTGTGTCTACTACCTTTTGGTAGACTAAATAATAAATTGGGTTTTCTTGTTGCTATGTGGGGCTGATTCATACATACAGGTTTTTTGTACGTATGGCAATTCAATTATTTCATTCCCAATAGGCTATGTCGCCAATCCCGAGGCAATTTTGTATAGATATTTAATTCAATTAATTAATAATTTATATTTAATTATGAAATAAATGTACCACATATGATACCATGTTGTGAGTGCGTATAGTTTTTCCATAGTATATGTCAGTTGTCCTCTGATGAAATATCTCTTTGACTTTAGAAGGGAGCTTTTCAAAAACAACAGCTTGAATGATCCAAGCTGTTTCTGCAATGTTTAAATTATTGTTTTTAAGTTGTCCCATGAGACATTCAAACTCACAGTAAAAATCAAAGAGGTTGTCTTTTGGGGTTCGCATGTTCATTACTTTAAGAGCCAAATCATGTATAATTTCATCCTTATTCATGTAATTTCTGTTAAGTAATTCTATTGCTACAGAATAAGAAGTACCTATGGCTGGTAGTGATTCCACTAATCTTAAGGCTGGGCCTTTCAGATAGTTCACTAAATAACTAAATTTATCAACATCTGTAATGTAGTTTTATTACCTATAAAGCTATGAAATTTTTCAATAAAAGATTGAAATTTGGCTCTGTCACCCTCAAAAGTGGGTACTGCAAGTGTAGGCAATTTTGATTTTAGTTCATTGCCCTCAGCCACATTGGGAGGGCTAAATGAAGCATTTCTTGTAGCTTCTAAGAAGCTTTCGTATGTGTCTTCTTTTTTGCACTCATCAAGTTGGTTTTGAATTTCAGAAATATAGTTGTTAATTTTTGTAATGTAATTTTCATTGTCAAGTAGGAGAGTAGAATACTCATCATCTGTTAGTTCAATTGTGTCATCAATTTCTGTAATTATGTCTTCATCTAGTATGAGAATTTCTTGTTTGTAACGAGTAATAGAATTTAATGTTGTTTCAAGATCATATCTTGTAGGTTCCTTTTGTTTGAAATCATTGTACAGTTTGGTGATGACACCTTTACGTGCTGATTTTTTCCTCATTAATTTTTTGTGATTTTGAGATGGTGCCATAGCCCCAAGGTCTGTGTTTTTGTTTTCTTGGTCTGGGTTTCTTACCCTTTTGTCCAAGTCTTCCATAATTGTTGTTAGTGTTAAAGTTCTGAGTTTAATTTTATGATGTTGAGCAAGTTAAATTACTGTACAGTAATAAGTTTTTTATATAACCTGCGCCACAGGTTAAATTAAAAATTCACAATGTTTTTAGTTAGGATAGGCCTTGAGTGTAAAGAGTAAGGCCTACTTTAAGAGGTAGGCCTATTATGTAAGGTAAAGTTAGGTGGGCCTACTAAATAGGCCTATTTGTTGGGCCTACCAAGTAGGCTTATGTTTGGGCCTATTATTTTATAGGACCTCAAATGAGTTAAGCCTGTTAAATTAACAAGGCTTAGTTTTGAGTTTGAAGAGTAGGACCTATTAAATAGGCTTAATGTTGAGGGCCTATTTTTTTTTTAGGACCTAAAATAAGTTATGCCTGTTAAATGAACAAGCCTTTGTTTTCGGTTAGTGTAAAGGTAAAGGAATCGGTTCCCAGTTGCTTAGGCCACCATATGAAAAAACTATAGTGGTGTTACGGTTGAAATTGGGGTTAGGCCTAATGAGCTAAGCCTAGCCACTGCGTGTCAGTGTAAATTGTAGAGGGGTTAGTTCCCCACACGGGCCACCATGTGAAAAAACTATATAGGGCTATGGGATGAATGCCTGTGCCCTCATCCGTTGGAAATTTCCAGCAGACTTCAGTGGAGGGTTACCGACAAAAGCCCTATGCTTTTTCGTTAGAGAGTTATGAATATGTTGGTCTTTAAAGGACCTCTTTATATTTATATTGATTACGGTAATTCTAGCGTCGGGATTTGGGAAGCCTTATGTTAATGAAAAGAAAATAAGTTGCCTCACCTTATTTTTGCTGGGTCTTTGTTTGCTTCGATGTAGGGCGTTACGATCATTTTCGGTGTAGGGCCGCCACGATGGAGTTACGCGGCGAATTTACTTAAGGTAATTAATATAGGCAGTCACTATATAAAGCCCCTGAAGGAATAGGCCTATCCTTTTATAGTCATTAGGTTTTATATTATAAGGAATTCACTCAGAACTTGAGGGAAAACTTAAACACGTCTTCCCTGTTTAAAGCGTTCGCTGTCGATTAAACAGCCCCGAGAGCCGTTCCTTGGTTTGCTTGTATTATTTGCCGAACTAGCAAAATTTTTGTTTGGTCTACCCCTCTTTGGGAGACTAAACAATAAATTGGGTTTTCTTGTTGCTATGTGAGGCTGATTCATACATACAGGTTCTTTGTACGTATGGCAATTCAATTATTTCATTCCCAATAGGCTATGTCGCCAATCCCGAGGCAACTTTGTATAGATATTTAATTCAATTAATTAATAATTTATATTTAATTATGAAATAAATGTACCACATATGATACCATGTTGTGAGCGCGTATAGTTTTTCCATAGTCAGTTTAGTCTGACTAAGTTCGTGCTTCAAATCTATGAAAAGGAAATCTGGGTTAACTTAAAAAGTTTCTAAAGATAAGTGCAATGATTGCATGTCCCATAATAACGTGATGTCTATAGTCCAAATGACAACCCAAAGGGGGATATTCTAACCCTATCTGGCTTAAAAAGACATACTTACAAAAATGATCAAAAAATTTCCTTTGACCCTTAAATTCTTTTGAGTAGTATATATGGCAACTGCATTTTTCTAAAGACTGGGACAGCTCTCTGAAAACCGGGACGTATGGACACCCTAGATACAGTACAAGTATTTTTCACTGTTCTCGAATAAAAAATTCACCCTGTATATACGATCATCACAACATACACTTATTTACAGTATTTATCAGTAAATCAATTATGACACTTCAATATTAATCATTGGTTTCTCTTAAAGTTTTAAAAGCCAAAGAAAATATTATTATTAAATTTAAGGACGAACTCCTTCATTTAGGGTGAATTAATTAATTAAGTTATATTAACCAATTGGAACCTTAATTTGTTTATTATCTAATTATGTAATAGGGACAAAGCAAATTATATCCACAGAAAATATTTAGATAGTTGAGAGTCCAGCCATTTAAAGAGGTCAGTATTTAAACGTCAGCCAGACGTTTAAATACTGGCGGCTTCATTGATTCAAGCTCCGAAGGGGTTCATGGACTGTTGCGTTATTTACTTTTAATGTAACTTAACTACGTTATTTAGTTTGAAATTAGAAAACCATAATAAATTCTTAATTACGAGGGTGGAAATGAACGCATTTACACTCTAATTTTAATATTACTTTTTACACTGATTTACGTCTTCGACATGCGAGAGATATTTGGCAGAAAAATTATGATAGCCCAATTACAGCAGCACTCCACTGTATATCTACATAAATTAACCTAACTGTATTTAAAGAAAACAGTAACGCTGGACGTACAGTTAGGTTAGATTTACATTTCAAAATTCTAAAAATGCATAAATTATAAACAAAAAGCACCACATTTAGGCTAAACTAACTAAGATAGAACCACTATTGTTGTTGAAAACCAGTTTGCGAAATTTGAGTAGATTAATTTACATTTATGTATGACAAAAAAAAATTAAATTTAAAGTTCCTAAATTGTAGTGGTAAAAAGTTACCATATTATTATTTATAAATAATTATATTTAAAAAATTATAGAAGACTACCTTAAATTTCCATTTTCTTTTAATTGAAGTGAGCGGAGTCAATCAGGTATTTTTCACTATATAAAAATAATTTTAGTTTAACTAATTTTAATTACTTTTAAATCTTTATGAATTCTATAAAGAGCGTTTGAAATACCTTTTGTCATCTATAATTAACCCTTGAAAATGACTAAAACAGATGGATTTTGTTTTTGGAAATATTGATCCATCAAATGTAATGTGTTCATGCATACGACATAAGATAGTATTTCTGAAAAAGTTAAGCATACTTACCTGGCACAAAGGATACCACGATCGAGAAGGTGGTTTCTTCAAGGCGAGGCTCATCATTGCACTTCGATGTTTCTGACCCTTGCGATTATCCCAAATGTGGATAACTCGAGTGCGTAATTTTTGGTAGCAGGGGACTGCGTTCGCGCTATCCCCTTATAATAAGATCTAAAGTTTGTTATCAAGTAAGTTATTTATTGTCATGGTGGTTAAACTAGTTTTTCCTCGAATCTTCGTCCTATTAAGCTCTAGTGTTAAATAATGTACGTTAATGTAATTTGATTATTTTTTTTATAAGTTTAATAGGTAATAAATCCAAAAAATGCAATAAGTTTATTAGAAGCAAGATTTCGACCTACTGTAAGTTCTTCATCAAGTGTGATTGGAAAGGGAGAAATTATACTGCAGGAAAATAAATTTTATATAAAGTTAATGGCAAAATAAAGGACATTTTATAATGGAGTTTTGACAGGCTTGGAAAATTACTGTGCAGACACACACACACACACACATATATATATATATATATATATATATATATATATATATTAGTGATGTAGGTCACATCCGCACATTTTCTCGTACCCGCATCCACACTTTGGACTGCGGATGTGGACCGTTGAGATAAAATGTCATTAATAAGCGGAAATTATCAAATTCTACTATATTAATAGAACTAGTTCATTGTGCGCAAAATTGATGCAAGCGACAAGACGAGAGGCTGTTCTTGTATGAAGTTACTCTCTTGCAACCTACTTAGATCCACGTTACAAAGCTAAGTTATTTTCACCTAGTACATTAGAACGAGTTAAATCATCACTTGGCAAAGCATTTGAAGAGCTTCAATCTCTTGAATCTGTCGCTTCGCCACCAACCAAAAGAATAAAAGTTTCAGTGACAAAACCAACACCTTCAACAAGCAAATCTATCACAGAATCTGTCTCTCAGTTTCTTGAGTCAAGCAGCAATGACGAGACCTACGCGATGTCAAAAGATGTAGTAAAAATGATCGAGAGCTATCACCAAGAAAAACGCCTGGCTGCATGTGACAATCCTATTAGTTGGTGGAAAAATACGCAGAATATCTATCCATACTTGAGTAAACTTGCAAGGAAACATTAAGCCTGTCCTCCAACAAACGTACCAAGCGAGAGATTATTTAGCAGTGCTGGATTAATATATGATGAAAGGAGAAACAGACTGGCAGCAGAAAAGGCAGAAAAATTAATGTTCCTTAAGCATAACCTTCCTATAATTAAGTTTGAACATTAAACGATGAAAATCTTAGTTTACTTTATTTTAATTACTCATTTATAAATATGCCTAATAAAACTTTAAACTTAATATAAATAGTTATCAAGCTAATTAAAGATCTCTTTCTATAAGGGTGGAGGTTGGGGAAAGAGGTCGGTGGGGTGCATTTGAGTTGGGTTCACGTCCGCATCCTGGTAACACAATTATGGTTTCTAATTGTGGCTGAAACTCAACAAAATATAACGAATTTATTTGCAGACGAATTCACTAATTGATTTCTATATTAGTTAGATGCTTGATATTATTTTATATGTTCAGAGAAAAGTACAGCAATTATTGTACAATTAATCAATTATACTACATTATAGCTACAGCTCTCTCTATATAATAACTTATTATATACGTTAAACACAACAAATCTCGAATATATCCTAAAAAATAACGAAAATGTAGACATCCGCATCCGCATCCGCGGATGTTGAAATCAAACATCCTCATCCGCATCCTAGGATGTGAAAAAAATGACATCCGCTACATCACTAATATATATATATATATATATGCGCCCGGTTAGGTAAGTTGTGATATTTTCGTTAGCTTAAATGAAAATGACGAGCAGAAATACATAATAAACAGTTTGGTAGTCCCGATAATACGTAAGTACTATATATATATATATATATATCGTAAAGAACGACGCTTGTATAGGAGACATTCCGCGCAAGATGAGGAGGGAGAACGAACAAATGAAAAAGTGAGGTAACCACCCGGGAATCGAACCCGGGATCTTCCGATTGCCGGTCAGATATGATAACCACTACACCATGGTCCTCACTCGATCAGAAGTCGTAATTCTCCTACATACGCGCAGAAACCAATGCCCCGAGGGGGGCACCTCCCGCACCTATATATACATTTCAACTGCAAAGAACGCAGTATAATTAACGTAAAAAACGACGCGGAATGTCTCCTATACAAGCGTCGTTCTTTACGTTAATTATACTGCGTGTTCTTTGCAGTTGAAATGTATATACAGTGGTGGGCACCGTTAACCAAAAAGTTAACTTCGATAACGATAATCCGTTAACCCCAATTTTTAACTCCGATAACGAAATCCGATAATTTTACTACAAAGTTAACGGAAGTTAATGATAACTATTTCTTTACTAACATTTAAAAAAATCAAGGAAAAAAGCTTTAAAACCCATAGAAAATGTTTATTTATGCAAAATCCAACAATAAATAGGTATTTAACTATTTTTATCAAGTTTTGCAACTTTTTTGCTTAACTTTTTTTTTTATTTTTAATAAAAAATGTACTGATTACATGTTTTGAAACCCTTGTAACCACTAACCATTAACTAAATTTTAATTTACCGGAGAATTATTATGGCGGGAACTGAAGTTATGGCGGTTTGAATTCATTCGCGGAGCGGTGATCTTTCGTGAATAACTCCTCGCAGTTAACGTGTTAACGGACTTTAACAGACAAAATATCGAGTTATCGGAAGTTAACTGGTCCGATAACGATAAATGGAAATTAACTTCCGTTAATAGTCTGTTAAAAAAAGTTAACTTTGTTAATTAACTGTTATCGGATTAACGCTTTAGTGCCCAACACTGTGTATATATATATATATATATATATATATATATATATATATATAATAAGTTGGAGCAACAAGCTTATATATAATAAGTTGGAGCAACAAGCTTGACCTTCGTCAGAATAAACAATTCATAATTAAGACTAAAATTTAAGCCTTTTTTGTGGTGTCGGTTAAATTTACTATAATCTATACTTCGGTTTACCTACAAAAGCATAATTCGATAAAGCTGCTCTGTATTGTTCAAAAGTAAATTGAAAATAGTTTATGCTTTAAATAGTTCTCTTTAAAAGTTAACTTTTTCTAGAAAACGATTTAAAGTGTAAACTATTTTCAATTTACTTTTAGACAATACAGAGCAGTTTTATGGATTATATTTTAGGAAGTGTGCTGAAACCCTGTATAGATTATAGTAAATTTTACACACACCAAAGAAAATGTTACCATTTTAGTTATAATTCAGTTTTGTGGCTGACGAAAATATTTTATTAAAGCAAAAAACTGTAAAAAAGAATATACAGGGTGTCCGAGAATTATCTGCACAATTTTTGGCTGTTATTAAAAGTCAACCATGAAGTGTAGAAATTCCATTGTTGTCCCATTTTACAGAGAATCTCATTAAGTTTTTTCTGATACCAAGTTTTGACAAGTTTTTTAGAAATTCCAGTGTGTCCGAACATTATCTGTACAATTTCATCTTTTAATAAAATTCTTGATAACACACGTAAAATTCTTAAACAAGGTTATTTAGAATCTGTATTTTCAAAAGTTTCTTTTATTAAAGTAACGTTGTTACAAACATTCGATATGTGCACCATTAGTGATTCGCAAAACATCCAATCGATACTCCAAATGTTGCCATGTACGCTGCAGCATATCCACATCAATTCGCTCAATAGCAGCTGTGATTCTTGCTTTTAAATCATCAATGTCTGTCACCCGCGTACATTTCTAAAAAACTTGTCAAAACGTGGTATCAGAAAAAACCTAATGAGATTCTCTGTGAAATGGGACAACACTGGAATTTCTACACTTCATGGTTGACTTTTAATAACAGCCAAAAATTGTACAGATAATTCTCGGACACCCTGTATATATAATTTTTTTGGGGGGGGGGGCACTGATAAGGTTTGGCCTAGGGCACACAAGCAAGTAAATCCGGCCCTGCCGAGGTTTGCGATGCCGGCGTCCTGCAGTCCGACCACCGCTACTTGACCGTCACAGAAGGGCTCGCCGAGATTGGTGCAGACGTCATATCCGGTGGAACCGTGGTCAGTGGGCAGAGACAATGTTCACAGATGAGTCACGCTTCTCGCTCCAGTTCAATGATGGCCGGGCTCGTGTTTATCGTCGTCAAGGAGAGAGATCTGCTGATGTCAACGTTGCTCAACGTCTACCATTTGGAGGAGGAAGTGTGATGGTGTGGGCGGGGATATCCATGAACCACAGAACCCCTCTGTACGTCGTCAACGGAAATTTGACTGGTCAGCGTTATCTCAACGAGATTGTTCAACCTCTGGTAATTCCACTTCTGCAGCGGATTGGACCAGGAGCTTGGTTCCAGGACGACAACGCAAGACCTCATCGTGCCAGGGTGGTGACCGACTTCCTGCAGGAGCAGAACGTTCAGCACATGGATTGGCCTGCATATTCACCCGACTTGTCACCCATTGAGCATGCGTGGGATGAACTAGGGCGGCGAGTTCGATCACATCACGTTCCTGCCGTCAACCTCCGGCAACTGGCTCAGCGATTAGTCGCAGAATGGCAAGCGATCCCTCAACGTTATTTCCAACGCCTGATGAACAGCATGCGCCAACGTTGTCAAGAATGTGTGAATGCTAACGGTGGCTACACCAGTTACTGAAGCTTCTGCGACTTGTGTGAACATCATTTTGGAGGGTGCATGACTTTTTTTCATCAGGGTAATAAACTAGTGTCTAATCAAAAGTTTTTGTTTTGTGTTTTCAGTCCTTGAGCCTTCAAAGAATTATTTTGTCATTAGTCGTCACCATTTTAGCTCGTTAGCTTATATTTATATGCACAAATATTTTTGACCCTTAACTTCTTTTGATTAGCATATAATCATAATAATCATAATCATCATAATCATAATGAAAGAAGAGCCAAAAATTGTACAGATAATTCTCGGACACCCTGTATATATATATCGTAATATTGTAATGTAAAAAAAAAAAGAATTACAACATAATGTAACACATCAATAATTTTATTCAAATTAGTTTTATATCATGTACAACTTATTCTTACACAAAGGAATAATGGAAAAAAAATAGTCAAATTGAAGCATAATAAATTTTGCAATAAGAATTACAACATAATGTAATACATTACACATTAATAATTTTTAATCAAATTAGTTCCATATCAAGTACATCAAAGTAAATCAAGTTCCATATCATGTACATCTTACACATAGGAATAATGGAAAAATACAATGAAACTGAAGCATAATAAATTTTGCAAGCACAACTATGTGAAGTTCAAAATGACTTTTTCCTGCTTTTTTCTATGGCAAATTTGTCAATGATACTGTTTGTGTCAAGGGATTGTAGGAGGTCCCCAGTTGTCCCCCAGTTACTGGTGGGCCCTAGGCCAATGGCCTATGTTGCCTATTGGAAAATCCGGCCCTGAACCTCGGTCTCGCAGACGATTCCTAATGGTCTGGTCGGACACGTTGGTGCCTCTGGCAGCTCTGAGTTGATCCCGAAGATGCCGTGCGGTCACTGTTAGAAAATCTAGAAGAGGAAGAACCATTGTTGTCCCAAGGCGATACGATGACTAAGCTGATTGATGCAGCATTGCTTGTATATATATTAAGTTAAGGTGTATATATATCCATCTCATAATTGTAAGCTTAGTGAAAAATTAACTTAATTTAGAGCTAGCATTTTTGAGCTCTTGTGGCATCATTGTTTGGTCACACTGTTGGCATCATTTTGGGACGCTGCGCGTCTTTTCTACTCGTTTGTGGGATGTCGTACGTACTGGGTGTGGTCTTGTAGAGAGCTCTCTTGCAATTCAGTTTGGTTGTTTAGATACAAGATTGTTGCACCGTGCAATAGTCCAGGTTGCGTTGTTGTTGCAAGGTTGAGAAAGAAGACCATAAATAGTACCCTTTTTTGTTTACATAAAATTCATGTAACTAAGGTCTAAGGTAGGCCCGCATCGAGTCAGCAACCCTGAGGTTACCCTGAGGTAGGACCTAATACGATCTCAAATCCGTAAGTTTTAATTTAGCTTAACTTGGGCTTTAGGTAGAACTTGCCCTTTAGAATTTGGCCGTTCACGGCTCAGCTGGGATTTTGAACCCGACAAAATAAATAAAATAACATGGTCCTTCGAACCGGATTCTACCCCAAGACTGAGTCAGTGACTATTTTTCGGCAAAGTTCTGATTGTGCAAATTGTATCCCAAGTTAGGCCTAGACGGGTTGAGTATTATTGAGTTAAGGTCCCAGGGTAAAAAGTTTGGTCGCCCAATTGCGAAACTTGGCCAGTCGTCTGTCGTTTTTGGCCTACATTTTTTCCGGTTTGGTTAATTTTGGGTTATTATTGAATTAAGGTCCCAGGGTAAAGTTTGGTCGCCCAATTGCGAAACTTGGCCAGTCGTCTGTCGTTTTTGGCCTACATTTTTTCCGGTTTGGTTAATTTTGGGTTATTATTGAATTAAGGTCCCAGGGTAAAGTTTGGTCGCCCAATTGCGAAACTTGGCCAGTCGTCTGTCGTTTTTGGCCTACATTTTTTCCGGTTTGGTTAATTTTGGGTTATTATTGAATTAAGGTCCCAGGGTAAAGTTTGGTCGCCCAATTGCGAAACTTGGCCAGTCGTCTGTCGTTTTTGGCCTACATTTTTTCCGGTTTGGTTAATTTTGGGTTATTATTGAATTAAGGTCCCAGGGTAAAATTTGGTCGCCCAATTGCGAAACTTGGCCAGTCATCTGTCGTTTTTGGCCTACATTTTTTCCGGTTTGGTTAATTTTGGGTCATTATTGAATTAAGGTTCTGGGGTGGAAAATTTGGTATTCCATACTGGTGTTTGGTTAGTACCCCACCCAGCAATTCAGTTTATTTGAAAGTAAAATTTGCGTTTGATCAGTTTGGTTAAGTATTTCTGCCAATTCAGCTCATTTGGTATTGAGCCCAAGGGTTGTTTACATTGAAGATGAGTGCATCTGAATTGAACAAATTTATAAAAAGGAGAAGCGCCTACAAAGGTCTAATTACAAAGGTCATTGCCACTATAGATTCTGCCATAGAGCAAGAGGATTTACGCTTAGTGACTGCGCAGCTTTCCATATTAGAAACTAAAAAGGTTGCTCTAAGTGAGGTAAATGTTAAAATTGAGGCTCTTATAGAAGAGGATGAAATAGAAAATAACATAATTTACTTTGAAGAGATTATTGATGATATAATTAACGTAGGCCTCCGAGCAAAAGAGTTTAGTAGCTCAGTACAGTTAGAGACCAGGTCTGATAATGAAGTTAAGGTTAACAGATCTGTAGTTCAATTACCGAGGCTTGTACTCAAAACATTTTCTGGGAGTATTCAGGAATGGCAAGGATGGGCAGACAGTTTTCAATCAGCAGTTCATTCTAGTCAAGTGTTAAGTGTCGTGGAGAAGTTTAATTATTTGCGGTCCCTCTTGGAAGGGGAGGCAGCAAAGACTATAGCAGGATTAGCATTAACAGAGGCTAATTATAATGTGGCTTGGGATATATTAAAGAAGCGGTTTGGTAAGCCAGAGATCTTAATTAAAAGCCACCTCCGTGCACTTTTAGCTATACCTCCTGTTAATAATCCTAATAGTGTCAAGGAGTTACAGCAGTTATATGATGAATTTGAAATTAGAACTAGGTCCCTGGACAACTTGGGTGTAGGAATGGAAAAGTATGGTATAATGTTGGTTCCTACACTGGAGTCTAAATTGCCTAGCTCAATTTTGCTTGAATTAAGTAGGGGACACTCTGCAGAACATGTGTACATCCCCCTTCAGCAGATGTTAAGTCTTTTAGGCACAGAATTAGCAAGACGAGAGGGAGTTGAGTTTGCACAGTGGGATGGTAAACAAGGGGACAAAGGCAGACACAGCACCAAAGTTTCCACAAAAAGGAATAGCCCAGGTACAGTGTCAGCTCTACATGCCTCCTCTGAGAATAAATTAAAGGGAATCAAGGAATGCATATTTTGCGAAGGCAACCACAAGTCATATAAATGTGAGGTGGCTGAGGCCTTACCCTTTGAGGAGAGAAAGGACAGGGTAACTAAGTCCACAGCATGTTTTAAGTGTTTTTTGAAAGGTCATAGAGCAAGGTTTTGTAAGTTTAAAATTTTATGCAAAAAATGTCATGGTAGGCATCAGCCATTATTGTGTGAAAACACTCTTAGTAGGCCTACCCCAGAAGTAGAGACATCAGTGGCACATGCCACTTCTATGCAAGGGAGTAAAGTAAGGGGATTATTGCAAACAACTGCAGCCTTATTAATTGGGAATGAGGGAGAAGCTACTGTAAGAGTGTTGTTTGATAGTGGTAGCCAGTGTAGTTTTATTAAGACCAGAATTTCCAGAAAATTGAAGTTTAAAGAACTTAAGAGGGAAAATTAAGAATTTCTGGGTTTGGGGGTTCCGTTCAAAACCGAACCAAATTTAAGAAGGTAGAAGTTCTGGTTAAAGGGTTGTTACCGCAAAGTCCCACTATCAAGGTCCAAGCTGTAGAGATTGAGGAACTTTGTGCTCCAGTCACTACTTGTTTAGATATGGCATGTGTCCAAGAATTGCAAGTTAAAGGAATTAATTTGGGCAATAATAAGTTTGAGGGAACAGAAGATATTAGTCTTTTGATTGGAGCTGACTATTATTGGGACTTCATCACTGGTAATATTGTCCGTACATCTCAAGGCCCGGTAGCTATTGAAAGTAAGCTAGGCTGGATGCTACATGGTAGTTATTGCAATGAAATGGAAGTTAAGGCTCTTTTTGTTAAGATTGAGGAGAACAGCCATGGTCTGGAAACGTGACCGGACAGCTCATACCAGGACAACACATACCCGGACAACTTATACCGGACAACTCAGACCCGGACAACTCATACCTAGGACAACTCATACCTAGGACAACTCATACTCTCTTCAACAATTACCACCCCACCCCAATGTTGATCTTTTCATCTATATCCACCCCGAAAGTTTAAACTCAGCAAATTAACCAAAATAAGATAAAGAAAACAATAACAACAAATTTATTATTTATTGCAACATATAATAAATAGAGAACCATTATTTACATAGGATAAAATTGAATGCCCGGTTAGGTCAACTGTACGCCCTTGACGATTGGTTAGGTTTAGTCGTGATATTTTCGTTAGTTTTAACGAAAATATCACGACTAAACCTAACCAATCGTCAAGGGCTTACAGTTGACCTAACTGGGCATTCAATGAACCCAACTGGGTATTCAGTTGACCTAACCGGGCATTCAATGAACCTAACTGGGCACATATATATATATATATATATATATATATATACTGTACTATATAAAACTTGCATGAATTTTAAATGTTTAAATTTAATTTTTAATTTTAAAAAATAAATGTTTTCATTAATTTTAAAAATAAATGTTTTCATTTCAAAATGTTTTCATTAATAACTTGCATGAATTCTAAATGTTTAAATTTAATTTTTAATTTTACAAAATAAATGTTTTCATTAATTTTTCATTTTTTTTCTGGTCCTAGGTATGAGTTGTCCTAGGTATGAGTTGTCCTAGGTATGAGTTTGTCCTAGGTATGAGTTGTCCTAGGTATGAGTTGTCTGGGTATAAGTTGTCCTGGTATGAGCTGTCCTGGTATGAACTGTCCTAGAACCGTCTGGAAAGGCATTTGAAAGCGTTTTGGGAACTTGAATCTATTGGCATAAAGGACAACCAGGCAAGTACAGTGAACAATGATGTTTTAGAGCAATTTGAAAAAGGGATTGGGTTTAGAGATGGTTGCTATGAAGTTGGCCTACCATGGAAGGATTCTTGCAAACCCGGTTCAAACCTTCAGCTAGCTAATCGGAGGTTGGAGACTTCATTGTACAGGCTAAGAAAAAATGAGTTATTGTTAATTGAATACGATGAGGCCATCCTAAGTTATGTAAGGGAGGGCTATGCTGAAAGGGTGCAAGGTGAGCTGGTGAGCCAGGAGGCACATTATCTGCCACACCATGCAGTGGTACGGCGAGACAAAACTACCACCAAACTGAGGGTAGTTTTTGATGGCTCAGCCAAGGACAAAGGTGGTGTGTCCTTGAATGACTGTTTGGATGCTGGGCCAAATTTAATTGCAGATTTATTTTCCTTGTTACTGAGATTCAGGTTTGGTAGAGTAGCATTGACTGCAGATGTGAAGCAAGCCTTTTTGCGGATAAAGTTAAAAACCAGAGGACAGAGATGCAGTAAGGTATCTGTGGGTGGATACGAAAGACTTGTTGGAAAATGAACCTAAGGTTCAAGCATATAGAATGAAGTCAGTGTTGTTTGGCCTCAGCTCTAGTCCATTTCTGTTGGCAGCTACTATGCAGTACCATTTTAAGAAATATTCTGAAGTCTATCCTAACACTATTGAACACATAAGGAAAACTTTTTATGTTGATGATTTGCTATGTTCCGTGGATAATACAGAAATGGCTAAACAGATATTCATGGAGGCTAGAGCTATAATGAGGGAGGCTGGCATGGAGCTCAGAAAATGGCAGACCAATCATTCGCAATTACAAGAGTTTATGAGTCATTCCTCTGTAGTACCTGATGCAGCAGAAAGTATTGAGGATTCTGGTATTAAGGAGTTGTGGGCAATAGACGCAAAGGTGCTAGGCATCGTTTGGCAGCAAGATGATGATTTTTACCTTCAATGGGAAATCTTTAGTAGAGCTGGCTGAGAATGAGACAAGGTGGACAAACGTACAGCTCTTAGTTTGGCTTCGAAGGTCTTTGATCCTCTTGGATTCCTGGCTCCATTTGTGATAAAGTCAAAAATTTGGTTTCAGAGCCTCTGGGAAATTGGACTTGGTTGGGACCAAGTTACCTGATCATATGGTGGTAAGGTGGAAATATTGGTTCAAAGAATTGGCACATCTTGGAGACATTGAAATCCCAAGATGGTACTTTGGAGAGTTGAACAATAGTCCAGACAATTTGGAGCTGCACATCTTTTGTGATGCAAGTGAGGAAGCCTATGCAACTTGTATTTATATAAGGCGCATTGCAAAAGGAAGTAAGTTGCAGGTTGGTTGCTGCAAAGAGCAGAGTAGCACCTTTGAAAAGGCTTTCGGTTCCAAGGTTGGAATTGATGGGTGCCGTTATTACTAGTCGGCTTGCAATTACAGTGCGAAAGTCTTTGGCCCTCTATGAAATTCCAAGCTATTATTGGACAGACTCCACTATAGTTTGGCACTGGTTAAGAAGTCAGGCAAGGAAATGGAAACCATTTGTTGCCAATAGGGTGGAGGAAATTCAAGCGCACACAGATCCCAAGCAATGGAAGTATTGTCCAGGCATCCAAAACCCCGCTGATTTACCAACACGAGGAATTTCAGTGAAAGATCTTTCACAGTCAAGTTTGTGGTGGAATGGGCCAGAGTGGCTAAAACTTGGAAGTGAAAACTGGCCTTCTAATCAGCCTATTGTAGGAGAATGCCAGGCTGAAGAAGCATGGGTGAGTGAGGTGAGAAAATGCGCTGTGAACAGTTGTCAAGTTATGCAGCAGGACCCCATATTGAGGCTTGAGGACATTAGCAGTCTGAAAAGATTGTTAAGAGTGACAGCATGGGTATATAGATTTACCAACAACATTAAGGGAGAAACAAGAAGGGAAGGAATTCTGAACAGTAATGAGATTCAGCAAGCCAGGAAATACTGGGTGGTATATATGCAGAAGAAAAAATTTGGTGAAGAGAGAGAATTGCTCACCAGCCATCCATTACAGGTTCTACCAACACATTCTGCGCTCAAGGGTTTGGATGTGTTTTTGGATCAGGATTTATTGAGAGTAGGAGGTAGACTACAGTTTTCTGGGCTTCCAGAGGAGAAAAGACATCCAATTTTGCTACCTTCTGGGGGGCACTTTGTGGACCTTTTGATCCTGGATACTCATCATAAGCTGTTACATGCTGGAGTTAGAGAAGTGATAATAGAGATTAGACAACAATTTTGGATTCCCAAAATTAGACAAGTAGTAAAAAGGTCTTGCATAAATGTGTGGTTTGCAAGCGTTGGAGTGCAAAGCCTTATTATGAAAAGGTGGCTCCACTTCCAAGAGAACGGTGTGTCTATACTGCCCCATTTGATGTAGTGGGAGTAGACTTTGCAGGGCCAGTCTATGTGTATGAGCGAGGGGAGTCTAACAAAGGTTATATATGTCTTTTCACCTGTGCTACCACCAGAGCAATCCATTTGGAGTTGGTAAGCAACTTAAGTAGTGATGTATTTCTTTTGGCCTTTAAAAGGTTTGTGAACAGAAGGGGTTTCCCAAATAAAATCATATCGGATAATGCAAAAACCTTCAAAAAGGCTGCAAAGGAACTCCAAGAAATTTGGTCCTTGCTAAAAGAGGAAGGATTCCAATCCTACTTTTCACACCAAGGGGTACAGTGGGAGTTTATTGTTGAGAGAGCACCATGGTGGGGAGGATTTTGGGAAAGGCTAGTGAGAAGTGTAAAGTGTCCATTAAAGAAACTTTTAGCTAATGCTCATTTGAGCAAAGAAGAATTCTGCACTGTTTTATGTGAAGTAGAAGCAATGGTGAACAGTAGGCCTATCACTTTTGTTTACAACAGTAGGCAGGATGCAGAGCCATTGACACCAAATCATTTTCTTTGTGGTAAACGCAAAAAACTTCACTTTTTTACGTGAAGGTCAAAATATGAGAATAAAAACCCACTCTAATAGACAGAGTTTATTTCCACGACAGTTTCGACGCCCACTGGCATCCTCCTCGGGTGGATACAGAAACACCCGAGGAGGATGCCAGTGGGCGTCGAAACTGTCGTGGAAATAAACTCTGTCTATTAGAGTGGGTTTTTATTCTCATATTTTGTGGTAAACGATTAACATCAAACCCCAGTGTGCCAGAAGACTTGCAGCCTATCCAGAGCACTCAAGGAGAGTTAACCAGACGGTTCAGGTACCTTGAAGAGCTACAAGATCAGTTATGGAAGAGGTGGCAGATGGAATACTTGCCAGAACTCAATTATTACCCATCAGGCAAGGTAAAGGGCTCCAATGCAAATTGTATCAAGGTGGGAGAAGTGGTAATGATTGGGGATGAAAGACCAAGGCAATGCTGGAAGCTTGGCATAATTGAAGAGTTGTTTGTTGGCAAAGACAATTTAGTTAGGTCTGCACTGGTAAAGACTTCAGGAGGAAAGTTAAAGAGACCTATACAAAAACTCTATGCTTTAGAAATCAGCAAAAACACAGATAGTCAAGATGAAACATTTGAGTTACAGCCTCATGGAGAAGGCTTGGCTAACCTTGCAGAAGGTAATGACAACAATGCCTCTTCGGTGGGGAGTGTTAGAAAATCTAGAAGAGGAAGAACCATTGTTGTCCCAAGGCGATACGATGACTAAGCTGATTGATGCAGCATTGATTGTATATATATTAAGTTAAGGTGTATATATATCCATCTCATAATTGTAAGGTTAGTGAAAAATTAACTTAATTTAGAGCTAGCATTTTTGAGCTCTTGTGGCATCATTGTTTGGTCACACTGTTGGCATCATTTTGGGACGCTGCGCGTCTTTTCTACTCGTTTGTGGATGTCGTACGTACAGGGTGTGGTCTTGTAGAGAGCTCTCTTGCAATTCAGTTTGGTTGTTTAGATACAAGATTGTTGCACCGTGCAATAGTCCAGGTTGCGTTGTTGTTGCAAGGTTGAGAAAGAAGACCATAAATAGTACCCTTTTTTTGTTTACATAAAACTTATGTAACTAAGGTCTAAGGTAGGCCCGCATCGAGTCAGCAACCCTGAGGTTACCCTGAGTAGGACCTAATAGGATCTCATCCGTAAGTTTTAATTTAGCTTAACTTGGGCTTTAGGTAGAACTTGCCCTTTAGAATTTGGCCGTTCACGGCTCAGCTGGGATTTTGAACCCGACAAATAAATAAAATAACAGTCACAAGCGCTTCGCAACACCGTTATCACCAGAAGCGGTCTTCTCGTGCTGTTGTTGATCGGGGTCTTCCAGAACGGGGCGATTCTGAACAGCATTATTGTCCTGAACCTCTGCCAGAGTCTGCCGATAACGCTTTGGCTTGCATTTAGACACTGAGCCACAGTTCTCTGAGTTTGTTCCATCTTGTAGCCAGCCAATGGCCCTTCCCTGTCTTGGATGCTGAGTTGTCGTCGAACATCTTCAAATTTCAAGTGATGATGAATGGAAATGCTCAGCCCTTTTATTTGCTAAAATTGGCATGCATGGAATGACACTCATGCAAACACGTGCAAATGGTGCATGAGGTGTCACATGGGTGTTTCGGCAGTTTTGTCAGTTAGTCTGACTAAGTTCGTGCTTCAAATCTATGAAAAGGAAATCTGGGTTAACTTAAAAAGTTTTCTAAAGATAAGTGCAATGATTGCATGTCCCATAACGTGATGTCTATAGTCCAAATGACAACCCAAAGGGGGATATTCTAACCCTATCTGGCTTAAAAAGACATACTTACAAAAATGATCAAAAAATTTCCTTTGACCATTAAATTCTTTTGAGTAGTATATATGGCAATTGCATTTTTCTAAAGACTGGGACAGCTCTCTGAAAACCGTGACGTATGGACACCCTAGATACAGTACAAGTATTTTTCACTGTTCTCGAATAAAAAATTCACCCTGTATATACGATCATCACAACATACACTTATTTACAGTATTTATCAGTAAATCAATTATGACACTTCAATATTAATCATTGGTTTCCCTTAAAGTTTTAAAAGCCAAAGAAAATATTATTATTAAATTTAAGGACGAACTCCTTCATTTAGGGTGAATTAATTAATTAAGTTATATTAACCAATTGGAACCTTAATTTGTTTATTATCTAATTATGTAATAGGGACAAAGCAAGTTATATCCACAGAAAATATTTAGATAGTTGAGAGTCCAGCCATTTAAAGAGGTCAGTATTTAAAACGTCAGCCAGACGTTTAAATACTGGCGGCTTCATTGATTCAAGCTCCGAGGGTTCATGGACTGTTGCGTTATTTACTTTTAATGTAACTTAACTACGTTATTTAGTTTGAAATTAGAAAACCATAATAAATTCTTAATTACGAGGGTGGAAATGAACGCATTTACACTCTAATTTTAATATTACTTTTACACTGATTTACGTCTTCGACATGCGAGAGATATTTGGCAGAAAAATTATGATAGCCCAATTACAGCAGCACTCCACTGTATATCTACATAAATTAACCTAACTGTATTTAAAGAAAACAGTAACGCGGACGGCAGTTAGGTTAGATTTACATTTCAAATAGGTTAGATTTACATTTCAAAATTCTAAAAATGCATCAAATTATAACAAAAAGCACCACATTTAGGCTAAACTAACTAAGATAGAACCACTATTGTTGTTGAAAACCAGTTTGCGAAATTTGAGTATATTAATTTACATTTATGTATGACAAAAAAAAATTAAATTTAAAGTTCCTAAATTGTACTGGTAAAAAGTTACCATATTATTATTTATAATAATTATATTTAAAAAATTATAGAAGACTACCTTAAATTTCCATTTTCTTTTAATTGAAGTGAGCGAGTCAATCAGGTATTTTTCACTATATAAAAAGAATTTTAGTTTAACTACTTTTTAATTACTTTTAAATCTTTATGAATTCTATAAAGAGCGTTTGCAATACCTTTTGTCATCTATAATTAACCCTTGAAAATGACTAAAACAGATGGATTTTGTTTTTGGAAATATTGATCCATCAAATGTAATGTGTTCATGCATACGACATAAGACGTATTTCTGAAAAGTTAAGCATACTTACCTGGCACAAAGGATACCACGATCGAGAAGGTGGTTTCTTCAAGGCGAGGCTCATCATTGCACTTCGATGTTTGACCCTTGCGATTATCCCAATGTGGATAACTCGAGTGCGTAGTTTTTGGTAGCAGGGGACTGCGTTCGCGCTATCCCCTTATAATAAGATCTAAAGTTTGTTATCAAGTAAGTTATTTATTGTCTTGGTGGTTAAACTAGTTTTTCCTCGAACTTCGTCCTATTAGCTCTAGTGTTAAAATGTACGTTAATGTAATTTGATTATTTTTTTAATAAGTTTAATAGGTAATAAATCCAAAAAATGCAATAAGTTTATTAGAAGCAAGATTTCGACCTACTGTAAGTTCTTCATCAGTGTGATTGGAAAGGGAGAATTATACTGCTGGAAAATAAATTTTATATAAAGTTAATGGCAAAATAAAGGACATTTTATAATGGAGTTTTGACAGGCTTGGAAAATTACTGTGCACACACAACACACACACACACATATATATATATTATATATATATTTAGTGATGTAGGTCACATCCGCATCCGCGGAACATCCGCACATTTTCTCGCACCCGCATCCACACTTTGGACTGCGGATGTCGTGCGGATGTGGACCGTTGAGATAAAATGTCATTAATAAGCGGAAATTATCAAATTCTACTATATTAATAGAACTAGTTCATTGTGCGCAAAATTGATGCAAGCGACAGACGAGAGGCTGTTCTTGTATGAAGTTACTCTCTTGCAACCTACTTAGATCCACGTTACAAAGCTAAGTTATTTTCACCTAGTACATTAGAACGAGTAAATCATCACTTGGCAAAGCATTTGAAGAGCTTCAATCTCTTGAATCTGTCGCTTCGCCACCCACTAAAAGAATAAAAGTTTCAGTGACAAAACCAACACCTTCAACAAGCAAATCTATCACAGAATCTGTCTCTCAGTTTCTTGAGTCAAGCAGCAATGACGAGACCTACGCGATGTCAAAAGATGTAGTAAAAATGATCGAGAGCTATCACCAAGAAAAACGCCTGGCTGCATGTGACAATCCTATTAGTTGTGGAAAAATACGCAGAATATCTATCCATACTTGAGTAAACTTGCAAGGAAACATTTAGCCTGTCCTCCAACAAACGTACCAAGCGAGAGATTATTTAGCAGTGCTGGATTAATATATGATGAAAAGAGAAACAGACTGGCAGCAGAAAAGGCAGAAAAATTAATGTTCCTTAAGCATAACCTTCCTATAATTAAGTTTGAACATTAAACGATGAAAATCTTAGTTTACTTTATTTTAATTACTCATTTATAAATATGCCTAATAAAACTTTAAACTTAATATAAATAGTTATCAAGCTAATTAAAGATCTCTTTCTATAAGGGTGGAGGTTGGGAAAGAGGTCGGTGGGGTGCATTTGAGTTGGGTTCACGTCCCGCATCCTGGTAACACAATTATGGTTTCTAATTGTGGCTGAAACTCAACAAAATATAACGAATTTATTTGCAGACGAATTCACTAATTGATTTCTATATTAGTTAGATGCTTGATATTATTTTATATGTTCAGAGAAAAGTACAGCAATTATTGTACAATTAATCAATTATACTACATTATAGCTACAGCTCTCTCTATATAATAACTTATTATATACGTTAAACACAAAAATCTCGAATATATCCTAAAAAATAACGAAAATGTAGACATCCGCATCCGCATCCGCGGATGTTGAAATCAAACATCCTCATCCGCATCCTAGGATGTGAAAAAAATGACATCCGCTACATCACTAATATATATATATATATATATGCGCCCGGTTAGGTAAGTTGTGATATTTTCGTTAGCTTAAATGAAAATGACGAGGAAAACAGATACATAATAAACAGTTTGGTAGTCCCGATAATACGTAAGTACTATATTATATATATATATATATCGTAAAGAACGACGCTTGTATAGGAGACATTCCGCGCAAGATGAGGAGGGAGAACGAACAAATGAAAAAGTGAGGTAACCACCCGGGAATCGAACCCGGGATCTTCCGATTGCCGGTCAGATATGATAACCACTACACCATGGTCCTCACTCGATCAGAAGTCGTAATTCTCCTACATACGCGCAGAAACCAATGCCCCGAGGGGGGCACCTCCCGCATGCCGCACCTATATATACATTTCAACTGCAAAGAACGCAGTATAATTAACGTAAAGAACGACGCGGAATGTCTCCTATACAAGCGTCGTTCTTTACGTTAATTATACTGCGTGTTCTTTGCAGTTGAAATGTATATACAGTGGTGGGCACCGTTAACCAAAAAGTTAACTTCGATAACGATAATCCGTTAACCCCAATTTTAACTCCGATAACGATAATCCGATAATTTTACTACAAAGTTAACGGAAGTTAACGATAATCTGTTAATGATAACTATTTCTTACTAACATTTAAAAAAAATCAAGGAAAAAAGCTTTAAACCCATAGAAAATGTTTATTTATGCAAAATCCAACAATAAATAGGTATTTAACTATTTTTATCAAGTTTTGCATCTTTTTTGCTTAACTTTTTTTTTTATTTTTAATAAAAAATGTACTGATTACATGTTTTGAAACCCTTGTAACCACTAACCATTAACTAAATTTTAATTTACCGGAGAATTATTATGGCGGGAACTGAAGTTATGGCGGTTTGAATTCATTCGCGGAGCGGTGATCTTTCGTGAATAACTCCTCGCAGTTAACGTGTTAACGGACTTTAACAGACAAAATATCGAGTTATCGGAAGTTAACTGGTCCGATAACGATAAATGGAAATTAACTTCTGTTAATAGTCTGTTAAAAAAGTTAACTTTGTTAATTAACTGTTATCGGATTAACGCTTTAGTGCCCAACACTGTATATATATATATATATATATATATATATATATATTATATAATAAGTTGGAGCAACAAGCTTATATATAATAAGTTGGAGCAACAAGCTTGACCTTCGTCAGAATAAACAATTCATAATTAAGACTAAAATTTAAGCCTTTTTTGTGGTGTCGGTTAAATTTACTATAATCTATACTTCGGTTTACCTACAAAAGCATAATTCGATAAAGCTGCTCTGTATTGTTCAAAAGTAAATTGAAAATAGTTTATGCTTTAAATAGTTCTCTTTAAAAGTTAACTTTTTCTAGAAAACGATTTAAAGTGTAAACTATTTTCAATTTACTTTTAGATAATACAGAGCAGTTTTATGGATTATATTTTAGGAAGTGTGCTGAAACCCTGTATAGATTATAGTAACTTTTACACACCACCAAAGAAAATGTTACCATTTTAGTTATAATTCAGTTTTGTGGCTGACGAAAATATTTTTTAAAGCAAAAAACTGTAAAAAAGAATATACAGGTTGTCCGAGAATTATCTGCACAATTTTTGGCTGTTATTAAAAGTCAACCATGAAGTGTAGAAATTTCAGTATTGTCCCATTTTACAGAGAATCTCATTACGTTTTTTCTGATACCAAGTTTTGACAAGTTTTTTAGAAATTCCAGTGTGTCCGAACATTATCTGTACAATTTCATCTTTTAATAAAATTCTTGATAACACACGTAAAATTCTTAAACAAGGTTATTTAGAATCTGTATTTTCAATAGTTTCTTTTATTAAAGTAACGTTGTTACAAACATTCGATATGTGCACCATTAGTGATTCGCAAAACATCCAATCGATACTCCAAATGTTGCCATGTACGCTGCAGCATATCCACATCAATTCGCTCAATAGCAGCTGTGATTCTTGCTTTTAAATCATCAATGTCTGTCACCCGCGTACATTTCTAAAAAACTTGTCAAAACGTGGTATCAGAAAAAACCTAATGAGATTCTCTGTAAAATGGGACAACACTGGAATTTCTACACTTCATGGTTGACTTTTAATAACAGCCAAAGATTGTACAGATAATTCTCGGACACCCTGTATATATAATATTTGGGGGGGGGGGCACTGATAAGGTTTGGCCTAGGGCCCACAAGCAAGTAAATCCGGCCCTGCCGAGGTTTGCGATGCCGGCGTCCTGCAGTCCGACCACCGCTACTTGACCGTCACAGAAGGGCTCGCCGAGATTGGTGCAGACGTCATATCCGGTGGAACCGTGGTCAGTGGGCAGAGACAATGTTCACAGATGAGTCACGCTTCTCGCTCCAGTTCAATGATGGCCGGGCTCGTGTTTATCGTCGTCAAGGAGAGAGATCTGCTGATGTCAACGTTGCTCAACGTCTACCATTTGGAGGAGGAAGTGTGATGGTGTGGGCGGGGATATCCATGAACCACAGAACCCCTCTGTACGTCGTCAACGGAAATTTGACTGGTCAGCGTTATCTCAACGAGATTGTTCAACCTCTGGTAATTCCACTTCTGCAGCGGATTGGACCAGGAGCTTGGTTCCAGGACGACAACGCAAGACCTCATCGTGCCAGGGTGGTGACCGACTTCCTGCAGGAGCAGAACGTTCAGCACATGGATTGGCCTGCATATTCACCCGACTTGTCACCCATTGAGCATGCGTGTGATGAACTAGGGCGGCGAGTTCGATCACATCACGTCCCTGCCGTCAACCTCCGGCAACTGGCTCAGCGATTAGTCGCAGAATGGCAAGCGATCCCTCAACGTTATTTCCAACGCTGATGAACAGCATGCGCCAACGTTGTCAAGAATGTGTGAATGCTAACGGTGGCTACACCAGTTACTGAAGCTTCTGCGACTTGTCTGAACATCATTTTGGAGGGTGCATGACTTTTTTTCATCAGGGTAATAAACTAGTGTCTAATCAAAAGTTTTTGTTTTGTGTTTTCTGTCCTTGAGCCATCAAAGAATTATTTTGTCATTAGTCGTCACCATTTTAGCTCGTTAGCTTATATTTATATGCACAAATATTTTTGACCCTTAACTTCTTTTTGAGTAGCATATAATCATAATAATCATAATCATAATGAAAGAAGAGCCAAAAATTGTACAGATAATTCTCGGACACCTGTATATATATATCGTAATATTGTAATGTAAAAAAAAAAAGAATTACAACAAAATGTAACACATCAATAATTTTATTCAAATTAGTTTTATATCATGTACAACTTATTCTTACACAAAGGAATAATGGAAAAAAAATAGTCAAATTGAAGCATAATAAATTTTGCAATAAGAATTACAACATAATGTAATACATTACACATTAATAATTTTTAATCAAATTAGTTCCATATCAAGTACATCAAAGTAAATCAAGTTCCATATCATGTACATCTTACACATAGGAATAATGGAAAAATACAATGAAACTGAAGCATAATAAATTTTGCAAGCACAACTATGTGAAGTTCAAAATGACTTTTTCCTGCTTTTTTCTATGGCAAATTTGTCAATGATACTGTTTGTGTCAAGGGATTGTAGGAGGTCCCCAGTGGGCCCCCAGTTACTGGTGGGCCCTAGGCCAATGGCCTATGTTGCCTATTGGAAAATCCGGCCCTGAACCTCGGTCTCGCAGACGATTCCTAATGGTCTGGTCGGACACGTTGGTGCCTCTGGCAGCTCTGAGTTGATCCCGAAGATGCCGTGCGGTCACTGTTAGAAAATCTAGAAGAGGAAGAACCATTGTTGTCCCAAGGCGATACGATGACTAAGCTGATTGATGCAGCATTGCTTGTATATATATTAAGTTAAGGTGTATATATATCCATCTCATAATTGTAAGGTTAGTGAAAAATTAACTTAATTTAGAGCTAGCATTTTTGAGCTCTTGTGGCATCATTGTTTGGTCACACTGTTGGCATCATTTTGGGACGCTGCGCGTCTTTTCTACTCGTTTGTGGGATGTCGTACGTACAGGGTGTGGTCTTGTAGAGAGCTCTCTTGCAATTCAGTTTGGTTGTTTAGATACAAGATTGTTGCACCGTGTAATAGTCCAGGTTGCGTTGTTGTTGCAAGGTTGAGAAAGAAGACCATAAATAGTATCCTTTTTTGTTTACATAAAATTCATGTAACTAAGGTCTAAGGTAGGCCCGCATCGAGTCAGCAACCCTGAGGTTACCCTGAGGTAGGACCTAATAGGATCTCAAATCCGTAAGTTTTAATTTAGCTTAACTTGGGCTTTAGGTAGAACTTGCCCTTTAGAATTTGGCCGTTCACGGCTCAGCTGGGATTTTGAACCCGACAAAATAAATAAAATAACATGGTCCTTCGAACCGGATTCTACCCCAAGACTGAGTCAGTGACTATTTTTCGGCAAAGTTCTGATTGTGCAAATTGTATCCCAAGTTAGGCCTAGACGGGTTGAGTATTATTGAGTTAAGGTCCCAGGGTAAAAAGTTTGGTCGCCCAATTGCGAAACTTGGCCAGTCGTCTGTCGTTTTTGGCCTACATTTTTTCCGGTTTGGTTAATTTTGGGTTATTATTGAATTAAGGTCCCAGGGTAAAGTTTGGTCGCCCAATTGCGAAACTTGGCCAGTCGTCTGTCGTTTTTGGCCTACATTTTTTCCGGTTTGGTTAATTTTGGGTTATTATTGAATTAAGGTCCCAGGGTAAAGTTTGGTCGCCCAATTGCGAAACTTGGCCAGTCGTCTGTCGTTTTTGGCCTACATTTTTTCCGGTTTGGTTAATTTTGGGTTATTATTGAATTAAGGTCCCAGGGTAAAGTTTGGTCGCCCAATTGCGAAACTTGGCCAGTCGTCTGTCGTTTTTGGCCTACATTTTTTCCGGTTTGGTTAATTTTGGGTCATTATTGAATTAAGGTCCTGGGGTGGAAAATTTGGTATTCCATACTGGTGTTTGGTTAGTACCCCACCCAGCAATTCAGTTTATTTGAAAGTAAAATTTGCGTTTGATCAGTTTGGTTAAGTATTTCTGCCAATTCAGCTCATTTGGTATTGAGCCCAAGGGTTGTTTACATTGAAGATGAGTGCATCTGAATTGAACAAATTTATAAAAAGGAGAAGCGCCTACAAAGGTCTAATTACAAAGGTCATTGCCACTATAGATTCTGCCATAGAGCAAGAGGATTTACGCTTAGTGACTGCGCAGCTTTCCATATTAGAAACTAAAAAGGTTGCTCTAAGTGAGGTAAATGTTAAAATTGAGGCTCTTATAGAAGAGGATGAAATAGAAAATAACATAATTTACTTTGAAGAGATTATTGATGATATAATTAACGTAGGCCTCCGAGCAAAAGAGTTTAGTAGCTCAGTACAGTTAGAGACCAGGTCTGATAATGAAGTTAAGGTTAACAGATCTGTAGTTCAATTACCGAGGCTTGTACTCAAAACATTTTCTGGGAGTATTCAGGAATGGCAAGGATGGGCAGACAGTTTTCAATCAGCAGTTCATTCTAGTCAAGTGTTAAGTGCCGTGGAGAAGTTTAATTATTTGCGGTCCCTCTTGGAAGGGGAGGCAGCAAAGACTATAGCAGGATTAGCATTAACAGAGGCTAATTATAATGTGGCTTGGGATATATTAAAGAAGCGGTTTGGTAAGCCAGAGATCTTAATTAAAAGCCACCTCCGTGCACTTTTAGCTATACCTCCTGTTAATAATCCTAATAGTGTCAAGGAGTTACGGCAGTTATATGATGAATTTGAAATTAGAACTAGGTCCCTGGACAACTTGGGTGTAGGAATGGAAAAGTATGGTATAATGTTGGTTCCTACACTGGAGTCTAAATTGCCTAGCTCAATTTTGCTTGAATTAAGTAGGGGACACTCTGCAGAACATGTGTACATCCCCCTTCAGCAGATGTTAAGTCTTTTAGGCACAGAATTAGCAAGACGAGAGGGAGTTGAGTTTGCACAGTGGGATGGTAAACAAGGGGACAAAGGCAGACACAGCACCAAAGTTTCCACAAAAAGGAATAGCCCAGGTACAGTGTCAGCTCTACATGCCTCCTCTGAGAATAAATTAAAGGGAATCAAGGAATGCATATTTTGCGAAGGCAACCACAAGTCATATAAATGTGAGGTGGCTGAGGCCTTACCCTTTGAGGAGAGAAAGGACAGGGTAACTAAGTCCACAGCATGTTTTAAGTGTTTTTTGAAAGGTCATAGAGCAAGGTTTTGTAAGTTTAAAATTTTATGCAAAAAATGTCATGGTAGGCATCAGCCATTATTGTGTGAAAACACTCTTAGTAGGCCTACCCCAGAAGTAGAGACATCAGTGGCACATGCCACTGCTATGCAAGGGAGTAAAAGTAAAGGGGGATTATTGCAAACAACTGCAGCCTTATTAATTGGGAATGAAGGAGAAACTACTGTAAGAGTGTTGTTTGATAGTGGTAGCCAGTGTAGTTTTATTAAGACCAGAATTTCCAGAAAATTGAAGTTTAAAGAACTTAAGAGGGAAAATTTAAGAATTTCTGGGTTTGGGGGTTCCGTTCAAAACCGAACCAAATTTAAGAAGGTAGAAGTTCTGGTTAAAGGGTTGTTACCGCAAAGTCCCACTATCAAGGTCCAAGCTGTAGAGATTGAGGAACTTTGTGCTCCAGTCACTACTTGTTTAGATATGGCATGTGTCCAAGAATTGCAAGTTAAAGGAATTAATTTGGGCAATAATTAGTTTGAGGGAACAGAAGATATTAGTCTTTTGATTGGAGCTGACTATTATTGGGACTTCATCACTGGTAATATTGTCCGTACATCTCAAGGCCCGGTAGCTATTGAAAGTAAGCTAGGCTGGATGCTACATGGTAGTTATTGCAATGAAATGGAAGTTAAGGCTCTTTTTGTTAAGATTGAGGAGAACAGCCATGGTCTGGAAAGGCATTTGAAAGCGTTTTGGGAACTTGAATCTATTGGCATAAAGGACAACCAGGCAAGTACAGTGAACAATGATGTTTTAGAGCAATTTGAAAAAGGGATTGGGTTTAGAGATGGTTGCTATGAAGTTGGCCTACCATGGAAGGATTCTTGCAAACCCGGTTCAAACCTTCAGCTAGCTAATCGGAGGTTGGAGACTTCATTGTACAGGCTAAGAAAAAATGAGTTATTGTTAATTGAATACGATGAGGCCATCCTAAGTTATGTAAGGGTGGGCTATGCTGAAAGGGTGCAAGGTGAGCTGGTGAGCCAGGAGGCACATTATCTGCCACACCATGCAGTGGTACGGCGAGACAAAACTACCACCAAACTGAAGGTAGTTTTTGATGGCTCAGCCAAGGACAAAGGTGGTGTGTCCTTGAATGACTGTTTGGATGCTGGGCCAAATTTAATTGCAGATTTATTTTCCTTGTTACTGAGATTCAGGTTTGGTAGAGTAGCATTGACTGCAGATGTGAAGCAAGCCTTTTTGCGGATAAAGTTAAAACCAGAGGACAGAGATGCAGTAAGGTATCTGTGCGTGGATACGAAAGACTTGTTGGAAAATGAACCTAAGGTTCAAGCATATAGAATGAAGTCAGTGTTGTTTGGCCTCAGCTCTAGTCCATTTCTGTTGGCAGCTACTATGCAGTACCATTTTAAGAAATATTCTGAAGTCTATCCTAACACTATTGAACACATAAGGAAAACTTTTTATGTTGATGATTTGCTATGTTCCGTGGATAATACAGAAATGGCTAAACAGATATTCATGGAGGGTAGAGCTATAATGAGGGAGGCTGGCATGGAGCTCAGAAAATGGCAGACCAATCATTCGCAATTACAAGAGTTTATGAGTCATTCCTCTGTAGTACCTGATGCAGCAGAAAGTATTGAGGATTCTGGTATTAAGGAGTTGTGGGCAATAGACGCAAAGGTGCTAGGCATCGTTTGGCAGCAAGATGATGATTTGTTTACCTTCAATGGGAAATCTTTAGTAGAGCTGGCTGAGAATGAGACAAGGTGGACAAAACGTACAGCTCTTAGTTTGGCTTCGAAGGTCTTTGATCCTCTTGGATTCCTGGCTCCATTTGTGATAAAGTCAAAAATTTGGTTTCAGAGCCTCTGGGAAATTGGACTTGGTTGGGACCAAGAGTTATCTGATCATATGGTGGTAAGGTGGAAATATTGGTTCAAAGAATTGGCACATCTTGGAGACATTGAAATCCCAAGATGGTACTTTGGAGAGTTGAACAATAGTCCAGACAATTTGGAGCTGCACATCTTTTGTGATGCAAGTGAGGAAGCCTATGCAACTTGTATTTATATAAGAGGCGCATTGCAAGAGGAAGTAAGTTGCAGGTTGGTTGCTGCAAAGAGCAGAGTAGCACCTTTGAAAAGGCTTTCGGTTCCAAGGTTGGAATTGATGGGTGCCGTTATTACTAGTCGGCTTGCAATTACAGTGCGAAAGTCTTTGGCCCTCTATGAAATTCCAAGCTATTATTGGACAGACTCCACTATAGTTTGGCACTGGTTAAGAAGTCAGGCAAGGAAATGGAAACCATTTGTTGCCAATAGGGTGGAGGAAATTCAAGCGCACACAGATCCCAAGCAATGGAAGTATTGTCCAGGCATCCAAAACCCCGCTGATTTACCAACACGAGGAATTTCAGTGAAAGATCTTTCACAGTCAAGTTTGTGGTGGAATGGGCCAGAGTGGCTAAAACTTGGAAGTGAAAACTGGCCTTCTAATCAGCCTATTGTAGGAGAATGCCAGGCTGAAGAAGCATGGGTGAGTGAGGTGAGAAAATGCGCTGTGAACAGTTGTCAAGTTATGCAGCAGGACCCCATATTGAGGCTTGAGGACATTAGCAGTCTGAAAAGATTGTTAAGAGTGACAGCATGGGTATATAGATTTACCAACAACATTAAGGGAGAAACAAGAAGGGAAGGAATTCTGAACAGTAATGAGATTCAGCAAGCCAGGAAATACTGGGTGGTATATATGCAGAAGAAAAAATTTGGTGAAGAGAGAGAATTGCTCACCAGCCATCCATTACAGGTTCTACCAACACATTCTGCGCTCAAGGGTTTGGATGTGTTTTTGGATCAGGATTTATTGAGAGTAGGAGGTAGACTACAGTTTTCTGGGCTTCCAGAGGAGAAAAGACATCCAATTTTGCTACCTTCTGGGGGGCACTTTGTGGACCTTTTGATCCTGGATACTCATCATAAGCTGTTACATGCTGGAGTTAGAGAAGTGATAATAGAGATTAGACAACAATTTTGGATTCCCAAAATTAGACAAGTAGTAAAAAAGGTCTTGCATAAATGTGTGGTTTGCAAGCGTTGGAGTGCAAAGCCTTATTATGAAAAGGTGGCTCCACTTCCAAGAGAACGGTGTGTCTATACTGCCCCATTTGATGTAGTGGGAGTAGACTTTGCAGGGCCAGTCTATGTGTATGAGCGAGGGGAGTCTAACAAAGGTTATATATGTCTTTTCACCTGTGCTACCACCAGAGCAATCCATTTGGAGTTGGTAAGCAACTTAAGTAGTGATGTATTTCTTTTGGCCTTTAAAAGGTTTGTGAACAGAAGGGGTTTCCCAAATAAAATCATATCGGATAATGCAAAAACCTTCAAAAAGGCTGCAAAGGAACTCCAAGAAATTTGGTCCTTGCTAAAAGAGGAAGGATTCCAATCCTACTTTTCACACCAAGGGGTACAGTGGGAGTTTATTGTTGAGAGAGCACCATGGTGGGGAGGATTTTGGGAAAGGCTAGTGAGAAGTGTAAAGTGTCCATTAAAGAAACTTTTAGCTAATGCTCATTTGAGCAAAGAAGAATTCTGCACTGTTTTATGTGAAGTAGAAGCAATGGTGAACAGTAGGCCTATCACTTTTGTTTACAACAGTAGGCAGGATGCAGAGCCATTGACACCAAATCATTTTCTTTGTGGTAAACGATTAACATCAAACCCCAGTGTGCCAGAAGACTTGCAGCCTATCCAGAGCACTCAAGGAGAGTTAACCAGACGGTTCAGGTACCTTGAAGAGCTACAAGATCAGTTATGGAAGAGGTGGCAGATGGAATACTTGCCAGAACTCAATTATTACCCATCAGGCAAGGTAAAGGGCTCCAATGCAAATTGTATCAAGGTGGGAGAAGTGGTAATGATTGGGGATGAAAGACCAAGGCAATGCTGGAAGCTTGGCATAATTGAAGAGTTGTTTGTTGGCAAAGACAATTTAGTTAGGTCTGCACTGGTAAAGACTTCAGGAGGAAAGTTAAAGAGACCTATACAAAAACTCTATGCTTTAGAAATCAGCAAAAACACAGATAGTCAAGATGAAACATTTGAGTTACAGCCTCATGGAGAAGGCTTGGCTAACCTTGCAGAAGGTAATGACAACAATGCCTCTTCGGTGGGGAGTGTTAGAAAATCTAGAAGAGGAAGAACCATTGTTGTCCCAAGGCGATACGATGACTAAGCTGATTGATGCAGCATTGCTTGTATATATATTAAGTTAAGGTGTATATATATCCATCTCATAATTGTAAGGTTAGTGAAAAATTAACTTAATTTAGAGCTAGCATTTTTGAGCTCTTGTGGCATCATTGTTTGGTCACACTGTTGGCATCATTTTGGGACGCTGCGCGTCTTTTCTACTCGTTTGTGGGATGTCGTACGTACAGGGTGTGGTCTTGTAGAGAGCTCTCTTGCAATTCAGTTTGGTTGTTTAGATACAAGATTGTTGCACCGTGCAATAGTCCAGGTTGCGTTGTTGTTGCAAGGTTGAGAAAGAAGACCATAAATATTACCCTTTTGCGAAAAATGCTCTGTATGAATTGGTCCACAATTAACCCACCCCTTATATCTCCAGTCTAACTATAAAGTAGATCAAGTCTAGCCTAGAGGGGTCAGCCTAGAGATTCCGGAAATGGTCCAGAGCGGGCAGATAAATTGAGGTCCACAGTAGGATTCCTCACCAAATTAGGTTAGGGCAATCTACCTTCACCTTTGTTAAGCTATGAGTTGATGCTGGGTCTTAGGCCACAATGTAGGCCTAAGTTGTCTGACCCAGCTTAATTTAATGAATCTATGTAAACCTGGGTTAAAAACACAATTAGTCACTTACTGCTAATTATTAGAGAGTCTCTTTTCTCCTTCCTGTTTAATTGTCGAGAGCGTACTTGCTGGTGGGGATCTTTCTTCGGTGTCTGTTCTCGTCCCTTCTCCCTGTTGCGTCCTCTCGCCCCGTTCCTCGTTTTCGTTCTCCTTTGTTCTCCTCTTCGCGGGGCTTTTTCCACCAGCGTAGTCTTGGTTTTTTTTCCCGGTTGGTTGAGCGGTAATGTATATCTATTACCGAGCACGCTCTTGTCACACAGTATATAAATACTAGTGTGAAGAATAACTCTGGTGAGCAACCAATTGGTTTCATCCACCCAGTTATTGACATAAAAGGAATTTAATAATTGTTAGATTAACTACCTACCTACTCAGTGAACCATTTTCGTTACCTCCCAACTACCCACTCATCAGTTTTCCATACTTTTTTGTTTACATAAAATTCATGTAACTAAGGTCTAAGGTAGGCCCGCATCGAGTCAGCAACCCTGAGGTTACCCTGAGGTAGGACCTAATAGGATCTCAAATCCGTAAGTTTTAATTTAGCTTAACTTGGGCTTTAGGTAGAACTTGCCCTTTAGAATTTGGCCGTTCACGGCTCAGCTGGGATTTTGAACCCGACAAAATAAATAAAATAACAGTCACAAAGCGCTGTCGCAACGCCGTTATCATCAGGAAGCGGTCTTCTCGTGCTGTTGTTGATCGGGGTCTTCCAGAACGGGGGCGATTCTGAACAGCATTAGTTGTCCTGAACCTCTGCCAGAGTCTGCCGATAACGCTTTGGCTTGCATTTAGACGCTGAGCCACAGTTCTCTGAGTTTGTCCATCTTGTAGCCAGCCAATGGCCCTTCCCCTGTCTTGGATGCTGAGTTGTCGTCGAACCATCTTCAAATTTCAAGTGATGATGAATGGAAAATGCTCAGCCCTTTTATTGCTAAAATTGGCATGCATGGAATGACACTCATGCAAAACACGTGCAAATGGTGCATGAGGTGTCACAATGGGTGTTTCGAGGCAGTTTGTCAGTTTAGTCTGACTAAGTTCGTGCTTCAAATCTATGAAAAGGAAATCTGGGTTAACTTAAAAAGTTTCTAAAGATAAGTGCAATGATTGCATGTCCCATAATAACGTGATGTCTATAGTCCAAATGACAACCCAAAGGGGGATATTCTAACCCTATCTGGCTTAAAAAGACATACTTACAAAAATGATCAAAAAATTTCCTTTGACCCTTAAATTCTTTTGAGTAGTATATATGGCAATTGCATTTTTCTAAAGACTGGGACAGCTCTCTGAAAACCGGGACGTATGGACACCGAAGATACAGTACAAGTATTTTTCACTGTTCTCGAATAAAAAATTCACCCTGTATATACGATCATCACAACATACACTTATTTACAGTATTTATCAGTATATCAATTATGACACTTCAATATTAATCATTGGTTTCCCTTAAAGTTTTAAAAGCCAAAGAAAATATTATTATTAAATTTAAGGACGAACTCCTTCATTTAGGGTGAATTAATTAATTAAGTTATATTAACCAATTGGAACCTTAATTTGTTTATTATCTAATTATGTAATAGGGACAAAGCAAGTTATATCCACAGAAAATATTTAGATAGTTGAGAGTCCAGCCATTTAAAGAGGTCAGTATTTAAACGTCAGCCAGACGTTTAAATACTGGCGGCTTCATTGATTCAAGCTCCAAAGGGGTTCATGGACTGTTGCGTTATTTACTTTTAATGTAACTTAACTACGTTATTTAGTTTGAAATTAGAAAACCATAATAAATTCTTAATTACGAGGGTGGAAATGAACGCATTTACACTCTAATTTTAATATTACTTTTACACTGATTTACGTCTTCGACATGCGAGAGATATTTGGCAGAAAAATTATGATAGCCCAATTACAGCAGCACTCCACTGTATATCTACATAAATTAACCTAACTGTATTTAAAGAAAACAGTAACGCAGGACGTACAGTTAGGTTAGATTTACATTTCAAAATAGGTTAGATTTACATTTCAAAATTCTAAAAATGCATAAATTATAAACAAAAAGCACCACATTTAGGCTAAACTAACTAAGATAGAACCACTATTGTTGTTGAAAACCAGTTTGCGAAATTTGAGTAGATTAATTTACATTTATGTATGACAAAAAAAAATTAAATTTAAAGTTCCTAAATTGTACTGGTAAAAAGTTACCATATTATTATTTATAAATAATTATATTTAAAAAATTATAGAAGACTACCTTAAATTTCCATTTTCTTTTAATTGAAGTGAGCGGAGTCAATCAGGTATTTTTCACTATATAAAAATAATTTTAGTTTAACTACTTTTTAATTACTTTTAAATCTTTATGAATTCTATAAAGAGCGTTTGCAATACCTTTTGTCATCTATAATTAACCCTTGAAAATGACTAAAACAGATGGATTTTGTTTTTGGAAATATTGATCCATCAAATGTAATGTGTTCATGCATACGACATAAGACGGTATTTCTGAAAAAGTTAAGCATACTTACCTGGCACAAAGGATACCACGATCGAGAAGGTGGTTTCTTCAAGGCGAGGCTCATCATTGCACTTCGATGTTTCTGACCCTTGCGATTATCCCAAATGTGGATAACTCGAGTGCGTAGTTTTTGGTAGCAGGGGACTGCGTTCGCGCTATCCCCTTATAATAAGATCTAAAGTTTGTTATCAAGTAAGTTATTTATTGTCTTGGTGGTTAAACTAGTTTTTCCTCGAATCTTCGTCCTATTAAGCTCTAGTGTTAAATAATGTACGTTAATGTAATTTGATTATTTTTTTAATAAGTTTAATAGGTAATAAATCCAAAAAATGCAATAAGTTTATTAGAAGCAAGATTTCGACCTACTGTAAGTTCTTCATCAAGTGTGATTGGAAAGGGAGAAATTATACTGCTGGAAAATAAATTTTATATAAAGTTAATGGCAAAATAAAGGACATTTTATAATGGAGTTTTGACAGGCTTGGAAAATTACTGTGCACACACACACACACACACACATATATATATATATATATATATATATTAGTGATGTAGGTCACATCCGCATCCGCGGAACATCCGCACATTTTCTCGCACCCGCATCCACACTTTGGACTGCGGATGTCGTGCGGATGTGGACCGTTGAGATAAAATGTCATTAATAAGCGGAAATTATCAAATTCTACTATATTAATAGAACTAGTTCATTGTGCGCAAAATTGATGCAAGCGACAAGACGAGAGGCTGTTCTTGTATGAAGTTACTCTCTTGCAACCTACTTAGATCCACGTTACAAAGCTAAGTTATTTTCACCTAGTACATTAGAACGAGTTAAATCATCACTTGGCAAAGCATTTGAAGAGCTTCAATCTCTTGAATCTGTCGCTTCGCCACCCACTAAAAGAATAAAAGTTTCAGTGACAAAACCAACACCTTCAACAAGCAAATCTATCACAGAATCTGTCTCTCAGTTTCTTGAGTCAAGCAGCAATGACGAGACCTACGCGATGTCAAAAGATGTAGTAAAAATGATCGAGAGCTATCACCAAGAAAAACGCCTGGCTGCATGTGACAATCCTATTAGTTGGTGGAAAAATACGCAGAATATCTATCCATACTTGAGTAAACTTGCAAGGAAACATTTAGCCTGTCCTCCAACAAACGTACCAAGCGAGAGATTATTTAGCAGTGCTGGATTAATATATGATGAAAAGAGAAACAGACTGGCAGCAGAAAAGGCAGAAAAATTAATGTTCCTTAAGCATAACCTTCCTATAATTAAGTTTGAACATTAAACGATGAAAATCTTAGTTTACTTTATTTTAATTACTCATTTATAAATATGCCTAATAAAACTTTAAACTTAATATAAATAGTTATCAAGCTAATTAAAGATCTCTTTCTATAAGGGTGGAGGTTGGGGAAAGAGGTCGGTGGGGTGCATTTGAGTTGGGTTCACGTCCCGCATCCTGGTAACACAATTATGGTTTCTAATTGTGGCTGAAACTCAACAAAATATAACGAATTTATTTGCAGACGAATTCACTAATTGATTTCTATATTAGTTAGATGCTTGATATTATTTTATATGTTCAGAGAAAAGTACAGCAATTATTGTACAATTAATCAATTATACTACATTATAGCTACAGCTCTCTCTATATAATAACTTATTATATACGTTAAACACAACAAATCTCGAATATATCCTAAAAAATAACGAAAATGTAGACATCCGCATCCGCATCCGCGGATGTTGAAATCAAACATCCTCATCCGCATCCTAGGATGTGAAAAAAATGACATCCGCTACATCACTAATATATATATAATATATATGCGCCCGGTTAGGTAAGTTGTGATATTTTCGTTAGCTTAAATGAAAATGACGAGCAGAAATACATAATAAACAGTTTGGTAGTCCCGATAATACGTAAGTACTATATATATATATATATATATATATATATATCGTAAAGAACGACGCTTGTATAGGAGACATTCCGCGCAAGATGAGGAGGGAGAACGAACAAATGAAAAAGTGAGGTAACCACCCGGGAATCGAACCCGGGATCTTCCGATTGCCGGTCAGATATGATAACCACTACACCATGGTCCTCACTCGATCAGAAGTCGTAATTCTCCTACATACGCGCAGAAACCAATGCCCCGAGGGGGGCACCTCCCGCATGCCGCACCTATATATACATTTCAACTGCAAAGAACGCAGTATAATTAACGTAAAGAACGACGCGGAATGTCTCCTATACAAGCGTCGTTCTTTACGTTAATTATACTGCGTGTTCTTTGCAGTTGAAATGTATATACAGTGGTGGGCACCGTTAACCAAAAAGTTAACTTCGATAACGATAATCCGTTAACCCCAATTTTTAACTCCGATAACGATAATCCGATAATTTTACTACAAAGTTAACGGAAGTTAACGATAATCTGTTAATGATAACTATTTCTTTACTAACATTTAAAAAAATCAAGGAAAAAAGCTTTAAAACCCATAGAAAATGTTTATTTATGCAAAATCCAACAATAAATAGGTATTTAACTATTTTTATCAAGTTTTGCATCTTTTTTGCTTAACTTTTTTTTTTTTTTTTTAATAAAAAATGTACTGATTACATGTTTTGAAACCCTTGTAACCACTAACCATTAACTAAATTTTAATTTACCGGAGAATTATTATGGCGGGAACTGAAGTTATGGCGGTTTGAATTCATTCGCGGAGCGGTGATCTTTCGTGAATAACTCCTCGCAGTTAACGTGTTAACGGACTTTAACAGACAAAATATCGAGTTATCGGAAGTTAACTGGTCCGATAACGATAAATGGAAATTAACTTCTGTTAATAGTCTGTTAAAAAAAGTTAACTTTGTTAATTAACTGTTATCGGATTAACGCTTTAGTGCCCAACACTGTATATATATATATATATATATATATATATATATATATATATATATATAATAAGTTGGAGCAACAAGCTTATATATAATAAGTTGGAGCAACAAGCTTGACCTTCGTCAGAATAAACAATTCATAATTAAGACTAAAATTTAAGCCTTTTTTGTGGTGTCGGTTAAATTTACTATAATCTATACTTCGGTTTACCTACAAAAGCATAATTCGATAAAGCTGCTCTGTATTGTTCAAAAGTAAATTGAAAATAGTTTATGCTTTAAATAGTTCTCTTTAAAAGTTAACTTTTTCTAGAAAACGATTTAAAGTGTAAACTATTTTCAATTTACTTTTAGATAATACAGAGCAGTTTTATGGATTATATTTTAGGAAGTGTGCTGAAACCCTGTATAGATTATAGTAACTTTTACACACACCAAAGAAAATGTTACCATTTTAGTTATAATTCAGTTTTGTGGCTGACGAAAATATTTTATTAAAGCAAAAAACTGTAAAAAAGAATATACAGGTTGTCCGAGAATTATCTGCACAATTTTTGGCTGTTATTAAAAGTCAACCATGAAGTGTAGAAATTCAGTATTGTCCCATTTTACAGAGAATCTCATTACGTTTTTTCTGATACCAAGTTTTGACAAGTTTTTTAGAAATTCCAGTGTGTCCGAACATTATCTGTACAATTTCATCTTTTAATAAAATTCTTGATAACACACGTAAAATTCTTAAACAAGGTTATTTAGAATCTGTATTTTCAATAGTTTCTTTTATTAAAGTAACGTTGTTACAAACATTCGATATGTGCACCATTAGTGATTCGCAAAACATCCAATCGATACTCCAAATGTTGCCATGTACGCTGCAGCATATCCACATCAATTCGCTCAATAGCAGCTGTGATTCTTGCTTTTAAATCATCAATGTCTGTCACCCGCGTACATTTCTAAAAAACTTGTCAAAACGTGGTATCAGAAAAAACCTAATGAGATTCTCTGTAAAATGGGACAACACTGGAATTTCTACACTTCATGGTTGACTTTTAATAACAGCCAAAGATTGTACAGATAATTCTCGGACACCCTGTATATATAATATTTGGGGGGGGGGGCACTGATAAGGTTTGGCCTAGGGCCCACAAGCAAGTAAATCCGGCCCTGCCGAGGTTTGCGATGCCGGCGTCCTGCAGTCCGACCACCGCTACTTGACCGTCACAGAAGGGCTCGCCGAGATTGGTGCAGACGTCATATCCGGTGGAACCGTGGTCAGTGGGCAGAGACAATGTTCACAGATGAGTCACGCTTCTCGCTCCAGTTCAATGATGGCCGGGCTCGTGTTTATCGTCGTCAAGGAGAGAGATCTGCTGATGTCAACGTTGCTCAACGTCTACCATTTGGAGGAGGAAGTGTGATGGTGTGGGCGGGGATATCCATGAACCACAGAACCCCTCTGTACGTCGTCAACGGAAATTTGACTGGTCAGCGTTATCTCAACGAGATTGTTCAACCTCTGGTAATTCCACTTCTGCAGCGGATTGGACCAGGAGCTTGGTTCCAGGACGACAACGCAAGACCTCATCGTGCCAGGGTGGTGACCGACTTCCTGCAGGAGCAGAACGTTCAGCACATGGATTGGCCTGCATATTCACCCGACTTGTCACCCATTGAGCATGCGTGTGATGAACTAGGGCGGCGAGTTCGATCACATCACGTCCCTGCCGTCAACCTCCGGCAACTGGCTCAGCGATTAGTCGCAGAATGGCAAGCGATCCCTCAACGTTATTTCCAACGCCTGATGAACAGCATGCGCCAACGTTGTCAAGAATGTGTGAATGCTAACGGTGGCTACACCAGTTACTGAAGCTTCTGCGACTTGTCTGAACATCATTTTGGAGGGTGCATGACTTTTTTTCATCAGGGTAATAAACTAGTGTCTAATCAAAAGTTTTTGTTTTGTGTTTTCTGTCCTTGAGCCATCAAAGAATTATTTTGTCATTAGTCGTCACCATTTTAGCTCGTTAGCTTATATTTATATGCACAAATATTTTTGACCCTTAACTTCTTTTGAGTAGCATATAATCATAATAATCATAATCATAATGAAAGAAGAGCCAAAAATTGTACAGATAATTCTCGGACACCCTGTATATATATATCGTAATATTGTAATGTAAAAAAAAAAAGAATTACAACAAAATGTAACACATCAATAATTTTATTCAAATTAGTTTTATATCATGTACAACTTATTCTTACACAAAGGAATAATGGAAAAAAAATAGTCAAATTGAAGCATAATAAATTTTGCAATAAGAATTACAACATAATGTAATACATTACACATTAATAATTTTTAATCAAATTAGTTCCATATCAAGTACATCAAAGTAAATCAAGTTCCATATCATGTACATCTTACACATAGGAATAATGGAAAAATACAATGAAACTGAAGCATAATAAATTTTGCAAGCACAACTATGTGAAGTTCAAAATGACTTTTTCCTGCTTTTTTCTATGGCAAATTTGTCAATGATACTGTTTGTGTCAAGGGATTGTAGGAGGTCCCCAGTGGGCCCCCAGTTACTGGTGGGCCCTAGGCCAATGGCCTATGTTGCCTATTGGAAAATCCGGCCCTGAACCTCGGTCTCGCAGACGATTCCTAATGGTCTGGTCGGACACGTTGGTGCCTCTGGCAGCTCTGAGTTGATCCCGAAGATGCCGTGCGGTCACTGTTAGAAAATCTAGAAGAGGAAGAACCATTGTTGTCCCAAGGCGATACGATGACTAAGCTGATTGATGCAGCATTGCTTGTATATATATTAAGTTAAGGTGTATATATATCCATCTCATAATTGTAAGGTTAGTGAAAAATTAACTTAATTTAGAGCTAGCATTTTTGAGCTCTTGTGGCATCATTGTTTGGTCACACTGTTGGCATCATTTTGGGACGCTGCGCGTCTTTTCTACTCGTTTGTGGGATGTCGTACGTACAGGGTGTGGTCTTGTAGAGAGCTCTCTTGCAATTCAGTTTGGTTGTTTAGATACAAGATTGTTGCACCGTGTAATAGTCCAGGTTGCGTTGTTGTTGCAAGGTTGAGAAAGAAGACCATAAATAGTATCCTTTTTTGTTTACATAAAATTCATGTAACTAAGGTCTAAGGTAGGCCCGCATCGAGTCAGCAACCCTGAGGTTACCCTGAGGTAGGACCTAATAGGATCTCAAATCCGTAAGTTTTAATTTAGCTTAACTTGGGCTTTAGGTAGAACTTGCCCTTTAGAATTTGGCCGTTCACGGCTCAGCTGGGATTTTGAACCCGACAAAATAAATAAAATAACATGGTCCTTCGAACCGGATTCTACCCCAAGACTGAGTCAGTGACTATTTTTCGGCAAAGTTCTGATTGTGCAAATTGTATCCCAAGTTAGGCCTAGACGGGTTGAGTATTATTGAGTTAAGGTCCCAGGGTAAAAAGTTTGGTCGCCCAATTGCGAAACTTGGCCAGTCGTCTGTCGTTTTTGGCCTACATTTTTTCCGGTTTGGTTAATTTTGGGTTATTATTGAATTAAGGTCCCAGGGTAAAGTTTGGTCGCCCAATTGCGAAACTTGGCCAGTCGTCTGTCGTTTTGGCCTACATTTTTTCCGGTTTGGTTAATTTTGGGTTATTATTGAATTAAGGTCCCAGGGTAAAGTTTGGTCGCCCAATTGCGAAACTTGGCCAGTCGTCTGTCGTTTTTGGCCTACATTTTTTCCGGTTTGGTTAATTTTGGGTTATTATTGAATTAAGGTCCCAGGGTAAAGTTTGGTCGCCCAATTGCGAAACTTGGCCAGTCGTCTGTCGTTTTTGGCCTACATTTTTTCCGGTTTGGTTAATTTTGGGTCATTATTGAATTAAGGTCCTGGGGTGGAAAATTTGGTATTCCATACTGGTGTTTGGTTAGTACCCCACCCAGCAATTCAGTTTATTTGAAAGTAAAATTTGCGTTTGATCAGTTTGGTTAAGTATTTCTGCCAATTCAGCTCATTTGGTATTGAGCCCAAGGGTTGTTTACATTGAAGATGAGTGCATCTGAATTGAACAAATTTATAAAAAGGAGAAGCGCCTACAAAGGTCTAATTACAAAGGTCATTGCCACTATAGATTCTGCCATAGAGCAAGAGGATTTACGCTTAGTGACTGCGCAGCTTTCCATATTAGAAACTAAAAAGGTTGCTCTAAGTGAGGTAAATGTTAAAATTGAGGCTCTTATAGAAGAGGATGAAATAGAAAATAACATAATTTACTTTGAAGAGATTATTGATGATATAATTAACGTAGGCCTCCGAGCAAAAGAGTTTAGTAGCTCAGTACAGTTAGAGACCAGGTCTGATAATGAAGTTAAGGTTAACAGATCTGTAGTTCAATTACCGAGGCTTGTACTCAAAACATTTTCTGGGAGTATTCAGGAATGGCAAGGATGGGCAGACAGTTTTCAATCAGCAGTTCATTCTAGTCAAGTGTTAAGTGCCGTGGAGAAGTTTAATTATTTGCGGTCCCTCTTGGAAGGGGAGGCAGCAAAGACTATAGCAGGATTAGCATTAACAGAGGCTAATTATAATGTGGCTTGGGATATATTAAAGAAGCGGTTTGGTAAGCCAGAGATCTTAATTAAAAGCCACCTCCGTGCACTTTTAGCTATACCTCCTGTTAATAATCCTAATAGTGTCAAGGAGTTACGGCAGTTATATGATGAATTTGAAATTAGAACTAGGTCCCTGGACAACTTGGGTGTAGGAATGGAAAAGTATGGTATAATGTTGGTTCCTACACTGGAGTCTAAATTGCCTAGCTCAATTTTGCTTGAATTAAGTAGGGGACACTCTGCAGAACATGTGTACATCCCCCTTCAGCAGATGTTAAGTCTTTTAGGCACAGAATTAGCAAGACGAGAGGGAGTTGAGTTTGCACAGTGGGATGGTAAACAAGGGGACAAAGGCAGACACAGCACCAAAGTTTCCACAAAAAGGAATAGCCCAGGTACAGTGTCAGCTCTACATGCCTCCTCTGAGAATAAATTAAAGGGAATCAAGGAATGCATATTTTGCGAAGGCAACCACAAGTCATATAAATGTGAGGTGGCTGAGGCCTTACCCTTTGAGGAGAGAAAGGACAGGGTAACTAAGTCCACAGCATGTTTTAAGTGTTTTTTGAAAGGTCATAGAGCAAGGTTTTGTAAGTTTAAAATTTTATGCAAAAAATGTCATGGTAGGCATCAGCCATTATTGTGTGAAAACACTCTTAGTAGGCCTACCCCAGAAGTAGAGACATCAGTGGCACATGCCACTGCTATGCAAGGGAGTAAAAGTAAAGGGGGATTATTGCAAACAACTGCAGCCTTATTAATTGGGAATGAAGGAGAAACTACTGTAAGAGTGTTGTTTGATAGTGGTAGCCAGTGTAGTTTTATTAAGACCAGAATTTCCAGAAAATTGAAGTTTAAAGAACTTAAGAGGGAAAATTTAAGAATTTCTGGGTTTGGGGGTTCCGTTCAAAACCGAACCAAATTTAAGAAGGTAGAAGTTCTGGTTAAAGGGTTGTTACCGCAAAGTCCCACTATCAAGGTCCAAGCTGTAGAGATTGAGGAACTTTGTGCTCCAGTCACTACTTGTTTAGATATGGCATGTGTCCAAGAATTGCAAGTTAAAGGAATTAATTTGGGCAATAATTAGTTTGAGGGAACAGAAGATATTAGTCTTTTGATTGGAGCTGACTATTATTGGGACTTCATCACTGGTAATATTGTCCGTACATCTCAAGGCCCGGTAGCTATTGAAAGTAAGCTAGGCTGGATGCTACATGGTAGTTATTGCAATGAAATGGAAGTTAAGGCTCTTTTTGTTAAGATTGAGGAGAACAGCCATGGTCTGGAAAGGCATTTGAAAGCGTTTTGGGAACTTGAATCTATTGGCATAAAGGACAACCAGGCAAGTACAGTGAACAATGATGTTTTAGAGCAATTTGAAAAAGGGATTGGGTTTAGAGATGGTTGCTATGAAGTTGGCCTACCATGGAAGGATTCTTGCAAACCCGGTTCAAACCTTCAGCTAGCTAATCGGAGGTTGGAGACTTCATTGTACAGGCTAAGAAAAAATGAGTTATTGTTAATTGAATACGATGAGGCCATCCTAAGTTATGTAAGGGTGGGCTATGCTGAAAGGGTGCAAGGTGAGCTGGTGAGCCAGGAGGCACATTATCTGCCACACCATGCAGTGGTACGGCGAGACAAAACTACCACCAAACTGAAGGTAGTTTTTGATGGCTCAGCCAAGGACAAAGGTGGTGTGTCCTTGAATGACTGTTTGGATGCTGGGCCAAATTTAATTGCAGATTTATTTTCCTTGTTACTGAGATTCAGGTTTGGTAGAGTAGCATTGACTGCAGATGTGAAGCAAGCCTTTTTGCGGATAAAGTTAAAACCAGAGGACAGAGATGCAGTAAGGTATCTGTGCGTGGATACGAAAGACTTGTTGGAAAATGAACCTAAGGTTCAAGCATATAGAATGAAGTCAGTGTTGTTTGGCCTCAGCTCTAGTCCATTTCTGTTGGCAGCTACTATGCAGTACCATTTTAAGAAATATTCTGAAGTCTATCCTAACACTATTGAACACATAAGGAAAACTTTTTATGTTGATGATTTGCTATGTTCCGTGGATAATACAGAAATGGCTAAACAGATATTCATGGAGGGTAGAGCTATAATGAGGGAGGCTGGCATGGAGCTCAGAAAATGGCAGACCAATCATTCGCAATTACAAGAGTTTATGAGTCATTCCTCTGTAGTACCTGATGCAGCAGAAAGTATTGAGGATTCTGGTATTAAGGAGTTGTGGGCAATAGACGCAAAGGTGCTAGGCATCGTTTGGCAGCAAGATGATGATTTGTTTACCTTCAATGGGAAATCTTTAGTAGAGCTGGCTGAGAATGAGACAAGGTGGACAAAACGTACAGCTCTTAGTTTGGCTTCGAAGGTCTTTGATCCTCTTGGATTCCTGGCTCCATTTGTGATAAAGTCAAAAATTTGGTTTCAGAGCCTCTGGGAAATTGGACTTGGTTGGGACCAAGAGTTATCTGATCATATGGTGGTAAGGTGGAAATATTGGTTCAAAGAATTGGCACATCTTGGAGACATTGAAATCCCAAGATGGTACTTTGGAGAGTTGAACAATAGTCCAGACAATTTGGAGCTGCACATCTTTTGTGATGCAAGTGAGGAAGCCTATGCAACTTGTATTTATATAAGAGGCGCATTGCAAGAGGAAGTAAGTTGCAGGTTGGTTGCTGCAAAGAGCAGAGTAGCACCTTTGAAAAGGCTTTCGGTTCCAAGGTTGGAATTGATGGGTGCCGTTATTACTAGTCGGCTTGCAATTACAGTGCGAAAGTCTTTGGCCCTCTATGAAATTCCAAGCTATTATTGGACAGACTCCACTATAGTTTGGCACTGGTTAAGAAGTCAGGCAAGGAAATGGAAACCATTTGTTGCCAATAGGGTGGAGGAAATTCAAGCGCACACAGATCCCAAGCAATGGAAGTATTGTCCAGGCATCCAAAACCCCGCTGATTTACCAACACGAGGAATTTCAGTGAAAGATCTTTCACAGTCAAGTTTGTGGTGGAATGGGCCAGAGTGGCTAAAACTTGGAAGTGAAAACTGGCCTTCTAATCAGCCTATTGTAGGAGAATGCCAGGCTGAAGAAGCATGGGTGAGTGAGGTGAGAAAATGCGCTGTGAACAGTTGTCAAGTTATGCAGCAGGACCCCATATTGAGGCTTGAGGACATTAGCAGTCTGAAAAGATTGTTAAGAGTGACAGCATGGGTATATAGATTTACCAACAACATTAAGGGAGAAACAAGAAGGGAAGGAATTCTGAACAGTAATGAGATTCAGCAAGCCAGGAAATACTGGGTGGTATATATGCAGAAGAAAAAATTTGGTGAAGAGAGAGAATTGCTCACCAGCCATCCATTACAGGTTCTACCAACACATTCTGCGCTCAAGGGTTTGGATGTGTTTTTGGATCAGGATTTATTGAGAGTAGGAGGTAGACTACAGTTTTCTGGGCTTCCAGAGGAGAAAAGACATCCAATTTTGCTACCTTCTGGGGGGCACTTTGTGGACCTTTTGATCCTGGATACTCATCATAAGCTGTTACATGCTGGAGTTAGAGAAGTGATAATAGAGATTAGACAACAATTTTGGATTCCCAAAATTAGACAAGTAGTAAAAAAGGTCTTGCATAAATGTGTGGTTTGCAAGCGTTGGAGTGCAAAGCCTTATTATGAAAAGGTGGCTCCACTTCCAAGAGAACGGTGTGTCTATACTGCCCCATTTGATGTAGTGGGAGTAGACTTTGCAGGGCCAGTCTATGTGTATGAGCGAGGGGAGTCTAACAAAGGTTATATATGTCTTTTCACCTGTGCTACCACCAGAGCAATCCATTTGGAGTTGGTAAGCAACTTAAGTAGTGATGTATTTCTTTTGGCCTTTAAAAGGTTTGTGAACAGAAGGGGTTTCCCAAATAAAATCATATCGGATAATGCAAAAACCTTCAAAAAGGCTGCAAAGGAACTCCAAGAAATTTGGTCCTTGCTAAAAGAGGAAGGATTCCAATCCTACTTTTCACACCAAGGGGTACAGTGGGAGTTTATTGTTGAGAGAGCACCATGGTGGGGAGGATTTTGGGAAAGGCTAGTGAGAAGTGTAAAGTGTCCATTAAAGAAACTTTTAGCTAATGCTCATTTGAGCAAAGAAGAATTCTGCACTGTTTTATGTGAAGTAGAAGCAATGGTGAACAGTAGGCCTATCACTTTTGTTTACAACAGTAGGCAGGATGCAGAGCCATTGACACCAAATCATTTTCTTTGTGGTAAACGATTAACATCAAACCCCAGTGTGCCAGAAGACTTGCAGCCTATCCAGAGCACTCAAGGAGAGTTAACCAGACGGTTCAGGTACCTTGAAGAGCTACAAGATCAGTTATGGAAGAGGTGGCAGATGGAATACTTGCCAGAACTCAATTATTACCCATCAGGCAAGGTAAAGGGCTCCAATGCAAATTGTATCAAGGTGGGAGAAGTGGTAATGATTGGGGATGAAAGACCAAGGCAATGCTGGAAGCTTGGCATAATTGAAGAGTTGTTTGTTGGCAAAGACAATTTAGTTAGGTCTGCACTGGTAAAGACTTCAGGAGGAAAGTTAAAGAGACCTATACAAAAACTCTATGCTTTAGAAATCAGCAAAAACACAGATAGTCAAGATGAAACATTTGAGTTACAGCCTCATGGAGAAGGCTTGGCTAACCTTGCAGAAGGTAATGACAACAATGCCTCTTCGGTGGGGAGTGTTAGAAAATCTAGAAGAGGAAGAACCATTGTTGTCCCAAGGCGATACGATGACTAAGCTGATTGATGCAGCATTGCTTGTATATATATTAAGTTAAGGTGTATATATATCCATCTCATAATTGTAAGGTTAGTGAAAAATTAACTTAATTTAGAGCTAGCATTTTTGAGCTCTTGTGGCATCATTGTTTGGTCACACTGTTGGCATCATTTTGGGACGCTGCGCGTCTTTTCTACTCGTTTGTGGGATGTCGTACGTACAGGGTGTGGTCTTGTAGAGAGCTCTCTTGCAATTCAGTTTGGTTGTTTAGATACAAGATTGTTGCACCGTGCAATAGTCCAGGTTGCGTTGTTGTTGCAAGGTTGAGAAAGAAGACCATAAATATTACCCTTTTGCGAAAAATGCTCTGTATGAATTGGTCCACAATTAACCCACCCCTTATATCTCCAGTCTAACTATAAAGTAGATCAAGTCTAGCCTAGAGGGGTCAGCCTAGAGATTCCGGAAATGGTCCAGAGCGGGCAGATAAATTGAGGTCCACAGTAGGATTCCTCACCAAATTAGGTTAGGGCAATCTACCTTCACCTTTGTTAAGCTATGAGTTGATGCTGGGTCTTAGGCCACAATGTAGGCCTAAGTTGTCTGACCCAGCTTAATTTAATGAATCTATGTAAACCTGGGTTAAAAACACAATTAGTCACTTACTGCTAATTATTAGAGAGTCTCTTTTCTCCTTCCTGTTTAATTGTCGAGAGCGTACTTGCTGGTGGGGATCTTTCTTCGGTGTCTGTTCTCGTCCCTTCTCCCTGTTGCGTCCTCTCGCCCCGTTCCTCGTTTTCGTTCTCCTTTGTTCTCCTCTTCGCGGGGCTTTTTCCACCAGCGTAGTCTTGGTTTTTTTTCCCGGTTGGTTGAGCGGTAATGTATATCTATTACCGAGCACGCTCTTGTCACACAGTATATAAATACTAGTGTGAAGAATAACTCTGGTGAGCAACCAATTGGTTTCATCCACCCAGTTATTGACATAAAAGGAATTTAATAATTGTTAGATTAACTACCTACCTACTCAGTGAACCATTTTCGTTACCTCCCAACTACCCACTCATCAGTTTTCCATACTTTTTTGTTTACATAAAATTCATGTAACTAAGGTCTAAGGTAGGCCCGCATCGAGTCAGCAACCCTGAGGTTACCCTGAGGTAGGACCTAATAGGATCTCAAATCCGTAAGTTTTAATTTAGCTTAACTTGGGCTTTAGGTAGAACTTGCCCTTTAGAATTTGGCCGTTCACGGCTCAGCTGGGATTTTGAACCCGACAAAATAAATAAAATAACAGTCACAAAGCGCTGTCGCAACGCCGTTATCATCAGGAAGCGGTCTTCTCGTGCTGTTGTTGATCGGGGTCTTCCAGAACGGGGGCGATTCTGAACAGCATTAGTTGTCCTGAACCTCTGCCAGAGTCTGCCGATAACGCTTTGGCTTGCATTTAGACGCTGAGCCACAGTTCTCTGAGTTTGTCCATCTTGTAGCCAGCCAATGGCCCTTCCCCTGTCTTGGATGCTGAGTTGTCGTCGAACCATCTTCAAATTTCAAGTGATGATGAATGGAAAATGCTCAGCCCTTTTATTGCTAAAATTGGCATGCATGGAATGACACTCATGCAAAACACGTGCAAATGGTGCATGAGGTGTCACAATGGGTGTTTCGAGGCAGTTTGTCAGTTTAGTCTGACTAAGTTCGTGCTTCAAATCTATGAAAAGGAAATCTGGGTTAACTTAAAAAGTTTCTAAAGATAAGTGCAATGATTGCATGTCCCATAATAACGTGATGTCTATAGTCCAAATGACAACCCAAAGGGGGATATTAACCCTATCTGGCTTAAAAAGACATACTTACAAAAATGATCAAAAAATTTCCTTTGACCCTTAAATTCTTTTGAGTAGTATATATGGCAATTGCATTTTTCTAAAGACTGGGACAGCTCTCTGAAAACCGGGACGTATGGACACCTAGATACAGTACAAGTATTTTTCACTGTTCTCGAATAAAAAATTCACCCTGTATATACGATCATCACAACATACACTTATTTACAGTATTTATCAGTAAATCAATTATGACACTTCAATATTAATCATTGGTTTCCCTTAAAGTTTTAAAAGCCAAAGAAAATATTATTATTAAATTTAAGGACGAACTCCTTCATTTAGGGGTTAATTAATTAATTAAGTTATATTAACCAATTGGAACCTTAATTTGTTTATTATCTAATTATGTAATAGGGACAAAGCAAGTTATATCCACAGAAAATATTTAGATAGTTGAGAGTCCAGCCATTTAAAGAGGTCAGTATTTAAACGTCAGCCAGACGTTTAAATACTGGCGGCTTCATTGATTCAAGCTCCGAAGGGGTTCATGGACTGTTGCGTTATTTACTTTTAATGTAACTTAACTACGTTATTTAGTTTGAAATTAGAAAACCATAATAAATTCTTAATTACGAGGGTGGAAATGAACGCATTTACACTCTAATTTTAATATTACTTTTACACTGATTTACGTCTTCGACATGCGAGAGATATTTGGCAGAAAAATTATGATAGCCCAATTACAGCAGCACTCCACTGTATATCTACATAAATTAACCTAACTGTATTTAAAGAAAACAGTAACGCAGGACGTACAGTTAGGTTAGATTTACATTTCAAAATAGGTTAGATTTACATTTCAAAATTCTAAAAATGCATAAATTATAAACAAAAAGCACCACATTTAGGCTAAACTAACTAAGATAGAACCACTATTGTTGTTGAAAACCAGTTTGCGAAATTTGAGTAGATTAATTTACATTTATGTATGAAAAAAAAAATTAAATTTAAAGTTCCTAAATTGTACTGGTAAAAAGTTACCATATTATTATTTATAAATAATTATATTTAAAAAATTATAGAAGACTACCTTAAATTTCCATTTTCTTTTAATTGAAGTGAGCGGAGTCAATCAGGTATTTTTCACTATATAAAAATAATTTTAGTTTAACTACTTTTTAATTACTTTTAAATCTTTATGAATTCTATAAAGAGCGTTTGCAATACCTTTTGTCATCTATAATTAACCCTTGAAAATGACTAAAACAGATGGATTTTGTTTTTGGAAATATTGATCCATCAAATGTAATGTGTTCATGCATACGACATAAGTATTTCTGAAAAAGTTAAGCATACTTACCTGGCACAAAGGATACCACGATCGAGAAGGTGGTTTCTTCAAGGCGAGGCTCATCATTGCACTTCGATGTTTCTGACCCTTGCGATTATCCCAAATGTGGATAACTCGAGTGCGTAATTTTTGGTAGCAGGGGACTGCGTTCGCGCTATCCCCTTATAATAAGATCTAAAGTTTGTTATCAAGTAAGTTATTTATTGTCTTGGTGGTTAAACTAGTTTTTCCTCGAATCTTCGTCCTATTAAGCTCTAGTGTTAAATAATGTACGTTAATGTAATTTGATTATTTTTTTATAAGTTTAATAGGTAATAAATCCAAAAAATGCAATAAGTTTATTAGAAGCAAGATTTCGACCTACTGTAAGTTCTTCATCAAGTGTGATTGGAAAGGGAGAAATTATACTGCTGGAAAATAAATTTTATATAAAGTTAATGGCAAAATAAAGGACATTTTATAATGGAGTTTTGACAGGCTTGGAAAATTACTGTGCACACACACACACACACACACACATATATATATATATATATATATTAGTGATGTAGGTCACATCCGCATCCGCGGAACATCCGCACATTTTCTCACCCGCATCCACACTTTGGACTGCGGATGTCGTGCGGATGTGGACCGTTGAGATAAAATGTCATTAATAAGCGGAAATTATCAAATTCTACTATATTAATAGAACTAGTTCATTGTGCGCAAAATTGATGCAAGCGACAAGACGAGAGGCTGTTCTTGTATGAAGTTACTCTCTTGCAACCTACTTAGATCCACGTTACAAAGCTAAGTTATTTTCACCTAGTACATTAGAACGAGTTAAATCATCACTTGGCAAAGCATTTGAAGAGCTTCAATCTCTTGAATCTGTCGCTTCGCCACCCACCAAAAGAATAAAAGTTTCAGTGACAAAACCAACACCTTCAACAAGCAAATCTATCACAGAATCTGTCTCTCAGTTTCTTGAGTCAAGCAGCAATGACGAGACCTACGCGATGTCAAAAGATGTAGTAAAAATGATCGAGAGCTATCACCAAGAAAAACGCCTGGCTGCATGTGACAATCCTATTAGTTGGTGGAAAAATACGCAGAATATCTATCCATACTTGAGTAAACTTGCAAGGAAACATTTAGCCTGTCCTCCAACAAACGTACCAAGCGAGAGATTATTTAGCAGTGCTGGATTAATATATGATGAAAAGAGAAACAGACTGGCAGCAGAAAAGGCAGAAAAATTAATGTTCCTTAAGCATAACCTTCCTATAATTAAGTTTGAACATTAAACGATAAATCTTAGTTTACTTTATTTTAATTACTCATTTATAAATATGCCTAATAAAACTTTAAACTTAATATAAATAGTTATCAAGCTAATTAAAGATCTCTTTCTATAAGGGTGGAGGTTGGGGAAAGAGGTCGGTGGGGTGCATTTGAGTTGGGTTCACGTCCGCATCCTGGTAACACAATTATGGTTTCTAATTGTGGCTGAAACTCAACAAAATATAACGAATTTATTTGCAGACGAATTCACTAATTGATTTCTATATTAGTTAGATGCTTGATATTATTTTATATGTTCAGAGAAAAGTACAGCAATTATTGTACAATTAATCAATTATACTACATTATAGCTACAGCTCTCTCTATATAATAACTTATTATATACGTTAAACACAACAAATCTCGAATATATCCTAAAAAATAACGAAAATGTAGACATCCGCATCCGCATCCGCGGATGTTGAAATCAAACATCCTCATCCGCATCCTAGGATGTGAAAAAAATGACATCCGCTACATCACTAATATATATATATATATATATGCGCCCGGTTAGGTAAGTTGTGATATTTTCGTTAGCTTAAATGAAAATGACGAGCAGAAATACATAATAAACAGTTTGGTAGTCCCGATAATACGTAAGTACTATATATATATATATATATATATATATCGTAAAGAACGACGCTTGTATAGGAGACATTCCGCGCAAGATGAGGAGGGAGAACGAACAAATGAAAAAGTGAGGTAACCACCCGGGAATCGAACCCGGGATCTTCCGATTGCCGGTCAGATATGATAACCACTACACCATGGTCCTCACTCGATCAGAAGTCGTAATTCTCCTACATACGCATACGCAGAAACCAATGCCCCGAGGGGGGCACCTCCCGCATGCCGCACCTATATATACATTTCAACTGCAAAGAACGCAGTATAATTAACGTAAAGAACGACGCGGAATGTCTCCTATACAAGCGTCGTTCTTTACGTTAATTATACTGCGTGTTCTTTGCAGTTGAAATGTATATACAGTGGTGGGCACCGTTAACCAAAAAGTTAACTTCGATAACGATAATCCGTTAACCCCAATTTTTAACTCCGATAACGATAATCCGATAATTTTACTACAAAGTTAACGGAAGTTAACGATAATCTGTTAATGATAACTATTTCTTTACTAACATTTAAAAAAATCAAGGAAAAAAGCTTTAAAACCCATAGAAAATGTTTATTTATGCAAAATCCAACAATAAATAGGTATTTAACTATTTTTATCAAGTTTTGCAACTTTTTTGCTTAACTTTTTTTTTTATTTTTAATAAAAAATGTACTGATTACATGTTTTGAAACCCTTGTAACCACTAACCATTAACTAAATTTTAATTTACCGGAGAATTATTATGGCGGGAACTGAAGTTATGGCGGTTTGAATTCATTCGCGGAGCGGTGATCTTTCGTGAATAACTCCTCGCAGTTAACGTGTTAACGGACTTTAACAGACAAAATATCGAGTTATCGGAAGTTAACTGGTCCGATAACGATAAATGGAAATTAACTTCCGTTAATAGTCTGTTAAAAAAGTTAACTTTGTTAATTAACTGTTATCGGATTAACGCTTTAGTGCCCAACACTGTGTATATATATATATATATATATATATATATATATATATATATATATAATAAGTTGGAGCAACAAGCTTATATATAATAAGTTGGAGCAACAAGCTTGACCTTCGTCAGAATAAACAATTCATAATTAAGACTAAAATTTAAGCCTTTTTTGTGGTGTCGGTTAAATTTACTATAATCTATACTTCGGTTTACCTACAAAAGCATAATTCGATAAAGCTGCTCTGTATTGTTCTAAAAGTAAATTGAAAATAGTTTATGCTTTAAATAGTTCTCTTTAAAAGTTAACTTTTTCTAGAAAACGATTTAAAGTGTAAACTATTTTCAATTTACTTTTAGATAATACAGAGCAGTTTTATGGATTATATTTTAGGAAGTGTGCTGAAACCCTGTATAGATTATAGTAAATTTTACACACACCAAAGAAAATGTTACCATTTTAGTTATAATTCAGTTTTGTGGCTGACGAAAATATTTTATTAAAGCAAAAAACTGTAAAAAAGAATATAGGGTGTCCGAGAATTATCTGTACAATTTTGGGCTGTTATTAAAAGTCAACCATGAAGTGTAGAAATTCCAGTTTTGTCCCATTTTACAGAGAATCTCATTAAGTGTTTTCTGATACCAAGTTTTGACAAGTTTTTTAGAAATTCCAGTGTGTCCGAACATTATCTGTACAATTTCATCTTTTAATAAAATTCTTGATAACACACGTAAAATTCTTAAACAAGGTTATTTAGAATCTGTATTTTCAAAAGTTTCTTCTATTAAAGTAACGTTGTTACAAACATTCGATATGTGCACCATTAGTGATTCGCAAAACATCCAATCGATACTCCAAATGTTGCCATGTACGCTGCAGCATATCCACATCAATTCGCTCAATAGCAGCTGTGATTCTTGCTTTTAAATCATCAATGTCTGTCACCCGCGTACATTTCTAAAAAACTTGTCAAAACGTGGTATCAGAAAAAAACGTAATGAGATTCTCTGTAAAATGGGACAACACTGGAATTTCTACACTTCATGGTTGACTTTTAATAACAGCCAAAATTGTACAGATAATTCTCGGACACCCTGTATATCAGTTCACGAAAGTCTGGTCTGGAAGCAGCATCTTGGAACACAATGGCATATTTCATTGAGGGTTAGTGTTTTAATAAAACTGCAAAAACAAATATTTTTCTTAAGAGTAAATGACGTATGAACTATTTACCTTTCAATATCTTTGTGTATATTTTACTTTCTGCCTTTTCTTCACTGCCTTTTATAGTTAACATCGGGAATGTTTGTCTTCTTCCCCCACAATTCGTTGGAAAATTATATATATACGGGTGTCCGAGAATTATCTGTACAATTTTTGGCTCTTCTTTCATTATGATTATGATGTATATGATTATCATGATTATATGCTACTCAAAAGAAGTTAAGGGTGAAAAATATTTGTGCATATAAATATAAGCTAACGAGCTAAAATGGTGACGACTAATGACAAAATAATTCTTTGATGGCTCAAGGACAGAAAACACAAAACAAAAACTTTTGATTAGACACTAGTTTATTACCCTGATGAAAAAAAGTCATGCACCCTCCAAAATGATGTTCACACAAGTCGCAGAAGCTTCAGTAACTGGTGTAGCCACCGTTAGCATTCACACATTCTTGACAACGTTGGCGCATGCTGTTCATCAGGCGTTGGAAATAACGTTGAGGGATCGCTTGCCATTCTGCGACTAATCGCTGAGCCAGTTGCCGGAGGTTGACGGCAGGGACGTGATGTGATCGAACTCGCCGCCCTAGTTCATCCCACGCATGCTCAATGGGTGACAATTCGGGTGAATATGCAGGCCAATCCATGTGCTGAACGTTCTGCTCCTGCAGGAAGTCGGTCACCACCCTGGCACGATGAGGTCTTGCGTTGTCGTCCTGGAACCAAGCTCCTGGTCCAATCCGCTGCAGAAGTGGAATTACCAGAGGTTAAACAATCTCGTTGAGATAACGCTGACCAGTCAAATTTCCGTTGACGACGTACAGAGGGGTTCTGTGGTTCATGGATATCCGCCCACACCATCACACTTCCTCCTCCAAATGGTAGACGTTGAGCAACGTTGACATCAGCAGATTCTCTGTCCTTGACGACGATAAACACGAGCCCGGCCATCATTGAACTGGAGCGAGAAGCGTGACTCATCTGTGAACATTGTCTCTGCCCACTGACCACGGTTCCATCGGATATGACGTCTGCACCAATCTCGGCGAGCCCTTCTGTGACGGTCAAGTAGCGGTAGTCGGACTGCAGGACGCCGGCATCGCAAACCTCGGCAGGGCCGGATTTACTTGCTTGTGGGCCCTAGGCCAAACCTTATCAGTGCCCCCCCCAAAAAAAATATATATTATATATATATATATCGTAATATTGTAATGTAAAAAAAAAAAGAATTACAACATAATGTAACACATCAATAATTTTATTCAAATTAGTTTTATATCATGTACAACTTATTCTTACACAAAGGAATAATGGAAAAAAATAGTCAAATTGAAGCATAATAAATTTTGCAATAAGAATTACAACATAATGTAATACATTACACATTAATAATTTTTAATCAAATTAGTTCCATATCAAGTACATCAAAGTAAATCAAGTTCCACATCATGTACATCTTACACACAGGAATAATGGAAAAATACAATGAAACTGAAGCATAATAAATTTTGCAAGCACAACTATGTGAAGTTCAAAATGACTTTTTCCTGCTTTTTTCTATGGCAAATTTGTCAATGATACTGTTTGTGTCAAGGGATTGTAGGAGGTCCCCAGTGGGCCCCCAGTTACTGGTGGGCCCTAGGCCAATGGCCTATGTTGCCTATTGGAAAATCCGGCCCTGAACCTCGGTCTCGCAGACGATTCCTAATGGTCTGGTCGGACACGTTGGTGCCTCTGGCAGCTCTGAGTTGATCCCGAAGATGCCGTGCGGTCACTGTTAGAAAATCTAGAAGAGGAAGAACCATTGTTGTCCCAAGGCGATACGATGACTAAGCTGATTGATGCAGCATTGCTTGTATATATATTAAGTTAAGGTGTATATATATCCATCTCATAATTGTAAGGTTAGTGAAAAATTAACTTAATTTAGAGCTAGCATTTTTGAGCTCTTGTGGCATCATTGTTTGGTCACACTGTTGGCATCATTTTGGGACGCTGCGCGTCTTTTCTACTCGTTTGTGGGATGTCGTACGTACAGGGTGTGGTCTTGTAGAGAGCTCTCTTGCAATTCAGTTTGGTTGTTTAGATACAAGATTGTTGCACCGTGCAATAGTCCAGGTTGCGTTGTTGTTGCAAGGTTGAGAAAGAAGACCATAAATAGTATCCTTTTTTGTTTACATAAAATTCATGTAACTAAGGTCTAAGGTAGGCCCGCATCGAGTCAGCAACCCTGAGGTTATCCTGAGGTAGGACCTAATAGGATCTCAAATCCGTAAGTTTTAATTTAGCTTAACTTGGGCTTTAGGTAGAACTTGCCCTTTAGAATTTGACCGTTCACGGCTCAGCTGGGATTTTGAACCCGACAAAATAAATAAAATAACATGGTCCTTCGAACCGGATTCTACCCCAAGACTGAGTCAGTGACTATTTTTCGGCAAAGTTCTGATTGTGCAAATTGTATCCCAAGTTAGGCCTAGACGGGTTGAGTATTATTGAGTTAAGGTCCCAGGGTAAAAAGTTTGGTCGCCCAATTGCGAAACTTGGCCAGTCGTCTGTCGTTTTTGGCCTACATTTTTTCCGGTTTGGTTAATTTTGGGTTATTATTGAATTAAGGTCCCAGGGTAAAGTTTGGTCGCCCAATTGCGAAACTTGGCCAGTCGTCTGTCGTTTTGGCCTACATTTTTTCCGGTTTGGTTAATTTTGGGTTATTATTGAATTAAGGTCCCAGGGTAAAGTTTGGTCGCCCAATTGCGAAACTTGGCCAGTCGTCTGTCGTTTTTGGCCTACATTTTTTCCGGTTTGGTTAATTTTGGGTTATTATTGAATTAAGGTCCCAGGGTAAATTTGGTCGCCCAATTGCGAAACTTGGCCAGTCATCTGTCGTTTTTGGCCTACATTTTTTCCGGTTTGGTTAATTTTGGGTCATTATTGAATTAAGGTCTGGGGTGGAAAATTTGGTATTCCATACTGGTGTTTGGTTAGTACCCCACCCAGCAATTCAGTTTATTTGAAAGTAAAATTTGCGTTTGATCAGTTTGGTTAAGTATTTCTGCCAATTCAGCTCATTTGGTATTGAGCCCAAGGGTTGTTTACATTGAAGATGAGTGCATCTGAATTGAACAAATTTATAAAAAGGAGAAGCGCCTACAAAGGTCTAATTACAAAGGTCATTGCCACTATAGATTCTGCCATAGAGCAAGAGGATTTACGCTTAGTGACTGCGCAGCTTTCCATATTAGAAACTAAAAAGGTTGCTCTAAGTGAGGTAAATGTTAAAATTGAGGCTCTTATAGAAGAGGATGAAATAGAAAATAACATAATTTACTTTGAAGAGATTATTGATGATATAATTAACGTAGGCCTCCGAGCAAAAGAGTTTAGTAGCTCAGTACAGTTAGAGACCAGGTCTGATAATGAAGTTAAGGTTAACAGATCTGTAGTTCAATTACCGAGGCTTGTACTCAAAACATTTTCTGGGAGTATTCAGGAATGGCAAGGATGGGCAGACAGTTTTCAATCAGCAGTTCATTCTAGTCAAGTGTTAAGTGCCGTGGAGAAGTTTAATTATTTGCGGTCCCTCTTGGAAGGGGAGCAGCAAAGACTATAGCAGGATTAGCATTAACAGAGGCTAATTATAATGTGGCTTGGGATATATTAAAGAAGCGGTTTGGTAAGCCAGAGATCTTAATTAAAAGCCACCTCCGTGCACTTTTAGCTATACCTCCTGTTAATAATCCTAATAGTGTCAAGGAGTTACGGCAGTTATATGATGAATTTGAAATTAGAACTAGGTCCCTGGACAACTTGGGTGTAGGAATGGAAAAGTATGGTATAATGTTGGTTCCTACACTGGAGTCTAAATTGCCTAGCTCAATTTTGCTTGAATTAAGTAGGGGACACTCTGCAGAACATGTGTACATCCCCCTTCAGCAGATGTTAAGTCTTTTAGGCACAGAATTAGCAAGACGAGAGGGAGTTGAGTTTGCACAGTGGGATGGTAAACAAGGGGACAAAGGCAGACACAGCACCAAAGTTTCCACAAAAAGGAATAGCCCAGGTACAGTGTCAGCTCTACATGCCTCCTCTGAGAATAAATTAAAGGGAATCAAGGAATGCATATTTTGCGAAGGCAACCACAAGTCATATAAATGTGAGGTGGCTGAGGCCTTACCCTTTGAGGAGAGAAAGGACAGGGTAACTAAGTCCACAGCATGTTTTAAGTGTTTTTTGAAAGGTCATAGAGCAAGGTTTTGTAAGTTTAAAATTTTATGCAAAAAATGTCATGGTAGGCATCAGCCATTATTGTGTGAAAACACTCTTAGTAGGCCTACCCCAGAAGTAGAGACATCAGTGGCACATGCCACTGCTATGCAAGGGAGTAAAAGTAAAGGGGGATTATTGCAAACAACTGCAGCCTTATTAATTGGGAATGAGGGAGAAGCTACTGTAAGAGTGTTGTTTGATAGTGGTAGCCAGTGTAGTTTTATTAAGACCAGAATTTCCAGAAAATTGAAGTTTAAAGAACTTAAGAGGGAAAATTTAAGAATTTCTGGGTTTGGGGGTTCCGTTCAAAACCGAACCAAATTTAAGAAGGTAGAAGTTCTGGTTAAAGGGTTGTTACCGCAAAGTCCCACTATCAAGGTCCAAGCTGTAGAGATTGAGGAACTTTGTGCTCCAGTCACTACTTGTTTAGATATGGCATGTGTCCAAGAATTGCAAGTTAAAGGAATTAATTTGGGCAATAATAAGTTTGAGGGAACAGAAGATATTAGTCTTTTGATTGGAGCTGACTATTATTGGGACTTCATCACTGGTAATATTGTCCGTACATCTCAAGGCCCGGTAGCTATTGAAAGTAAGCTAGGCTGGATGCTACATGGTAGTTATTGCAATGAAATGGAAGTTAAGGCTCTTTTTGTTAAGATTGAGGAGAACAGCCATGGTCTGGAAACGTGACCGGACAGCTCATACCAGGACAACACATACCCGGACAACTTATACCGGACAACTCAGACCCGGACAACTCATACCTAGGACAACTCATACCTAGGACAACTCATACTCTCTTCAACAATTACCACCCCACCCCAATGTTGATCTTTTCATCTATATCCACCCCGAAAGTTTAAACTCAGCAAATTAACCAAAATAAGATAAGAAAACAATAACAACAAATTTATTATTTATTGCAAACATATAATAAATAGAGAACCATTATTTACATAGGATAAAATTTGAATGCCCGGTTAGGTCAACTGTACGCCCTTGACGATTGGTTAGGTTTAGTCGTGATATTTTCGTTAGTTTTAACGAAAATATCACGACTAAACCTAACCAATCGTCAAGGGCTTACAGTTGACCTAACTGGGCATTCAATGAACCCAACTGGGTATTCAGTTGACCTAACCGGGCATTCAATGAACCTAACTGGGCACATATATATATATATATATATATATATATATATACTGTACTATATATAAAACTTGCATGAATTTTAAATGTTTAAATTTAATTTTTAATTTTAAAAAATAAATGTTTTCATTAATTTTAAAAATAAATGTTTTCATTTCAAAATGTTTTCATTAATAACTTGCATGAATTCTAAATGTTTAAATTTAATTTTTAATTTTACAAAATAAATGTTTTCATTAATTTTTCATTTTTTTTCTGGTCCTAGGTATGAGTTGTCCTAGGTATGAGTTGTCCTAGGTATGAGTTGTCCTAGGTATGAGTTGTCCTAGGTATGAGTTGTCTGGGTATAAGTTGTCCTGGTATGAGCTGTCCTGGTATGAACTGTCCTAGAACCGTCTGGAAAGGCATTTGAAAGCGTTTTGGGAACTTGAATCTATTGGCATAAAGGACAACCAGGCAAGTACAGTGAACAATGATGTTTTAGAGCAATTTGAAAAAGGGATTGGGTTTAGAGATGGTTGCTATGAAGTTGGCCTACCATGGAAGGATTCTTGCAAACCCGGTTCAAACCTTCAGCTAGCTAATCGGAGGTTGGAGACTTCATTGTACAGGCTAAGAAAAAATGAGTTATTGTTAATTGAATACGATGAGGCCATCCTAAGTTATGTAAGGGAGGGCTATGCTGAAAGGGTGCAAGGTGAGCTGGTGAGCCAGGAGGCACATTATCTGCCACACCATGCAGTGGTACGGCGAGACAAAACTACCACCAAACTGAGGGTAGTTTTTGATGGCTCAGCCAAGGACAAAGGTGGTGTGTCCTTGAATGACTGTTTGGATGCTGGGCCAAATTTAATTGCAGATTTATTTTCCTTGTTACTGAGATTCAGGTTTGGTAGAGTAGCATTGACTGCAGATGTGAAGCAAGCCTTTTTGCGGATAAAGTTAAAACCAGAGGACAGAGATGCAGTAAGGTATCTGTGGGTGGATACGAAAGACTTGTTGGAAAATGAACCTAAGGTTCAAGCATATAGAATGAAGTCAGTGTTGTTTGGCCTCAGCTCTAGTCCATTTCTGTTGGCAGCTACTATGCAGTACCATTTTAAGAAATATTCTGAAGTCTATCCTAACACTATTGAACACATAAGGAAAACTTTTTATGTTGATGATTTGCTATGTTCCGTGGATAATACAGAAATGGCTAAACAGATATTCATGGAGGGTAGAGCTATAATGAGGGAGGCTGGCATGGAGCTCAGAAAATGGCAGACCAATCATTCGCAATTACAAGAGTTTATGAGTCATTCCTCTGTAGTACCTGATGCAGCAGAAAGTATTGAGGATTCTGGTATTAAGGAGTTGTGGGCAATAGACGCAAAGGTGCTAGGCATCGTTTGGCAGCAAGATGATGATTTGTTTACCTTCAATGGGAAATCTTTAGTAGAGCTGGCTGAGAATGAGACAAGGTGGACAAAACGTACAGCTCTTAGTTTGGCTTCGAAGGTCTTTGATCCTCTTGGATTCCTGGCTCCATTTGTGATAAAGTCAAAAATTTGGTTTCAGAGCCTCTGGGAAATTGGACTTGGTTGGGACCAAGAGTTACCTGATCATATGGTGGTAAGGTGGAAATATTGGTTCAAAGAATTGGCACATCTTGGAGACATTGAAATCCCAAGATGGTACTTTGGAGAGTTGAACAATAGTCCAGACAATTTGGAGCTGCACATCTTTTGTGATGCAAGTGAGGAAGCCTATGCAACTTGTATTTATATAAGAGGCGCATTGCAAAAGGAAGTAAGTTGCAGGTTGGTTGCTGCAAAGAGCAGAGTAGCACCTTTGAAAAGGCTTTCGGTTCCAAGGTTGGAATTGATGGGTGCCGTTATTACTAGTCGGCTTGCAATTACAGTGCGAAAGTCTTTGGCCCTCTATGAAATTCCAAGCTATTATTGGACAGACTCCACTATAGTTTGGCACTGGTTAAGAAGTCAGGCAAGGAAATGGAAACCATTTGTTGCCAATAGGGTGGAGGAAATTCAAGCGCACACAGATCCCAAGCAATGGAAGTATTGTCCAGGCATCCAAAACCCCGCTGATTTACCAACACGAGGAATTTCAGTGAAAGATCTTTCACAGTCAAGTTTGTGGTGGAATGGGCCAGAGTGGCTAAAACTTGGAAGTGAAAACTGGCCTTCTAATCAGCCTATTGTAGGAGAATGCCAGGCTGAAGAAGCATGGGTGAGTGAGGTGAGAAAATGCGCTGTGAACAGTTGTCAAGTTATGCAGCAGGACCCCATATTGAGGCTTGAGGACATTAGCAGTCTGAAAAGATTGTTAAGAGTGACAGCATGGGTATATAGATTTACCAACAACATTAAGGGAGAAACAAGAAGGGAAGGAATTCTGAACAGTAATGAGATTCAGCAAGCCAGGAAATACTGGGTGGTATATATGCAGAAGAAAAAATTTGGTGAAGAGAGAGAATTGCTCACCAGCCATCCATTACAGGTTCTACCAACACATTCTGCGCTCAAGGGTTTGGATGTGTTTTTGGATCAGGATTTATTGAGAGTAGGAGGTAGACTACAGTTTTCTGGGCTTCCAGAGGAGAAAAGACATCCAATTTTGCTACCTTCTGGGGGGCACTTTGTGGACCTTTTGATCCTGGATACTCATCATAAGCTGTTACATGCTGGAGTTAGAGAAGTGATAATAGAGATTAGACAACAATTTTGGATTCCCAAAATTAGACAAGTAGTAAAAAAGGTCTTGCATAAATGTGTGGTTTGCAAGCGTTGGAGTGCAAAGCCTTATTATGAAAAGGTGGCTCCACTTCCAAGAGAACGGTGTGTCTATACTGCCCCATTTGATGTAGTGGGAGTAGACTTTGCAGGGCCAGTCTTGTATGAGCGAGGGGAGTCTAACAAAGGTTATATATGTCTTTTCACCTGTGCTACCACCAGAGCAATCCATTTGGAGTTGGTAAGCAACTTAAGTAGTGATGTATTTCTTTTGGCCTTTAAAAGGTTTGTGAACAGAAGGGGTTTCCCAAATAAAATCATATCGGATAATGCAAAAACCTTCAAAAAGGCTGCAAAGGAACTCCAAGAAATTTGGTCCTTGCTAAAAGAGGAAGGATTCCAATCCTACTTTTCACACCAAGGGGTACAGTGGGAGTTTATTGTTGAGAGAGCACCATGGTGGGGAGGATTTTGGGAAAGGCTAGTGAGAAGTGTAAAGTGTCCATTAAAGAAACTTTTAGCTAATGCTCATTTGAGCAAAGAAGAATTCTGCACTGTTTTATGTGAAGTAGAAGCAATGGTGAACAGTAGGCCTATCACTTTTGTTTACAACAGTAGGCAGGATGCAGAGCCATTGACACCAAATCATTTTCTTTGTGGTAAACGATTAACATCAAACCCCAGTGTGCCAGAAGACTTGCAGCCTATCCAGAGCACTCAAGGAGAGTTAACCAGACGGTTCAGGTACCTTGAAGAGCTACAAGATCAGTTATGGAAGAGGTGGCAGATGGAATACTTGCCAGAACTCAATTATTACCCATCAGGCAAGGTAAAGGGCTCCAATGCAAATTGTATCAAGGTGGGAGAAGTGGTAATGATTGGGGATGAAAGACCAAGGCAATGCTGGAAGCTTGGCATAATTGAAGAGTTGTTTGTTGGCAAAGACAATTTAGTTAGGTCTGCACTGGTAAAGACTTCAGGAGGAAAGTTAAAGAGACCTATACAAAAACTCTATGCTTTAGAAATCAGCAAAAACACAGATAGTCAAGATGAAACATTTGAGTTACAGCCTCATGGAGAAGGCTTGGCTAACCTTGCAGAAGGTAATGACAACAATGCCTCTTCGGTGGGGAGTGTTAGAAAATCTAGAAGAGGAAGAACCATTGTTGTCCCAAGGCGATACGATGACTAAGCTGATTGATGCAGCATTGCTTGTATATATATTAAGTTAAGGTGTATATATATCCATCTCATAATTGTAAGGTTAGTGAAAAATTAACTTAATTTAGAGCTAGCATTTTTGAGCTCTTGTGGCATCATTGTTTGGTCACACTGTTGGCATCATTTTGGGACGCTGCGCGTCTTTTCTACTCGTTTGTGGGATGTCGTACGTACAGGGTGTGGTCTTGTAGAGAGCTCTCTTGCAATTCAGTTTGGTTGTTTAGATACAAGATTGTTGCACCGTGCAATAGTCCAGGTTGCGTTGTTGTTGCAAGGTTGAGAAAGAAGACCATAAATATTACCCTTTTGCGAAAAATGCTCTGTATGAATTGGTCCACAATTAACCCACCCCTTATATCTCCAGTCTAACTATAAAGTAGATCAAGTCTAGCCTAGAGGGGTCAGCCTAGAGATTCCGGAAATGGTCCAGAGCGGGCAGATAAATTGAGGTCCACAGTAGGATTCCTCACCAAATTAGGTTAGGGCAATCTACCTTCACCTTTGTTAAGCTATGAGTTGATGCTGGGTCTTAGGCCACAATGTAGGCCTAAGTTGTCTGACCCAGCTTAATTTAATGAATCTATGTAAACCTGGGTTAAAAACACAATTAGTCACTTACTGCTAATTATTAGAGAGTCTCTTTTCTCCTTCCTGTTTAATTGTCGAGAGCGTACTTGCTGGTGGGGATCTTTCTTCGGTGTCTGTTCTCGTCCCTTCTCCCTGTTGCGTCCTCTCGCCCCGTTCCTCGTTTTCGTTCTCCTTTGTTCTCCTCTTCGCGGGGCTTTTTCCACCAGCGTAGTCTTGGTTTTTTTTCCCGGTTGGTTGAGCGGTAATGTATATCTATTACCGAGCACGCTCTTGTCACACAGTATATAAATACTAGTGTGAAGAATAACTCTGGTGAGCAACCAATTGGTTTCATCCACCCAGTTATTGACATAAAAGGAATTTAATAATTGTTAGATTAACTACCTACCTACTCAGTGAACCATTTTCGTTACCTCCCAACTACCCACTCATCAGTTTTCCATACTTTTTTGTTTACATAAAATTCATGTAACTAAGGTCTAAGGTAGGCCCGCATCGAGTCAGCAACCCTGAGGTTACCCTGAGGTAGGACCTAATAGGATCTCAAATCCGTAAGTTTTAATTTAGCTTAACTTGGGCTTTAGGTAGAACTTGCCCTTTAGAATTTGGCCGTTCACGGCTCAGCTGGGATTTTGAACCCGACAAAATAAATAAAATAACAGTCACAAAGCGCTGTCGCAACGCCGTTATCATCAGGAAGCGGTCTTCTCGTGCTGTTGTTGATCGGGGTCTTCCAGAACGGGGGCGATTCTGAACAGCATTAGTTGTCCTGAACCTCTGCCAGAGTCTGCCGATAACGCTTTGGCTTGCATTTAGACGCTGAGCCACAGTTCTCTGAGTTTGTCCATCTTGTAGCCAGCCAATGGCCCTTCCCCTGTCTTGGATGCTGAGTTGTCGTCGAACCATCTTCAAATTTCAAGTGATGATGAATGGAAAATGCTCAGCCCTTTTATTGCTAAAATTGGCATGCATGGAATGACACTCATGCAAAACACGTGCAAATGGTGCATGAGGTGTCACAATGGGTGTTTCGAGGCAGTTTGTCAGTTTAGTCTGACTAAGTTCGTGCTTCAAATCTATGAAAAGGAAATCTGGGTTAACTTAAAAAGTTTCTAAAGATAAGTGCAATGATTGCATGTCCCATAATAACGTGATGTCTATAGTCCAAATGACAACCCAAAGGGGGATATTCTAACCCTATCTGGCTTAAAAAGACATACTTACAAAAATGATCAAAAAATTTCCTTTGACCCTTAAATTCTTTTGAGTAGTATATATGGCAATTGCAATTTTATAAAGACTGGGACAGCTCTCTGAAAACCGGGACGTATGGACACCGAAGATACAGTACAAGTATTTTTCACTGTTCTCGAATAAAAAATTCACCCTGTATATACGATCATCACAACATACACTTATTTACAGTATTTATCAGTAATCAATTATGACACTTCAATATTAATCATTGGTTTCCCTTAAAGTTTTAAAAGCCAAAGAAAATATTATTATTAAATTTAAGGACGAACTCCTTCATTTAGGGTGAATTAATTAATTAAGTTATATTAACCAATTGGAACCTTAATTTGTTTATTATCTAATTATGTAATAGGGACAAAGCAAGTTATATCCACAGAAAATATTTAGATAGTTGAGAGTCCAGCCATTTAAAGAGGTCAGTATTTAAACGTCAGCCAGACGTTTAAATACTGGCGGCTTCATTGATTCAAGCTCCAAAGGGGTTCATGGACTGTTGCGTTATTTACTTTTAATGTGACTTAACTACGTTATTTAGTTTGAAATTAGAAAACCATAATAAATTCTTAATTACGAGGGTGGAAATGAACGCATTTACACTCTAATTTTAATATTACTTTTACACTGATTTACGTCTTCGACATGCGAGAGATATTTGGCAGAAAAATTATGATAGCCCAATTACAGCAGCACTCCACTGTATATCTACATAAATTAACCTAACTGTATTTAAAGAAAACAGTAACGCAGGACGTACAGTTAGGTTAGATTTACATTTCAAAATAGGTTAGATTTACATTTCAAAATTCTAAAAATGCATAAATTATAAACAAAAAGCACCACATTTAGGCTAAACTAACTAAGATAGAACCACTATTGTTGTTGAAAACCAGTTTGCGAAATTTGAGTAGATTAATTTACATTTATGTATGACAAAAAAAAATTAAATTTAAAGTTCCTAAATTGTACTGGTAAAAAGTTACCATATTATTATTTATAAATAATTATATTTAAAAAATTATAGAAGACTACCTTAAATTTCCATTTTCTTTTAATTGAAGTGAGCTGAGTCAATCAGGTATTTTTCACTATATAAAAATAATTTTAGTTTAACTACTTTTTAATTACTTTTAAATCTTTATGAATTCTATAAAGAGCGTTTGCAATACCTTTTGTCATCTATAATTAACCCTTGAAAATGACTAAAACAGATGGATTTTGTTTTTGGAAATATTGATCCATCAAATGTAATGTGTTCATGCATACGACATAAGATAGTATTTCTGAAGAAGTTAAGCATACTTACCTGGCACAAAGGACCACGATCGAGAAGGTGGTTTCTTCAAGGCGAGGCTCATCATTGCACTACGATGATTCTGACCCTTGCGATTATCCCAAATGTGGATAACTCGGGTGCGTAATTTTTGGTAGCAGGGGACTGCGTTCGCGCTATCCCCTTATAATAAGATCTAAAATTTGTTATCAAGTAAGTTATTTATTGTCTTGGTGGTTAAACTAGTTTTTCCTCGAATCTTCGTCCTATTAAGCTCTAGTGTTAAATAATGTACGTTAATGTAATTTGATTATTTTTTTATAAGTTTAATAGGTAATAAATCCAGAAAATGCAATAAGTTTATTAGAAGCAAGATTTCGACTTACTGTAAGTTCTTCATCAAGTGTGATTGGAAAGGGTGAAATTATACTGCAGGAAAATAAATTTTATATAAAAATAATGGCAAAATAAAGGACATTTTATAATGGAGTTTTGACAGGCTTGGAAAATTACTGTGCACACACACACACACACACATATATATATATATATATATATAGTGATGTAGGTCACATCCGCATCCGCGGAACATCCGCACATTTTCTCGCATCCGCACCCGCATCCGCACTTTGGACTGCGGATGTCGTGCGGATGTGGACCGTTGAGATAAAATGTCATTAATAAGCGGAAATTATCAAATTCTACTATATTAATAGAACTAGTTCATTGTGCGCAAAATTGATGCAAGCGACAAGACGAGAGGCTGTTCTTGTACGAAGTTACTCTCTTGCAACCTACTTAGATCCACGTTACAAAGCTAAGTTATTTTCACCTAGTACATTAGAACGAGTTAAATCATCACTTGGCAAAGCATTTGAAGAGCTTCAATCTCTTGAATCTGTCGCTTCGCCACCCACCAAAAGAATAAAAGTTTCAGTGACAAAACCAACACCTTCAACAAGCAAATTTATCACAGAATCTGTCTCTCAGTTTCTTGAGTCAAGCAGCAATGACGAGACCTACGCGATGTCAAAAGATGTAGTAAAAATGATCGAGAGCTATCACCAAGAAAAACGCCTGGCTGCATGTGACAATCCTATTAGTTGGTGGAAAAATACGCAGAATATCTATCCATACTTGAGTAAACTTGCAAGGAAACATTTAGCCTGTCCTCCAACAAACGTACCAAGCGAGAGATTATTTAGCAGTGCTGGATTAATATATGATGAAAAGAGAAACAGACTGGCAGCAGAAAAGGCAGAAAAATTAATGTTCCTTAAGCATAACCTTCCTATAATTAAGTTTGAACATTAAACGATTAACATCTTAGTTTACTTTATTTTAATTACTCATTTATAAATATGCCTAATAAAACTTTAAACTTAATATAAATAATTATCAAGCTAATTAAAGATCTCTTTCTATAAGGGTGGAGGTTGGGGAAAGAGGTCGGTGGGGTGCATTTGAGTTGGGTTCACGTCCCGCATCCTGGTAACACAATTATGGTTTCTAATTGTAGCTGAAACTCCACAAAATATAACGAATTTATTTGCAGACGAATTCACTAATTGATTTCTATATTAGTTAGATGCTTGATATTATTTTATATGTTCAGAGAAAAGTACAGCAATTATTGTACAATTAATAAATTATACTACATTATAGCTACAGCTCTCTCTATATAATAACTTATTATATACGTTAAACACAACAAATCTCGAATATATCCTAAAAAATAACGAAAATGTAGACATCCGCATCCGCATCCGCGGATGTTGAAATCAAACATCCTCATCCGCATCCTAGGATGTGAAAAAAATGACATCCGCTACATCACTAATATATATATATATATATATATGCGCCCGGTTAGGTAAGTTGTGATATTTTCGTTAGCTTAAATGAAAATGACGAGCAGAAATACATAATAAACAGTTTGGTAGTCCCGATAATACGTAAGTACTATATATATATATTTATATATATACAGTGGGGGGAAATAAGTATTCGTACACCTGCAAAATTGTTTTTCAATAAACTTACAATCAAACGAATTACTTCAAAGTTGAACAAAAGATGGCTATTGGCATACAATTAATATGTATTAAACGAACGAACCAAAATTACGAATAAATAACTCGACAAATTAAATTTAAGAAATTAGGTGGGGAAAAAAGTATTCATACAAATTAATTTTCATAACTTAATATTTAGTTGCGTAACCATTGTTGGGAATAACTGCTTGTAGACGTTTTCCGTAGGTTCCTACTAGTGCTTTGCAACTTTCTGTTGGAATTTTAGCCCACTCTTCTTTGCAAATAACCTTCAAATCGGCGATGTTCCTCGGGTTCCTCAAATGAATCTGCTTTTTTAATATTCGCCACAAGTTCTCAATCGAATTCAAATCAGGCGACTGGCTAGGCCACTGCAGCACCCTCACATTGTTCTGAATGAACCACTCCCGAGTAAGTTTGGCAGTATGCTTCGGATCGTTATCTTGTTGGAAGCACCATTCATCTCCAAGCTCCAACTGTTGGACAGAGGCGAACAAATATTCTTCTAAAATATCGCGATACAGTGCTCCATTCATTGTTCCCTCTATGACGTGAATTGCTCCAGTACCATTAGATGAAAAGCACCCCATACCATGATGCTTCCGCCTCCGAACTTTACAGTAGGGATGGTGTTCTTTGGATCAAGAGCGCATCCATCTTTCCTCCACACATGACAAGCCGTGTTCCTTCCAAATAACTCTATTTTCGTTTCATCTGACCAAAGTACGGTATTCCAGAACTCTTTAGGCTTTTCTAAATGCTCACGGGCAAACTTCAAACGAGCATCTCTATGCATTTTCTTTAGTAGGGGTGTTTTCCTTGGACGGCGAGACTTCAGGTTAATCCTGTGTAGTTCATTACTGATAGTCCGTTTAGTGACTGAAGTTCCTGCAGCCATTAATTCTTCTTGAATCTCCTTGCGAGTCGTCATAGGGTTTTCTTTAACTTTTCTTGCCATCCTTCTCCCAGCTTGGGGAGAAATGTTTCGAGGAGCACCAGTTCGAGGAAGGTTGTGAGTAGTACCCGTCTTCTTCCATTTCAAAATAACGGAGCCTATTGTACTGAATGGGATACTTAACCTCTTTGAAATGTCTCTGTAGTTCAACCCTTCATTGTGGAGCCTGATTATCTCATTTTTCTGTTCAACAGAGAGTTCCTTCGTCTTCGCCATGGCGACAACCTTCATGCATTAAGACTGAACAATGAATGAGAGCTGCAGGAAATGACGTCATCATAACGTGTCGCAAACAGTGTTGGAACATTCCAGAAGACTCATGTAGATGCTAGAGACCTATTTGTCCTCTAGAGACCTCTATTTGTAACGTTTCCTAAGTGTATGAATACTTTTTTCCCCACCTAATTTCGTAAATTTAATTTGTCGAGTTATTTATTCGTAATTCTGGTTCGTTCGTTTAATACATATTAATTGTATGCCAATAGCCATCTTTTGTTCAACTTTGAAGTAATTCGTTTGATTGTAAGTTTATTGAAAAACAATTTTGCAGGTTACGAATACTTATTTCCCCCCACTGTATATATATCGTAAAGAACGACGCTTGTATAGGAGTCATTCCGCGCAAGATGAGGAGGGAGAACGAACAAATGAAAAAGTGAGGTAACCACCCGGGAATCGAACCCGGGATCTTCCGATTGCCGGTCAGATATGATAACCACTACACCATGGTCCTCACTCGATCAGAAGTCGTAATTCTCCTACATACGCGCAGAAACCAATGCCCCGAGGGGGGCACCTCCCGCATGCCGCACCTATATATACATTTCAACTGCAAAGAACGCAGTATAATTAACGTAAAGAACGACGCGGAATGTCTCCTATACAAGCGTCGTTCTTTACGTTAATTATACTGCGTGTTGTTTAGATACAAGATTGTTGCACCGTGTAATAGTCCAGGTTGCGTTGTTGTTGCAAGGTTGAGAAAGAAGACCATAAATAGTATCCTTTTTTGTTTACATAAAATTCATGTAACTAAGGTCTAAGGTAGGCCCGCATCGAGTCAGCAACCCTGAGGTTACCCTGAGGTAGGACCTAATAGGATCTCAAATCCGTAAGTTTTAATTTAGCTTAACTTGGGCTTTAGGTAGAACTTGCCCTTTAGAATTTGGCCGTTCACGGCTCAGCTGGGATTTTGAACCCGACAAAATAAATAAAATAACATGGTCCTTCGAACCGGATTCTACCCCAAGACTGAGTCAGTGACTATTTTTCGGCAAAGTTCTGATTGTGCAAATTGTATCCCAAGTTAGGCCTAGACGGGTTGAGTATTATTGAGTTAAGGTCCCAGGGTAAAAAGTTTGGTCGCCCAATTGCGAAACTTGGCCAGTCGTCTGTCGTTTTTGGCCTACATTTTTTCCGGTTTGGTTAATTTTGGGTTATTATTGAATTAAGGTCCCAGGGTAAAGTTTGGTCGCCCAATTGCGAAACTTGGCCAGTCGTCTGTCGTTTTTGGCCTACATTTTTCCGGTTTGGTTAATTTTGGGTTATTATTGAATTAAGGTCCCAGGGTAAAGTTTGGTCGCCCAATTGCGAAACTTGGCCAGTCGTCTGTCGTTTTTGGCCTACATTTTTTCCGGTTTGGTTAATTTTGGGTTATTATTGAATTAAGGTCCCAGGGTAAAGTTTGGTCGCCCAATTGCGAAACTTGGCCAGTCGTCTGTCGTTTTTGGCCTACATTTTTTCCGGTTTGGTTAATTTTGGGTCATTATTGAATTAAGGTCCTGGGGTGGAAAATTTGGTATTCCATACTGGTGTTTGGTTAGTACCCCACCCAGCAATTCAGTTTATTTGAAAGTAAAATTTGCGTTTGATCAGTTTGGTTAAGTATTTCTGCCAATTCAGCTCATTTGGTATTGAGCCCAAGGGTTGTTTACATTGAAGATGAGTGCATCTGAATTGAACAAATTTATAAAAAGGAGAAGCGCCTACAAAGGTCTAATTACAAAGGTCATTGCCACTATAGATTCTGCCATAGAGCAAGAGGATTTACGCTTAGTGACTGCGCAGCTTTCCATATTAGAAACTAAAAAGGTTGCTCTAAGTGAGGTAAATGTTAAAATTGAGGCTCTTATAGAAGAGGATGAAATAGAAAATAACATAATTTACTTTGAAGAGATTATTGATGATATAATTAACGTAGGCCTCCGAGCAAAAGAGTTTAGTAGCTCAGTACAGTTAGAGACCAGGTCTGATAATGAAGTTAAGGTTAACAGATCTGTAGTTCAATTACCGAGGCTTGTACTCAAAACATTTTCTGGGAGTATTCAGGAATGGCAAGGATGGGCAGACAGTTTTCAATCAGCAGTTCATTCTAGTCAAGTGTTAAGTGCCGTGGAGAAGTTTAATTATTTGCGGTCCCTCTTGGAAGGGGAGGCAGCAAAGACTATAGCAGGATTAGCATTAACAGAGGCTAATTATAATGTGGCTTGGGATATATTAAAGAAGCGGTTTGGTAAGCCAGAGATCTTAATTAAAAGCCACCTCCGTGCACTTTTAGCTATACCTCCTGTTAATAATCCTAATAGTGTCAAGGAGTTACGGCAGTTATATGATGAATTTGAAATTAGAACTAGGTCCCTGGACAACTTGGGTGTAGGAATGGAAAAGTATGGTATAATGTTGGTTCCTACACTGGAGTCTAAATTGCCTAGCTCAATTTTGCTTGAATTAAGTAGGGGACACTCTGCAGAACATGTGTACATCCCCCTTCAGCAGATGTTAAGTCTTTTAGGCACAGAATTAGCAAGACGAGAGGGAGTTGAGTTTGCACAGTGGGATGGTAAACAAGGGGACAAAGGCAGACACAGCACCAAAGTTTCCACAAAAAGGAATAGCCCAGGTACAGTGTCAGCTCTACATGCCTCCTCTGAGAATAAATTAAAGGGAATCAAGGAATGCATATTTTGCGAAGGCAACCACAAGTCATATAAATGTGAGGTGGCTGAGGCCTTACCCTTTGAGGAGAGAAAGGACAGGGTAACTAAGTCCACAGCATGTTTTAAGTGTTTTTTGAAAGGTCATAGAGCAAGGTTTTGTAAGTTTAAAATTTTATGCAAAAAATGTCATGGTAGGCATCAGCCATTATTTGTGTGAAAACACTCTTAGTAGGCCTACCCCAGAAGTAGAGACATCAGTGGCACATGCCACTGCTATGCAAGGGAGTAAAAGTAAAGGGGGATTATTGCAAACAACTGCAGCCTTATTAATTGGGAATGAAGGAGAAACTACTGTAAGAGTGTTGTTTGATAGTGGTAGCCAGTGTAGTTTTATTAAGACCAGAATTTCCAGAAAATTGAAGTTTAAAGAACTTAAGAGGGAAAATTTAAGAATTTCTGGGTTTGGGGGTTCCGTTCAAAACCGAACCAAATTTAAGAAGGTAGAAGTTCTGGTTAAAGGGTTGTTACCGCAAAGTCCCACTATCAAGGTCCAAGCTGTAGAGATTGAGGAACTTTGTGCTCCAGTCACTACTTGTTTAGATATGGCATGTGTCCAAGAATTGCAAGTTAAAGGAATTAATTTGGGCAATAATTAGTTTGAGGGAACAGAAGATATTAGTCTTTTGATTGGAGCTGACTATTATTGGGACTTCATCACTGGTAATATTGTCCGTACATCTCAAGGCCCGGTAGCTATTGAAAGTAAGCTAGGCTGGATGCTACATGGTAGTTATTGCAATGAAATGGAAGTTAAGGCTCTTTTTGTTAAGATTGAGGAGAACAGCCATGGTCTGGAAAGGCATTTGAAAGCGTTTTGGGAACTTGAATCTATTGGCATAAAGGACAACCAGGCAAGTACAGTGAACAATGATGTTTTAGAGCAATTTGAAAAAGGGATTGGGTTTAGAGATGGTTGCTATGAAGTTGGCCTACCATGGAAGGATTCTTGCAAACCCGGTTCAAACCTTCAGCTAGCTAATCGGAGGTTGGAGACTTCATTGTACAGGCTAAGAAAAAATGAGTTATTGTTAATTGAATACGATGAGGCCATCCTAAGTTATGTAAGGGTGGGCTATGCTGAAAGGGTGCAAGGTGAGCTGGTGAGCCAGGAGGCACATTATCTGCCACACCATGCAGTGGTACGGCGAGACAAAACTACCACCAAACTGAAGGTAGTTTTTGATGGCTCAGCCAAGGACAAAGGTGGTGTGTCCTTGAATGACTGTTTGGATGCTGGGCCAAATTTAATTGCAGATTTATTTTCCTTGTTACTGAGATTCAGGTTTGGTAGAGTAGCATTGACTGCAGATGTGAAGCAAGCCTTTTTGCGGATAAAGTTAAAACCAGAGGACAGAGATGCAGTAAGGTATCTGTGCGTGGATACGAAAGACTTGTTGGAAAATGAACCTAAGGTTCAAGCATATAGAATGAAGTCAGTGTTGTTTGGCCTCAGCTCTAGTCCATTTCTGTTGGCAGCTACTATGCAGTACCATTTTAAGAAATATTCTGAAGTCTATCCTAACACTATTGAACACATAAGGAAAACTTTTTATGTTGATGATTTGCTATGTTCCGTGGATAATACAGAAATGGCTAAACAGATATTCATGGAGGGTAGAGCTATAATGAGGGAGGCTGGCATGGAGCTCAGAAAATGGCAGACCAATCATTCGCAATTACAAGAGTTTATGAGTCATTCCTCTGTAGTACCTGATGCAGCAGAAAGTATTGAGGATTCTGGTATTAAGGAGTTGTGGGCAATAGACGCAAAGGTGCTAGGCATCGTTTGGCAGCAAGATGATGATTTGTTTACCTTCAATGGGAAATCTTTAGTAGAGCTGGCTGAGAATGAGACAAGGTGGACAAAACGTACAGCTCTTAGTTTGGCTTCGAAGGTCTTTGATCCTCTTGGATTCCTGGCTCCATTTGTGATAAAGTCAAAAATTTGGTTTCAGAGCCTCTGGGAAATTGGACTTGGTTGGGACCAAGAGTTACCTGATCATATGGTGGTAAGGTGGAAATATTGGTTCAAAGAATTGGCACATCTTGGAGACATTGAAATCCCAAGATGGTACTTTGGAGAGTTGAACAATAGTCCAGACAATTTGGAGCTGCACATCTTTTGTGATGCAAGTGAGGAAGCCTATGCAACTTGTATTTATATAAGAGGCGCATTGCAAGAGGAAGTAAGTTGCAGGTTGGTTGCTGCAAAGAGCAGAGTAGCACCTTTGAAAAGGCTTTCGGTTCCAAGGTTGGAATTGATGGGTGCCGTTATTACTAGTCGGCTTGCAATTACAGTGCGAAAGTCTTTGGCCCTCTATGAAATTCCAAGCTATTATTGGACAGACTCCACTATAGTTTGGCACTGGTTAAGAAGTCAGGCAAGGAAATGGAAACCATTTGTTGCCAATAGGGTGGAGGAAATTCAAGCGCACACAGATCCCAAGCAATGGAAGTATTGTCCAGGCATCCAAAACCCCGCTGATTTACCAACACGAGGAATTTCAGTGAAAGATCTTTCACAGTCAAGTTTGTGGTGGAATGGGCCAGAGTGGCTAAAACTTGGAAGTGAAAACTGGCCTTCTAATCAGCCTATTGTAGGAGAATGCCAGGCTGAAGAAGCATGGGTGAGTGAGGTGAGAAAATGCGCTGTGAACAGTTGTCAAGTTATGCAGCAGGACCCCATATTGAGGCTTGAGGACATTAGCAGTCTGAAAAGATTGTTAAGAGTGACAGCATGGGTATATAGATTTACCAACAACATTAAGGGAGAAACAAGAAGGGAAGGAATTCTGAACAGTAATGAGATTCAGCAAGCCAGGAAATACTGGGTGGTATATATGCAGAAGAAAAAATTTGGTGAAGAGAGAGAATTGCTCACCAGCCATCCATTACAGGTTCTACCAACACATTCTGCGCTCAAGGGTTTGGATGTGTTTTTGGATCAGGATTTATTGAGAGTAGGAGGTAGACTACAGTTTTCTGGGCTTCCAGAGGAGAAAAGACATCCAATTTTGCTACCTTCTGGGGGGCACTTTGTGGACCTTTTGATCCTGGATACTCATCATAAGCTGTTACATGCTGGAGTTAGAGAAGTGATAATAGAGATTAGACAACAATTTTGGATTCCCAAAATTAGACAAGTAGTAAAAAAGGTCTTGCATAAATGTGTGGTTTGCAAGCGTTGGAGTGCAAAGCCTTATTATGAAAAGGTGGCTCCACTTCCAAGAGAACGGTGTGTCTATACTGCCCCATTTGATGTAGTGGGAGTAGACTTTGCAGGGCCAGTCTATGTGTATGAGCGAGGGGAGTCTAACAAAGGTTATATATGTCTTTTCACCTGTGCTACCACCAGAGCAATCCATTTGGAGTTGGTAAGCAACTTAAGTAGTGATGTATTTCTTTTGGCCTTTAAAAGGTTTGTGAACAGAAGGGGTTTCCCAAATAAAATCATATCGGATAATGCAAAAACCTTCAAAAAGGCTGCAAAGGAACTCCAAGAAATTTGGTCCTTGCTAAAAGAGGAAGGATTCCAATCCTACTTTTCACACCAAGGGGTACAGTGGGAGTTTATTGTTGAGAGAGCACCATGGTGGGGAGGATTTTGGGAAAGGCTAGTGAGAAGTGTAAAGTGTCCATTAAAGAAACTTTTAGCTAATGCTCATTTGAGCAAAGAAGAATTCTGCACTGTTTTATGTGAAGTAGAAGCAATGGTGAACAGTAGGCCTATCACTTTTGTTTACAACAGTAGGCAGGATGCAGAGCCATTGACACCAAATCATTTTCTTTGTGGTAAACGATTAACATCAAACCCCAGTGTGCCAGAAGAATTGCAGCCTATCCAGAGCACTCAAGGAGAGTTAACCAGACGGTTCAGGTACCTTGAAGAGCTACAAGATCAGTTATGGAAGAGGTGGCAGATGGAATACTTGCCAGAACTCAATTATTACCCATCAGGCAAGGTAAAGGGCTCCAATGCAAATTGTATCAAGGTGGGAGAAGTGGTAATGATTGGGGATGAAAGACCAAGGCAATGCTGGAAGCTTGGCATAATTGAAGAGTTGTTTGTTGGCAAAGACAATTTAGTTAGGTCTGCACTGGTAAAGACTTCAGGAGGAAAGTTAAAGAGACCTATACAAAAACTCTATGCTTTAGAAATCAGCAAAAACACAGATAGTCAAGATGAAACATTTGAGTTACAGCCTCATGGAGAAGGCTTGGCTAACCTTGCAGAAGGTAATGACAACAATGCCTCTTCGGTGGGGAGTGTTAGAAAATCTAGAAGAGGAAGAACCATTGTTGTCCCAAGGCGATACGATGACTAAGCTGATTGATGCAGCATTGCTTGTATATATATTAAGTTAAGGTGTATATATATCCATCTCATAATTGTAAGGTTAGTGAAAAATTAACTTAATTTAGAGCTAGCATTTTTGAGCTCTTGTGGCATCATTGTTTGGTCACACTGTTGGCATCATTTTGGGACGCTGCGCGTCTTTTCTACTCGTTTGTGGGATGTCGTACGTACAGGGTGTGGTCTTGTAGAGAGCTCTCTTGCAATTCAGTTTGGTTGTTTAGATACAAGATTGTTGCACCGTGCAATAGTCCAGGTTGCGTTGTTGTTGCAAGGTTGAGAAAGAAGACCATAAATATTACCCTTTTGCGAAAAATGCTCTGTATGAATTGGTCCACAATTAACCCACCCCTTATATCTCCAGTCTAACTATAAAGTAGATCAAGTCTAGCCTAGAGGGGTCAGCCTAGAGATTCCGGAAATGGTCCAGAGCGGGCAGATAAATTGAGGTCCACAGTAGGATTCCTCACCAAATTAGGTTAGGGCAATCTACCTTCACCTTTGTTAAGCTATGAGTTGATGCTGGGTCTTAGGCCACAATGTAGGCCTAAGTTGTCTGACCCAGCTTAATTTAATGAATCTATGTAAACCTGGGTTAAAAACACAATTAGTCACTTACTGCTAATTATTAGAGAGTCTCTTTTCTCCTTCCTGTTTAATTGTCGAGAGCGTACTTGCTGGTGGGGATCTTTCTTCGGTGTCTGTTCTCGTCCCTTCTCCCTGTTGCGTCCTCTCGCCCCGTTCCTCGTTTTCGTTCTCCTTTGTTCTCCTCTTCGCGGGGCTTTTTCCACCAGCGTAGTCTTGGTTTTTTTTCCCGGTTGGTTGAGCGGTAATGTATATCTATTACCGAGCACGCTCTTGTCACACAGTATATAAATACTAGTGTGAAGAATAACTCTGGTGAGCAACCAATTGGTTTCATCCACCCAGTTATTGACATAAAAGGAATTTAATAATTGTTAGATTAACTACCTACCTACTCAGTGAACCATTTTCGTTACCTCCCAACTACCCACTCATCAGTTTTCCATACTTTTTTGTTTACATAAAATTCATGTAACTAAGGTCTAAGGTAGGCCCGCATCGAGTCAGCAACCCTGAGGTTACCCTGAGGTAGGACCTAATAGGATCTCAAATCCGTAAGTTTTAATTTAGCTTAACTTGGGCTTTAGGTAGAACTTGCCCTTTAGAATTTGGCCGTTCACGGCTCAGCTGGGATTTTGAACCCGACAAAATAAATAAAATAACAGTCACAAAGCGCTGTCGCAACGCCGTTATCATCAGGAAGCGGTCTTCTCGTGCTGTTGTTGATCGGGGTCTTCCAGAACGGGGGCGATTCTGAACAGCATTAGTTGTCCTGAACCTCTGCCAGAGTCTGCCGATAACGCTTTGGCTTGCATTTAGACGCTGAGCCACAGTTCTCTGAGTTTGTCCATCTTGTAGCCAGCCAATGGCCCTTCCCCTGTCTTGGATGCTGAGTTGTCGTCGAACCATCTTCAAATTTCAAGTGATGATGAATGGAAAATGCTCAGCCCTTTTATTGCTAAAATTGGCATGCATGGAATGACACTCATGCAAAACACGTGCAAATGGTGCATGAGGTGTCACAATGGGTGTTTCGAGGCAGTTTGTCAGTTTAGTCTGACTAAGTTCGTGCTTCAAATCTATGAAAAGGAAATCTGGGTTAACTTAAAAAGTTTCTAAAGATAAGTGCAATGATTGCATGTCCCATAATAACGTGATGTCTATAGTCCAAATGACAACCCAAAGGGGGATATTCTAACCCTATCTGGCTTAAAAAGACATACTTACAAAAATGATCAAAAAATTTCCTTTGACCCTTAAATTCTTTTGAGTAGTATATATGGCAATTGCTTTTCTAAAGACTGGGACAGCTCTCTGAAAACCGGGACGTATGGACACCGAAGATACAGTACAAGTATTTTTCACTGTTCTCGAATAAAAAATTCACCCTGTATATACGATCATCACAACATACACTTATTTACAGTATTTATCAGTAAATCAATTATGACACTTCAATATTAATCATTGGTTTCCCTTAAAGTTTTAAAAGCCAAAGAAAATATTATTATTAAATTTAAGGACGAACTCCTTCATTTAGGGTGAATTAATTAATTAAGTTATATTAACCAATTGGAACCTTAATTTGTTTATTATCTAATTATGTAATAGGGACAAAGCAAGTTATATCCACAGAAAATATTTAGATAGTTGAGAGTCCAGCCATTTAAAGAGGTCAGTATTTAAACGTCAGCCAGACGTTTAAATACTGGCGGCTTCATTGATTCAAGCTCCAAAGGGGTTCATGGACTGTTGCGTTATTTACTTTTAATGTAACTTAACTACGTTATTTAGTTTGAAATTAGAAAACCATAATAAATTCTTAATTACGAGGGTGGAAATGAACGCATTTACACTCTAATTTTAATATTACTTTTACACTGATTTACGTCTTCGACATGCGAGAGATATTTGGCAGAAAAATTATGATAGCCCAATTACAGCAGCACTCCACTGTATATCTACATAAATTAACCTAACTGTATTTAAAGAAAACAGTAACGCAGGACGTACAGTTAGGTTAGATTTACATTTCAAAATAGGTTAGATTTACATTTCAAAATTCTAAAAATGCATAAATTATAAACAAAAAGCACCACATTTAGGCTAAACTAACTAAGATAGAACCACTATTGTTGTTGAAAACCAGTTTGCGAAATTTGAGTAGATTAATTTACATTTATGTATGACAAAAAAAAATTAAATTTAAAGTTCCTAAATTGTACTGGTAAAAAGTTACCATATTATTATTTATAAATAATTATATTTAAAAAATTATAGAAGACTACCTTAAATTTCCATTTTCTTTTAATTGAAGTGAGCGGAGTCAATCAGGTATTTTTCACTATATAAAAATAATTTTAGTTTAACTACTTTTTAATTACTTTTAAATCTTTATGAATTCTATAAAGAGCGTTTGCAATACCTTTTGTCATCTATAATTAACCCTTGAAAATGACTAAAACAGATGGATTTTGTTTTTGGAAATATTGATCCATCAAATGTAATGTGTTCATGCATACGACATAAGATAGTATTTCTGAAGAAGTTAAGCATACTTACCTGGCACAAAGGATACCACGATCGAGAAGGTGGTTTCTTCAAGGCGAGGCTCATCATTGCACTACGATGATTCTGACCCTTGCGATTATCCCAAATGTGGATAACTCGGGTGCGTAATTTTTGGTAGCAGGGGACTGCGTTCGCGCTATCCCCTTATAATAAGATCTAAAATTTGTTATCAAGTAAGTTATTTATTGTCTTGGTGGTTAAACTAGTTTTTCCTCGAATCTTCGTCCTATTAAGCTCTAGTGTTAAATAATGTACGTTAATGTAATTTGATTATTTTTTTATAAGTTTAATAGGTAATAAATCCAGAAAATGCAATAAGTTTATTAGAAGCAAGATTTCGACTTACTGTAAGTTCTTCATCAAGTGTGATTGGAAAGGGTGAAATTATACTGCAGGAAAATAAATTTTATATAAAAATAATGGCAAAATAAAGGACATTTTATAATGGAGTTTTGACAGGCTTGGAAAATTACTGTGCACACACACACACACATATATATATATATATTAGTGATGTAGGTCACATCCGCATCCGCGGAACATCCGCACATTTTCTCGCATCCGCACCCGCATCCGCACTTTGGACTGCGGATGTCGTGCGGATGTGGACCGTTGAGATAAAATGTCATTAATAAGCGGAAATTATCAAATTCTACTATATTAATAGAACTAGTTCATTGTGCGCAAAATTGATGCAAGCGACAAGACGAGAGGCTGTTCTTGTACGAAGTTACTCTCTTGCAACCTACTTAGATCCACGTTACAAAGCTAAGTTATTTTCACCTAGTACATTAGAACGAGTTAAATCATCACTTGGCAAAGCATTTGAAGAGCTTCAATCTCTTGAATCTGTCGCTTCGCCACCCACCAAAAGAATAAAAGTTTCAGTGACAAAACCAACACCTTCAACAAGCAAATCTATCACAGAATCTGTCTCTCAGTTTCTTGAGTCAAGCAGCAATGACGAGACCTACGCGATGTCAAAAGATGTAGTAAAAATGATCGAGAGCTATCACCAAGAAAAACGCCTGGCTGCATGTGACAATCCTATTAGTTGGTGGAAAAATACGCAGAATATCTATCCATACTTGAGTAAACTTGCAAGGAAACATTTAGCCTGTCCTCCAACAAACGTACCAAGCGAGAGATTATTTAGCAGTGCTGGATTAATATATGATGAAAAGAGAAACAGACTGGCAGCAGAAAAGGCAGAAAAATTAATGTTCCTTAAGCATAACCTTCCTATAATTAAGTTTGAACATTAAACGATGAACATCTTAGTTTACTTTATTTTAATTAATCATTTATAAATATGCCTAATAAAACTTTAAACTTAATATAAATAATTATCAAGCTAATTAAAGATCTCTTTCTATAAGGGTGGAGGTTGGGGAAAGAGGTCGGTGGGGTGCATTTGAGTTGGGTTCACGTCCCGCATCCTGGTAACACAATTATGGTTTCTAATTGTAGCTGAAACTCCACAAAATATAACGAATTTATTTGCAGACGAATTCACTAATTGATTTCTATATTAGTTAGATGCTTGATATTATTTTATATGTTCAGAGAAAAGTACAGCAATTATTGTACAATTAATCAATTATACTACATTATAGCTACAGCTCTCTCTATATAATAACTTATTATATACGTTAAACACAACAAATCTCGAATATATCCTAAAAAATAACGAAAATGTAGACATCCGCATCCGCATCCGCGGATGTTGAAATCAAACATCCTCATCCGCATCCTAGGATGTGAAAAAAATGACATCCGCTACATCACTAATATATATATATATATATATATATATATATGCGCCCGGTTAGGTAAGTTGTGATATTTTCGTTAGCTTAAATGAAAATGACGAGCAGAAATACATAATAAACAGTTTGGTAGTCCCGATAATACGTAAGTACTATATATATATATATATATCGTAAAGAACGACGCTTGTATAGGAGTCATTCCGCGCAAGATGAGGAGGGAGAACGAACAAATGAAAAAGTGAGGTAACCACCCGGGATCTTCCGATTGCCGGTCAGATATGATAACCACTACACCATGGTCCTCACTCGATCAGAAGTCGTAATTCTCCTACATACGCGCAGAAACCAATGCCCCGAGGGGGGCACCTCCCGCATGCCGCACCTATATATACATTTCAACTGCAAAGAACGCAGTATAATTAACGTAAAGAACGACGCGGAATGTCTCCTATACAAGCGTCGTTCTTTACGTTAATTATACTGCGTGTTCTTTGCAGTTGAAATGTATATACAGTGGTGGGCACCGTTAACCAAAAAGTTAACTTCGATAACGATAATCCGTTAACCCCAATTTTTAACTCCGATAACGATAATCCGATAATTTTACTACAAAGTTAACGGAAGTTAACGATAATCTGTTAATGATAACTATTTCTTTACTAACATTTAAAAAAATCAAGGAAAAAAGCTTTAAAACCCATAGAAAATGTTTATTTATGCAAAATCCAACAATAAATAGCTATTTAACTATTTTTATCAAGTTTTGCAACTTTTTTGCTTAACTTTTTTTTTATTTTTAATAAAAAATGTACTGATTACATGTTTTGAAACCCTTGTAACCACTAACCATTAACTAAATTTTAATTTACCGGAGAATTATTATGGCGGGAACTGAAGTTATGGCGGTTTGAATTCATTCGCGGAGCGGTGATCTTTCGTGAATAACTCCTCGCAGTTAACGTGTTAACGGACTTTAACAGACAAAATATCGAGTTATCGGAAGTTAACTGGTCCGATAACGATAAATGGAAATTAACTTCCGTTAATAGTCTGTTAAAAAAAGTTAACTTTGTTAATTAACTGTTATCGGATTAACGCTTTAGTGCCCAACACTGTGTATATATATATATATATATATATATATATATATATATAATAAGTTGGAGCAACAAGCTTATATATAATAAGTTGGAGCAACAAGTTTGACCTTCGTCAGAATAAACAATTCATAATTAAGACTAAAATTTAAGCCTTTTTTGTGGTGTCGGTTAAATTTACTATAATCTATACTTCGGTTTACCTACAAAAGCATAATTCGATAAAGCTGCTCTGTATTGTTCTAAAAGTAAATTGAAAATAGTTTATGCTTTAAATAGTTCTGTTTAAAAGTTAACTTTTTCTAGAAAACGATTTAAAGTGTAAACTATTTTCAATTTACTTTTAGATAATACAGAGCAGTTTTATGGATTATATTTTAGGAAGTGTGCTGAAACCCTGTATAGATTATAGTAAATTTTACACACACCAAAGAAAATGTTACCATTTTAGTTATAATTCAGTTATGTGGCTGACGAAAATATTTTATTAAAGCAAAAAACTGTAAAAAAGAATATACAGGTTGTCCGAGAATTATCTGTACAATTTTTGGCTGTTATTAAAAGTCAACCATGAAGTGTAGAAATTCAAGTGTTGTCCCATTTTACAGAGAATCTCATTAAGTGTTTTCTGATACCAAGTTTTGACAAGTTTTTTAGAAATTCCAGTGTGTCCGAACATTATCTGTACAATTTCATCTTTTAATAAAATTCTTGATAACACACGTAAAATTCTTAAACAAGGTTATTTAGAATCTGTATTTTCAAAAGTTTCTTTTATTAAAGTAACGATGTTACAAACATTCGATATGTGCACCATTAGTGATTCGCAAAACATCCAATCGATACTCCAAATGTTGCCATGTACGCTGCAGCATATCCACATCAATTCGCTCAATAGCAGCTGTGATTCTTGCTTTTAAATCATCAATGTCTGTCACCCGCGTACATTTCTAAAAAACTTGTCAAAACGTGGTATCAGAAAAAACTTAATGAGATTCTCTGTAAAATGGGACAACACTGGAATTTCTACACTTCATGGTTGACTTTTAATAACAGCCAATTGTACAGATAATTCTCGGACACCCTGTATATCAGTTCACGAAAGTCTGGTCTGGAAGCAGCATCTTGGAACACAATGGCATATTTCATGAGGGTTAGTGTTTTAATAAAACTGCAAAAACAAATATTTTTCTTAAGAGTAAATGACGTATGAACTATTTACCTTTCAATATCTTTGTGTATATTTTACTTTCTGCCTTTTCTTCACTGCCTTTTATAGTTAACATCGGGAATGTTTGTCTTCTTCCCCCACAATTCGTTGGAAAATTATATATATACAGGGTGTCCGAGAATTATCTGTACAATTTTTGGCTCTTCTTTCATTATGATTATGATGATTATGATTATTATGATTATATATGGCAACTGCATTTTTCTAAAGACTGTGACAGCTCTCTGAAAACCGGGACGTATGGACACCCTAGATCCAGTACAAGTATTTTTCACTGTTCTCGAATAAAAAATTCACCCTGTATATACGATCATCACAACATACACTTATTTACAGTATTTATCAGTAAATCAATTATGACACTTCAATATTAATCATTGGTTTCTCTTAAAGTTTTAAAAGCCAAAGAAATATATTATTAAATTTAAGGACGAACTCCTTCATTTAGGGTGAATTAATTAATTAAGTTATATTAACCAATTGGAACCTTAATTTGTTTATTATCTAATTATGTAATAGGGACAAAGCAAGTTATATCCACAGAAAATATTTAGATAGTTGAGAGTCCAGCCATTTAAAGAGGTCAGTATTTAAACGTCAGCCAGACGTTTAAATACTGGCGGCTTCATTGATTCAAGCTCCGAAGGGGTTCATGGACTGTTGCGTTATTTACTTTTAATGTAACTTAACTACGTTATTTAGTTTGAAATTAGAAAACCATAATAAATTCTTAATTACGAGGGTGGAAATGAACGCATTTACACTCTAATTTTAATATTACTTTTTACACTGATTTACGTCTTCGACATGCGAGAGATATTTGGCAGAAAAATTATGATAGCCCAATTACAGCAGCACTCCACTGTATATCTACATAAATTAACCTAACTGTATTTAAAGAAAACAGTAACGCAGGACGTACAGTTAGGTTAGATTTACATTTCAAAATAGGTTAGATTTACATTTCAAAATTCTAAAAATGCATAAATTATAAACAAAAAGCACCACATTTAGGCTAAACTAACTAAGATAGAACCACTATTGTTGTTGAAAACCAGTTTGCGAAATTTGAGTAGATTAATTTACATTTATGTATGACAAAAAAAAATTAAATTTAAAGTTCCTAAATTGTAGTGGTAAAAAGTTACCATATTATTATTTATAAATAATTATATTTAAAAAATTATAGAAGACTACCTTAAATTTCCATTTTCTTTTAATTGAAGTGAGCGGAGTCAATCAGGTATTTTTCACTATATAAAAAGAATTTTAGTTTAACTACTTTTTAATTACTTTTAAATCTTTATGAATTCTATAAAGAGCGTTTGCAATACCTTTTGTCATCTATAATTAACCCTTGAAAATGACTAAAACAGATGGATTTTGTTTTTGGAAATATTGATCCATCAAATGTAATGTGTTCATGCATACGACATAAGACAGTATTTCTGAAGAAGTTAAGCATACTTACCTGGCACAAAGGATACCACGATCGAGAAGGTGGTTTCTTCAAGGCGAGGCTCATCATTGCACTTCGATGTTTCTGACCCTTGCGATTATCCCAAATGTGGATAACTCGAGTGCGTAATTTTTGGTAGCAGGGGACTGCGTTCGCGCTATCCCCTTATAATAAGATATAAAATTTGTATAATATTTATCAAGTATATTATTGTCTCGGTGGTGAAACTAGTTTTTCCTCGAATCTTCGTCCTATTAAGCTCTAGTGTTAAATAATGTACGTTAATGTAATTTGATTATTTTTTATAAGTTTAATAGGTAATAAGTCCAGAAAATGCAATAAGTTTATTAGAAGCAAGATTTCGACCTACTGTAAGTTCTTCATCAAGTGTGATAGGAAAGGGAGAAATTATACTGCAGGGAAATAAATTTTATATAAAAAATAATGACAAAATAAAGGACTTTTTATAATGGAGTTTTGACAGGCTTGGAAAATTAATGTGCATATATATATATATATATATATATATATATATGCCCGGTTAGGTAAGTTGTGATATTTCGTTAGCTTAAATGAAAATGACGAGCAAAAATACATAATAAATAGTTAGGTAGTCCCGATAATACGTAAATACTATATATATATATATATCGTAAAGAACGACGCTTGTATAGGAGACATTCCGCGCAAGATGAGGAGGGAGAACGAACAAATGAAAAAATGAGGTAACCACCCGGGATCTTCCGATTGCCGGTCGGATATGATAACAACTACACCATGGTCCTCACTCGATCAGAAGTCGTAATTCTCCTACATACGCGCAGAAACCAATGCCCCGAGGGGGGCACCTGCCGCAAGCCGCACCTATATATACATTTCAACTGCAAAGAACGCAGTATAATTAACGTAAAGAACGACGCGGAATGTCTCCTATACAAGCGTCGTTCTTTACGTTAATTATACTGCGTGTTCTTTGCAGTTGAAATATATATATATATATATATATATATAATACACACACACCTTGGTTTTGCTTCCGCAGGAATTGTTCATTCGTGACGGAGGTCAAGCTTGCTACTCCACCTTAAACCTACAGTTTAACATGGAATCCAAACCACGGCCCACCAGCAGCCCAGCGTCTTAACCACTAGGCTACCCATTTATCTACCAACCAATTTTTTTAGTGTGTGGAAGAATGAACAGTTGGGTTTTGCTGCGCGCCGCCTGTCGTCACCCTGGGCCGATGGATTTGTAGTTAGCGACAATAACTATTACACTACCGAGACGATGTGTGTATATATATAATGGGAGAGTGGGGTAAAACATGGTACTTGGTGCTACATTGTTTGTAACTCCCGTGTCCGTCTCAAAAAATCTGATTTTTCAGCGCGCACGAACTTTATCGGTTCCACTTTAAATTATCACAATTGATTGTTTTTCATTGTTTACTGTTAGTATGCGAAGCTGTTTTTTCCAAAAGAGAGCCACTAATCCATTTTACCCAACTGGTGGGGTAAAACGGGTTACATATGTAAAATTGTACTTAAAACAGGTGTGGAAAAAAAATATACACGCTTTGTAAATTGTATATTTTATTTCAAATAAGTAACACTGTAGTGTCAAAATCATTAATATGATTACATAAAAGTAACGGGTCCTATTGTTAATCAGGCGACATATGGTTGAGCAATTAGTGACTGCATTCATTAGATAAAAGCATCACTCTATGAGAAAAGGCGGGTACCCTTTTTTTTTTTTTACCCCTCCCATACCTTTCTTTTCAACCTTTCAAATGTTAAAGACAAAGTGTTTGTGCTTTTCAGAACGTGGTAAATAAAGGTCCAATCTCGCAAACCTGTGTTGAAATCAAATAAGAACAGATTTATTTATCCTTTTAAGAACAAAAAAAACTAGTTTTTAATGGAAGTTTGCTCGAGTATATAAAAAATATTGTGCCGTAATAATAAATTTCAAATCGTGTGGTACTTAGAAACGAAATCGTTCTTCTAATTGTGAATAAACTCCTCGCCAAGCTAAAGTGAAGCGAAAGTTCGCGCCTAATAAAGAGACTCCCGGAGACTCAGTATATTTTGTTACAGTCGGTAAATACTAAAATAGTATATCCTTGATTCACTGTTAGAAAACGGACTCCTCGCATTTGGTAGAAAAATAAAATACACAGGATTATAATGTACAAATTCTCAAGAGAATAATTACTACTGTCAAAAGGAAGTAGGTAACAATGTAACTAAGGCATGCATTAAACAATATAATCGGAATAGTCAAATAACCAAATGGCTGTATTAAATTGGATAACTATCAGGAGTAAATTAAACTTGTAAAAGTCCAAAATAAAAAGTTTGTGTATTTTATTTAATTGTCTCAAATATCTTTGTCTTTGTCTCAAATATCTTCCAAAACGGCTGTATTCAGTTAAACAACTCCAATTGTAAATTAAAATTGTCTATCAGTCAAATTTAAAGAGTTTGTGCATTTTATTAATTGTCTCAATGTCAAATTTTTATTCTTCAACAAAATCTCTTCTTTACTCTCCACAATTTCATTGTTGTATTGCAGTTGGTTTAATAAGATCTGTGAAGAATATATTATTTTTGTAAAAGGTTCATAATTATCCCCAAACATAAACTGTCAAAGAAATTAAAATATATATAGTCAGTAATATACAGGGTGTCCATAAATGTTTACCCTGAAAACCGTATGCTCTCATGTTTTAATGACGAATCTTACATCCGTTTTCTTTTTACAGGTGATCTCGTACACGCATAGAGTTTCTGTGCTGGTGTGTTTCGTCTACCGCATTCGCCGCTAGGAGCGCTGTCGTAGCTGTTCAGTTAAGATGGCGTCTGTGACAGAGAAGGCACAATGTGTTGTGTGGCTCGCAGAAACAAAATCTCCTGTCAGTGTTCAGCGAAGGTTCAGAACAAAGTATGGAAAGAATCCACCTGATGTGAAGTTAAGTCGTGGATTAAAAAATTCTTGGAAACGTGGAAAAGGGAAAGAGCAGTGATAGACCATCAGTTTCCGATGGGACGGTGGAAAACATTCAAACTGCTTTCACACGGTCACCAAGGAAATCGGTGAGACAAGCTTCATGCCAACTAAATAAAGATACCGAAGTCTACGGTGTACAAGGTGTTACACAAACGTTTGAAGTTACGCGCCTACAAGGTAACAAATGTTGGAAAATGTGTGGCGTGAGTGTGAATACCGTTTACATATTTTACGTGCCACTAGGGGTGCACATGTGGAAGCTTATTAAGTTCATTAACTATGTATCAAAACTTTGTATGTCTGTCTACTTATGATTAAAACTGTTTGAACACGAGTGTTTATTTAAAAGTTATAGCATGTTTTAATCAGAGTAATCATTTATAGACACCCTGTACATAACCTTGGATTAAAAATGTACGATGTGGTTAAAATGACACCAGCCAATAAATGCATAAAAACAAAATAATAAACGAAAAAAAACTGCGTTATAATAACACAGAAACACCTTCTTATGTCGTATGCATGAACACATTAAATTTGAAGGAGCTACATTTCAAGAAATAAAATCCATCTGTTTACGTCGTTTTCAACTGCAAGCAAGTTATAGATGAGAAAGGTATTGCAAACTGTCTTTTCACAATTCTTAAAGATTTAAAATTGCTAAAATAATACCAATAACTTCACTAATTATCAGTATCTCAAATGCAAAACACCAAAATCACTCACAATGACGTAAATGTAAAAGAAAATAGAAATGTAAGGTAAACTATTTTTTATACAAATTTTTATTAATTTACAATAACTTTCCTTCGTGTAGAATTGAATTGAACCTTGAGATATTGTTTGTGGTTTTCATTACACACATTTATCAGATCTAAATACTTCTTTATTATTAAGTTTTATATGTACATGAATACAATCCCTGTAAAAGTACCCTTCTTATTACGAGGGCGATGTTTTTTTCATATTTCACGTTATTGTCAAATTAGTTTGGTTTCATGTAACTTATTAAACCTTTACCGACAGGTACAAAGTGTTAAAAGGAATAAAGGATCGCCTGAAAATCAGGGCCCCCAGCCTTCTCTAGTTAGTATAAAGGTAACGAAGGCTGGGGGCCCTGATCTTCAGGTGATCCAATAGTCACTGAAGTAATGGGTTGTTTATTTTAGTTAGCCCAAGTACATTAAAGATAATAATAATTTCATATGTTGCCACTTAAATATGAGAATATATTACAATTTACCTTTCTTTAAAAATGTTTATTGTAATGAAGTTTGTAGTAAATTTTTAAAACTTTTAAATTAAACAGATTCCAGTTTCCAAAAAACTCAATAGTGGTAAATTGTTTTATTAGGTTTATAACAAAGTAAGTATTTAAGAGAATGTGTTCTCATTTATAATAATCATAAAACATTGAAGTTGTATTCAAACTTACATGTTTTCTGTTTCACAAAATTGCCTTTGGTAGCTTTCGACTCAAAATCTAATTCTGATTTTGTTTTCAAATCTTCGAATCCATACTGTTGCCGATCTATTGAGTGAATCTTGAATTCTACCCATTCCAGCATTTGAGGTGAATATAAGATGTAGCCTCAAGTAGAAAACTACAGAATTCAGAATTACCTGTGACGCCATAATCGTTTATTATACTATGTAATTTGTTTAGTTATTTTACCTCTATGTACATTTACAACACTTGTTACCAATGACAATTTGGTAAAGCAGAAGATTTATTCCATTTATAAATTTTAATGCATAACTTCAGTGTTTATATATATATATATATATATATATATATACACACACTGAAGTTGTGCATTCAAATTTATAAATGGAATAAGTCTTCTGCTTTACCAAATTGTCATTGGTAACAAGTGTTGTGTGTATATATATATATATATATATATGGGAATGAACTCAGAATGGTCCCCTGAGTTTTTTGATACACACAGACCGTGCATGGAACACGGAACTCTTCCAGAAGAGTTCCTTGTTCCATGCACGGTCTGTGTGATCATATATATATATATATATATATACACACAGGGTGTCCGAGAATTATCTGTACAATTTTTGGCTGTTATTAAAAGTCAACCATGAAGTGTAGAAATTCCAGTGTTGTCCCATTTTACAGAGAAACTCATTAAGTTTTTTCTGATAACAAGTTTTGACAAGTTTTTTCTTTTTTGTACGCGGGTGACAGACATTGATGATTTAAAAGCAAGAATCACAGCTGCTATTGAGCGAATTGATGTGGATATGCTGCAGCGTACATGGCAACATTTGGATTATCGATTGGATGTTTTGCGAATCACTGATGGTGCACATATCGAATGTTTGTAACAACGTTACTTTAATAAAAGAAACTTGAAAATGCAGGTTCTAAATAATCTTGTTTAAGAATTTTACGTGTGTTATCAAGAATTTTATTAAAAGATGAAATTGTACAGATAATTTTCGGACACACTGGAATTTCTAAAAAACTTGTCAAAACTTTATATCAGAAAAAACTTAATGAGATTCTCTGTAAAATGGGACAACACTGGAATTTCTAAACTTCATGGTTGACTTTTAATAACAGCCAAAAATTGTACAGATAATTCTCGGACACCCTGTATATACAGTATATAATTTTCCAACGAATTGTGGGGGAAGAAGACAAACATTCCCGATGTTAACTATAAAAGGCAGTGAAGAAAAGGCAGAAAGTAAAATACACACAAAGATATTGAAAGGTAAATAGTTCATACGTCATTTACTCTTAAGAAAAATATTTGTTTTTGCAGTTTTATTAAAACACTAACCCTCAATGAAAATATGCCATTGTGTTCCAAGATGCTGCTTCCAGACCAGACTTTCGTGAACTGATATATATTCTTTTTTATAGTTTTTTCCTTTAATAAAATATTTTCGTCAGCCACAAAACTGAATTATAACTAAAATGGTAACATTTTCTTTGGTGTGTGTAAAATTTACTATAATCTATAAAGGGTTTCAGCACACTTCCTAAAATATAATCCATAAAACTGCTCTGTATTATCTAAAAGTAAATTGAAAATAGTTTACACTTTAAATCGTTTTCTAGAAAAAGTTAACTTTTAAAGAGAACTATTTAAAGCATAAACTATTTTCAATTTACTTTTGAACAATACAGAGCAGCTTTATCGAATTATGCTTTTGTAGGTAAACCGAAGTATAGATTATAGTAAATTTAACCGACACCACAGAAAAGGCTTAAATTTTAGTCTTAATTATGAATTGTTTATTCTGACGAAGGTCAAGCTTGTTGCTCCAACTTATTATATATATATATACAGTGGTGGGCACCGTTAACCAAAAAGTTAACTTCGTTAACCGCTAATCCGTTAACTAAAAAGTTAACTTCGTTAACCGTTAATCCGTTAATTCGTTAAACATGTAACGGAAGTTACCGATAAACCGTTAACGTTAACTTTTATTATAAAAAAATGAAAAACAATATATATATAATTTAATTTTCCCCTCTTCTTCTCGTTCTCCATTTTGTCCATGAGATGCATGTTGCCCTTCATGAAAATTAGCATATCAAAGTTTTCATCAGACAGGGATGATCTCTCGGCCCTCAGGATGTCCTTGCCCATAGAGAACAAACGCTCCACTGCAGCACTGGAGGGGATGGCTGTGTTGAACTTGATGAACAAGTCCACCAACACTTGCTCACCCAAGAAGGCAGCATCTGTCAGCAAGTCCTTGGAGTTGGTCTCCAGCCAGGTCTTGACCAAGTTCTGGGCCTTGCCCTTGAGTGACCTGTGGCTTCTGCTGCTCTCTTTTGTCTGGATGACAGCACTGAAGAAGTCATCCTCCTCCTCCTCCTCGTTGTTGCTGCCTCCACTGTTGCTGCCCACTTCGTTGGACTGCTGCTTCATGGCCTCCTCGACTGTACCCTCCATGCTTTTCCTCACCTTGGCGACCTTGGTGTTGTCGTACTTGTCCAACCAGATGAGGCGAAACCTGGGATGGAAGGCAGCAGCCAGCTGGCATTCGTCATCCTCCAGGAGGGGCCCAAACCTTTTGTCGATGCCTGCCAAAAGTGCGTCGACCAAGGCGCTGCAGTAGACGAGGCCCTTGGACTTCAAGTCCTTAAGCCTGAAGATTGTCGCAGCAACTGTTGGCAGCAGAGTCCCAAATCTTACCTGATCAGTTTTATGATTCTTGAAATGTATCAAGGAGACTACTAATAAGGTACTCACAGACATATAAATATACATGACTTACTTGACAACGATTATTTTTAAATATTCACTAGCACAAACATGTTGCGCAAGAGACAGACTGCAAATGAAACGAATGTAGTTATTTGTTGTAATTGTTACATATATATTATTGAAAGTGCCTTAAAATGCTCGTGATATTTCTTGAAAGAAGTTGAAACATTCAACTCAAATGGCAAATCTTTCCGCCTGATTTTACAGTCGACCATGTTTTGCTCAAACCAATGCCATAAATAACTACCATATTTGGTAAGACACAAATTGTGGCGACGGAAACAAATATATCGCCTGATTTTGCACTGCGGAAATGGAAATTCGTTCATCACTATTAACAGTGGCGGATTAATTGCGTACCTGCTCAGCACTGAAAATAATAGAAACTTTTAAACGTTTATTTATGAATTTTTTGGGTTAACGGACTTGAGTTAACGGAAGTTAAATGTAACGGAAGTTAATTAGTCCGATAATGATTTTCAAAGTTAACTTAAAAGTTAAATCGTTAACGAAAAAGTTAACTTCGTTAATTAACGATTAACGGATTAACGGTTTGTGCCCAGCTTTGTATATATATATATATACACACACACAGTGTTGGGCACTAAAGCGTTAATCCGATAACAGTTAATTAACGAAGTTAACTTTTTTAACGGACTATTAACGGAAGTTAATTTCCATTTATCGTTATCGGACCAGTTAACTTCCGATAACTCGATATTTTGTCTTTTAAAGTCCGTTAACACGTTAACTGCGAGGAGTCATTCACGAAAGATCACTGCTCCGCGAATGAATTCAAATCGCCATAACTTCAGTTCCCGCCATAATAATTCTCTGGTAAATTAAAATTTAGTTAATGGTTAGTGGTTACAAGGGTTTCAAAACATGTAATCAGTACATTTTTTATTAAAAATATAAAAAAAAAGTTATTAAGCAAAAAAGTTGCAAAACTTGATAAAAATAGTTGTCTTCCTATACAAGCGTCGTTCTTTACGATATATATATATATATATATGCACTAGAATCACAAAATAACACGTGACCTTATTAATAAGCAAACAACCACAAGGAAAAGGAAACACAAAGTCCGAGCGCTTTCGTGATATATTCACATTATCAAGGAGGAACAGAAAATAGGATAATGTGAATATATCACGAAAGCGCTCGGACTTTGTGTTTCCTTTTCCTTGTGGTTGTTTGCTTATATATATAATATATATATATATAGTACTTACGTATTATCGGGACTACCAAACTGTTTATTATGTATTTTTGCTCATTTTCGTTAAAGCTTCCAAGCCTGTCAAAACTCCATTCTAAAAAGTCCTTTATTTTGTCATTATTATAAAATTTATTTGCCTGCAGTATATAATTTCGCCCTTTCCTGTCACACTTGATGAAGAACTTACAGTAGGTCGAAATCTTGCTTCTAATAAACTTATTGCATTTTCTGGATTTATTACCTATTAAACTTATAAAAAAATAATCAAATTACATTAACGTACATTATTTAACACTAGAGCTTAATAGGACGAAGATTCGAGGAAAAACTAGTTTAACCACCAAGACAAAAAATAACTTACTTTATGACAAATTTTAGATCTTATTATAAGGGGATAGCGCGAACGCAGTCCCCTGCTACCAAAAATTACGCACTCGAGTTATCCACATTTGGGATAATCGCAAGGGTCAGAAACATCGAAGTGCAATGATGAGCCTCGCCTTGAAGAAACCACCTTCTCGATCGTGGTATCCTTTGTGCCAGGTAAGTATGCTTAACTTTTTCAGAAATACTATCTTATGTCGTATGCATGAACACATTACATTTGATGGATCAATATTTCCAAAAACAAAATCCATCTGTTTTAGTCATTTTCAAGGGTTAATTATAGATGACAAAAGGTATTTCAAACGCTCTTTATAGAATTCATAAAGATTTAAAAGTAATTAAAAATTAGTTAAACTAAAATTATTTTTATATAGTGAAAAATACCTGATTGACTCCGCTCACTTCAATTAAAAGAAAATGGAAATTTAAGGTAGTCTTCTATAATTTTTTAAATATAATTATTTATAAATAATAATATGGTAACTTTTTACCACTACAATTTAGGAACTTTAAATTTAATTTTTTTTTGTCATACATAAATGTAAATTAATCTACTCAAATTTCGCAAACTGGTTTTCAACAACAATAGTGGTTCTATCTTAGTTAGTTTAGCCTAAATGTGGTGCTTTTTGTTTATAATTTATGCATTTTTAGAATTTTGAAATGTAAATCTAACCTAACTGTACGTCCAGCGTTACTGTTTTCTTTAAATACAGTTAGGTTAATTTATGTAGATATACAGTGGAGTGCTGCTGTAATTGGGCTATCATAATTTTTCTGCCAAATATCTCTCGCATGTCGAAGACGTAAATCAGTGTAAAAAGTAATATTAAAATTAGAGTGTAAATGCGTTCATTTCCACCCTCGTAATTAGAATTTATTATGGTTTTCTAATTTCAAACTAAATAACGTAGTTAAGTTACATTAAAAGTAAATAACGCAACAGTCCATGAACCCCTTCGGAGCTTGAATCAATGAAGCCGCCAGTATTTAAACGTCTGGCTGACGTTTAAATACTGACCTCTTTAAATGGCTGGACTCTCAACTATCTAAATATTTTCTGTGGATATAACTTGCTTTGTCCCTATTACATAATTAGATAATAAACAAATTAAGGTTCCAATTGGTTAATATAACTTAATTAATTAATTCACCCTAAATGAAGGAGTTCGTCCTTAAATTTAATAATAATATTTTCTTTGGCTTTTAAAACTTTAAGAGAAACCAATGATTAATATTGAAGTGTCATAATTGATTTACTGATAAATACTGTAAATAAGTGTATGTTGTGATGATCGTATATACAGGGTGAATTTTTTATTCGAGAACAGTGAAAAATACTTGTACTGGATCTAGGGTGTCCATACGTCCCGGTTTTCAGAGAGCTGTCCGTCTTTAGAAAAATGCAGTTGCCATATATAATAATAATAATCATCATAATCATAATGAAGGAAGAGCCAAAGGCGGACGCCTGCAGAAACGCCCTCCACCCTCCATACAAGGAGAAGAAGAGACGAAATCAAAGTTGGAAGTTTTCGAGATGCCTGGACACTCGGCGTTTGAAAGATTGGCGGTCATAGACAGGGGTAAAGATGGATTGAGGAAGGTTGTTCCAGAGTTGAGGGTGGAGTAGGTAAAAGATTGAGAATACAGATTAACCCTTGCGTTATACAGTTCGACAGAAATGGGATAAGGCGGAGTCATGCAGTTGAAGAGTTCGGAAGAGCAGTCTTCGTTATAAGAGCGATAGTAAAGAGAGAATGCATCAACACTGAGGCGAAGAGAGCGCTATTGAAGACAATAAGTATGAGGGGGGGGGAATTGCTGAGACAAAAAGCCTTTGATTCCACCCAGTCAAATAGAGCTGAGTTGAGCCACCCAACACATGAGAAGTGTACTCCATAGAGGGATGGACAAAACCCCTATACAGAGACAGTAACTGAGTGGGGATGAAGAAACTGCGGAGCTGGTACACCATACTTAACATCTTAGAAGCTTTTTCAGAAAGAATATAAGTAATCTTTCTGAGAAAGATCACGAGAAAAGGAAACACCAAGAGTGTTAAGAGAAGAGGAGGGGTTGAGTTGTTGTGTGGAAGATTATGATGAGTAGACTGAGTTTTTAAGGTATTGAAAGTCACACGGTTTTCTTTGACCCAATCAGACAGTAGAAAGATCAGAGGTCAGGTGCGCCAAAGCCGTCTAACGCGAATCATGGAATGGTTGTTGAGAGGGGCGCTTTGTGAAGCGGGTGAAGCGAAGGATGGGATCATCGGCATAGGAGTGAATAGGGAAGGAAGTACGACTTAGAAGATCATTGCTAAATAGTGGACGACAGGAGAGAACCCTGAGGAACATCTCTATTTATAGCTTTAAGAGTAGAACAGTGGCCATCTGTAACTGCAGCTATAGATCGTCCAGAAAGGAAATCAGAGATGAAGGCACAGACAGAAGGATAGAAACCGAAGGAAAGCAGTTTGAAAATTAAAGATTTGTGCCAGACTCTATCAAAAGCTTTTGATATATATAGCGCAATAGCAAAAGCTTCACCGAAATCCCAAAAGGAAGATGACCAAGAGTCAGAGAAAGATATGCAAGAAGTTCGCCGGTAGAGCGTTCCTTGCGGAACCCATACTGATGATCTGACAGAAGGTTGTGAGTAGATGTGTTTAACAAAGTTTTTAGTAAGGATAAATTCAAAAGTTTCAGAAAGGCAAGAAATCAAGGCAATTGGACAATAGTGGGAGGGTTAAGAACGGTCACCCTTCTTTATGACAAGCTGAATGAGAGCGAACTTCATATATATATATATATATATATATATATATAACCGACATAAACAAAATCTACAAGTGGACTGAAGACAACAATATGAAGTTTAACACCGAGAAATTTCAGCTATTACGGTACGGAAAAAGAGAAGACCTAAAGTGCATGGAATATTATACGCCAAATGGACAGGAAATTCAGAGAAATTCCACAGCAAAAGATTTAGGGGTTGTAATGACAGATGATGCGAAATTTGAAACACAAAATAAGATTGCAGTAAACAGAGCAAAGAGAATAACGGGTCAGATATTGAGAACCTTTAAACGAAGGGATTGGAATGTAATGATTCCTCTACTGAAAACCCTGATCATACCCAAATTAGAATACTGCTCGGTCCTAACTTCCCCATATAAAAAAGAAGACATTAGACAGCTGGAGGGGATCCAAAGAAGCTTCACAGCCAAGATCAATGGGTGCAAAGAACTAAATTACTGGGAAAGGTTACGAGAACTAGACCTATATTCACTGGAAAGGAGAAGAGAGAGTACACCATTATTTACACTTGGAAAATAATGGAGAAACTAGTCCCTAATCTTACTCTGAATCCCATAACTCCCCAAACAACGATGGAAAGTAGAAGCGGTAGACTGTGTCGTATTCCCAAATTGAAGGCGAGACAGGGAACATCCTTAACCCTGAAAGAAAATAGTTTTGTAGTGAGAGGACGAAAACTATTTAATCAGTTGCCCAAAGACCTAAGAAACACGAAGGGAGTTGCAGTGGAAATCTTCAAAAGAAGACTAGACGCCTGGCTCAGAACAATCCCCGATGAGCCGGGCGTACCTGGCTATGTGAGGTGGAGAGCGCAAGAATCCAACTCACTACTTCACCAGGCCAACTCGAGAGGAGGGGCGACAAGCTTGACCTTCGCGAAATGAGAAATCATTGCGCGGAACCTTTGTAAGGTTGTAAGGTAAGGTATATATGTTTATATATACCTTACCTTACAACCTTACAAAGGTTATATATATATATATATATATATATTAGTGATGTAGCGGATGTCATTTTTGTCACATCCGCGGATGCGGATGAGGATGTTTGATTTCAACATCCGCGGATGCGGATGCGGATGTCTACATTTTCGTTATTTTTTAGGATATATTTGAGATTTGTTGTGTTTAACGTATATAATAAGTTATTATATAGAGAGAGCTGTAGCTATAATGTAGTATAATTGATTAATTGTACAATAATTGCTGTACTTTTCTCTGAACATATAAAATAATATCAAGCATCTAACTAATATAGAAATCAATTAGTGAATTCGTCTGCAAACAAATTCGTTATATTTTGTTGAGTTTCAGCCACAATTAGAAACCATAATTGTGTTACCAGGATGCGGGACGTGAACCCAACTCAAATGCACCCCCACCGACCTCTTTCCCCAACCTCCACCCTTATAGAAAGAGATCTTTAATTAGCTTGATAACTATTTATATTAAGTTTAAAGTTTTATTAGGCATATTTATAAATGAGTAATTAAAATAAAGTAAACTAAGATGGTCATCGTTTAATGTTCAAACTTAATTATAGGAAGGTTATGCTTAAGGAACATTAATTTTTCTGCCTTTTCTGCTGCCAGTCTGTTTCTCTTTTCATCATATATTAATCCAGCACTGCTAAATAATCTCTCGCTTGGTACGTTTGTTGGAGGACAGGCTAAATGTTTCCTTGCAAGTTTACTCAAGTATGGATAGATATTCTGCGTATTTTTCCACCAACTAATAGGATTGTCACATGCAGCCAAGCGTTTTTCTTGGTGATAGCTCTCGATCATTTTTACTACATCTTTTGACATCGCGTAGGTCTCGTCATTGCTGCTTGACTCAAGAAACTGAGAGACAGATTCTGTGATAGATTTGCTTGTTGAAGGTGTTGGTTTTGTCACTGAAACTTTTATTCTTTTGGTGGGTGGCGAAGCGACCGATTCAAGAGATTGAAGCTCTTCAACTGCTTTGCCAAGTGATGATTTAACTCGTTCTAATGTACTAGGTGAAAATAACTTAGCTTTGTAACGTGGATCTAAGTAGGTTGCAAGAGAGTAACTTCATACAAGAACAGCCTCTCGTCTTGTCGCTTGCATCACTTTTGCGCACAATGAACTAGTTCTATTAATATAGTAGAATTTGATAATTTCCGCTTATTAATGACATTTTATCTCAACGGTCCACATCCGCACGACATCCGCAGTCCAAAGTGCGGATGCGGGTGCGGATGCGGATGCGAGAAAATGTGCGGATGTTCCGCGGATGCGGATGCGGATGTGACCTACATCACTAATATATATATATATATATATATATATATATATATATATATATATGTAAAAAGTGAACAATGAACAATAGTTTTATGTTCGAATGTCCATTTTTACATAAGAACCAAAATCGCTTAACGCGAGTTTGGATAATAATGTTACTTGTAGCTTCCTATTTTTGTTCGTGTCACAAACCTACGATCTACCCTTTCTATGGTTTAGTCGTATCCATCATCCATTTTTCAGTTGTTATAAAAGTTATTATAATTAATTATGAATTGTCTTGCATCTCATCCCCGCCCCCATACGTCCATATTTTAGCTTGACCGCTATCCTTTATTAATTTTGTTACTTATTCATTCATCTACCTATTGTCTACTTATGCCCTATCAACTTATCAGTCTATTTTTACTCGTGTCAATCTATGAAACGCAAAACTTTTGCCTTCGTTCGAAAACGTTCTCGTATTATTTTTTTCATTTTTATTTTTAATTATTTGACCTCCCGAGGTGAACTCTAGACAATGCTTAGTAAGTTATTATCAGAAATTCCACTCATCACAGCATAATTTGAACGCTTCTAAGATAAAAAAGGTCTCCTTTCGCTTTGATTCGAATTTATAACATTATCATGTGTTATGTTATTATAATATACTGTATTGTTTCTCTGCCTGGCCACTAGTTCGTTATTGGCTTACGTCACATAGTTATCCCCGTTCTCATTACTTGTACTTACTATTTCTACCTAACTGTCATTCAAATTCCGTATTACTTATGTATTACGTTATCATAAATATCGTATTTTCCTCCGCTTTCCTCATCGTTGGCTAATTAGACTTTCAAACTCTGATAACCAACCAGGTTCTAATATTATTTAACATAATTTGGCGTAATTATTGTTAACTTTAAATTATAGAACAACGGTTAACTCCCCTTCATTATATCAATGGTATCACCTATTTAGATTATTTCAGTAGTAGATATGTCAATTAACAATTTGCTAAAATTGTAATTAAATGTAATGATTTAATTTATCATGTAAGAATGTACTTTAATGGAATTGTAATTAAAACAATAATAAGTGAATATGAATTAATTGGTAATTGTAATCTTAATTGTAATGAACCAAAATTAATACGTACTCAGTCATGTACTCAAAATTGTGCTTATGTGCTAATACGAAATTATATCGCTTTCAGGAATGTAGAATCAGCGATAGTTGTTCTTTTTTATTTTTTTATTTTTTTATTGTTTTTAGTTGAAATCTTTCAAAAAACATCTGATCATGTGTTTAAAAAAAAGGGGGGAAATTTAACCTTCAACTGTTCTCCCCCAAACATTTAAGTTATATTATACGTATATTTGTAAAATACTTCACTTCATTATAGGACTTCATTTAAGACACTTCTAGATTAATCTTCATTATTAGAGATCTTCTCATTAGACTTCTTCATATCAGCACCTCATTAGGGGGGGCAGAGGCCCCTTGCCTCCTTAACTTAAGTATTTTTAGATTCCGGCCTGAGCCATGGTCGAAAGAGGTCGAACCTCTACCCCTTGTAATTCAGAGTACCAACTGTAATTTTTAAGAAGTAAACCACACTTTAGAAGTTTTTATCTTTTTCCTTCGAGCCGTGCTCGCTTCAGAACTAGTCAGAAAAGTCGATAATTATAAAAAGAGAAGAATTAATAAGCAGAAAGAAAAGAATTAACAGAGTGTCGACCCCTAAGGCACCGAAAAGAATTATAGAAAAGTATAAAGAAGAAGCATCCGTTGCAGCCTCCTAACTAGAACCCCCTTCGAATCCGAACCGACAAAGGGCCATAAAGGGGGGGTTAACAGCTGGGCTATCCCTGCCAGGATTAAAAGAAGATTATTTTAAAAGAAGATTTTAAGAAGAGGCCACTCTTTGGCCAAGATAGAAATTACCCTGCACCAGGATAAACAAAAATTGGCGACCCTACTAAGAAGAAGATTTTAACAAGAAGATGTTTACCCAAGAAGATGTTTACCCAAGAAGATGTTTACCCAAGAAGATGTTTACCCAAGAAGATGTTTACCCAGAAGATTTTTACCAGAAGATTTTTACCCAGAAGATTTTTACCCAGAAGATTTTTTACCCAGAAGATTTTTACCCAGAAGATTTTTACCCAGAAGATTTTTACCCAGAAGATTTTTACCCAGAAGATTTTTACCCAGAAGATGTTTAACCAGAAGATTTTAGCCAGCAAGACGTCTTCAGGACACACCTCAAAAGGTTTTCGCCATAGGAATCTTGTTAGTATAAAACTTTAAAAAAAAAAATGATTTCTAAACATTTGAAAAGTCATTATTATTAACAATTAATATTTAGTATTGAGCCAGAATTTAACACAAAACACAGTGAACACTTCAGACACCAGTGATACACTTTTTTTTAGTGAAACAGTTATTGTAAGAGAGTTAATTGTAACCGAGTTAATTGTAACCGAGTTAATTGTAACCGAGTTAATTGTAACAAAGTTAATTGTAACCGAGTTAATTTCAGAGAGAGAATTTCAGTTATTTTCAGTTATATTCAGTATAGAATAATTTTATTTTATGTACCTTCCCGTACATTAGAATGAAATATTGTTTACATTTTTTATTCTTTTTGTTTGCAAATTTTTTTCCAATTACTGAATTGAATTGACTTGCAAATTAAGAGAGAGAGAGTTTATAGATTTAGAAAGATACTTGAAGTAATTTTGAAGTCATTTTTTTTTAAGTCATTTTTTAAGTCATTTTTTAAGTCATTTTTTTGAAGTCAGTTTTGAAGTCAGAAGGTTGCACCAAGAGGGTCAACCAAACCCGAGAGGTTAATCGTCTCCACTTGATAAAGATCAAGTGCAGTCATTTTCCATTTTTAGTTTCATTTTCAGTTCAGAATACTTGATAAGAGGTCAAGTCAGAAGGTTGCGCCAAAACGGCCAACTGCCCCAGAGATTTATAGAGATACTTGATAAGAGTTCAAGTCAATAGGTTGCATCTAAGAGGGACAACCGCCCCAGAGATTTATAGAGATACTTGATAAGAGTTCAAGTCAATAGGTTGCATCTAAGAGGGACAACCGCCCCAGAGATTTATAGAGATACTTGATAAGAGTTCAAGTCAATAGGTTGCATCTAAGAGGGACAACCGCCCCAGAGATTTCAGTTATATTCGAAGTCAGAGTTAAATTCGAAGTCAGAGTTAGATTCGAAGTCAGAGTTTATTTCAAGTCAGAGTGATTTATTCCAAGTCATTTTTATTTCAAGTCCCAAGTTAGTTTTCAATGCAGTCAATTGAATTCAACTTTTCCTTTGTAATTTAAGAAAATGTAATTTAAGAATTTAATTCAACCTTTTTTTTTTGTAAAAGAATTTAATTCAACCTGAATTGACCGGGTTGCGTCTTTAGTTTAACCTTTTTTCTTGTTCATGTCATTATTGCGTATATAAATATATAGGTGAAATGACATTTTGTTGTTTGTAACCAAAATAGTTTTTACAATTGTTTGTAACGATTTTGGTAATTATTGTAATGTATACGTAATAATAATAGTTGTGTAACAATTAATCGATCATGTACCTAATTTATCCTGCTCTGTACGATCGGGAAATTTACCCGTATGACCGCACGCGCACATATCCTAAATTTCAGTCATTTAATTTTTAATAAAACTTATACGCAATAAAACAGATGTATTTGTCTATATGCCAACAAGTTTTCAGACTAAAATATCAAATAATTCAAATTCTATCAACATTCAACGAAAAAGTATAATTTTTCTACTTAACAGGCAAAAAATTATTAAACCTTTTTAAATTTTTTTTTTTATTATATAAAAATAATTTTTAATATAAAATTCAATTGAAATTATTAAAAGAAAAGATTGTTCGAAATGCTTCCCTTTCATTTCAATAACTTTTTTATTCTTGATCGAAATTTATCTATGATTCGATTTACTTTTATTTTTTTTTAGAATATTATAAAATTGTATTTAGCTCGTGGAAATGCATAATTGATTCATATTTTTAATTTGTATTTTTTATTTTTCTTTTGCTCAATTAATCATGAGTAACTGTCCTTAAATTGTTATTGTACCATTTGTAAAGTATCAAACGAAAATTATAGTCAAATTGACATACTACTACAGTATATGATTGTGAATTTCAATAGTCGAATTTAATCTGTGTCTCGAAATTATAAAATACACACTTTGTACCCAATAAACATATACACATTTGACCACAGGTCTATACATCATCCACTACGTAATTCGATTTGTACCTACAACAGTCAATAAAAATGCATGCACACTATATATACTATATATACAAACCTCATACTCAAATCATTGAATATCACAATAAAACTATTTCATTACGTAAGTGCCAACTATGCGATTTAGTCTTAATCAATTTTTGCATTCATGCATTTTTGCATTCATGCATTTATACAGTTAATTTAACAATCTGTCTCGAAATTATCAGCTACACACTTTATACCTAGTACACAAAAATACACACTAGACCACAGGTCTATACATCATCCATTACGTAATTCTATTTTTACCTACACTAGTCAATCAAAATTAGCTTATAGCTTGTATGATTTATATTTTTCCCTCTTACCTATTCATTATGAATATAATTTATCCCACAGAAGAAAAAAATAAAATTTTGTAAAAAAATTTTAACCATATCATTCTTTGTCTAACTTCATTGTTTGTCTAAATTAACGTACTAATCCTTTTATTCTGTTTGTATAAAAGTCGTTTTAATCTTTGATTTTTTTAAATATTTTGTAAGCAAGTGTCATTTTAAAAATTTGATTACTCTGCATTGTACTCAACTACCCGAACTCATTCTGCATAAAATTTCTATTGTAAAGAATGTCGTCATTACTTACGATGTTATTTTCTCATTTGTATTGTATTAATGGTACCCTATTAAATTATTGTATTTTTAGATTCCGGCCTGAGCCATGGTCGAAAGAGGTCGAACCTCTACCCCTTGTAATTCAGAGTACCAACTGTAATTTTTAAGAAGTAAACCACACTTTAAGAAGTTTTTATCTTTTTCCTTCGAGCCGTGCTCGCTTCAGAACTTAGTCAGAAAAGTCGATAATTATAAAAAGAGAAGAATTAATAAGCAGAAAGAAAAGAATTAACAGAGTGTCGACCCCCTAAGGCGACCGAAAAGAATTATAGAAAAGTATAAAGAAGAAGCATCCGTTGCAGCCTCCTAACTAGAACCCCCTTCGAATCCGAACCGACAAAGGGCCATAAAGGGGGGGTTAACAGCTGAAGGTTAAATTTCCCCCCTTTTTTTAAACACATGATCAGATGTTTTTTGAAAGATTTCAACTAAAAACAATAAAAAAATAAAAAAATAAAAAAGAACAACTATCGCTGATTCTACATTCCTGAAAGCGATATAATTTCGTATTAGCACATAAGCACAATTTTGAGTACATGACTGAGTACGTATTAATTTTGGTTCATTACAATTACGATTACAATTACCAATTAATTCATATTCACTTATTATTGTTTTAATTACAATTCCATTAAAGTACATTCTTACATGATAAATTAAATCATTACATTTAATTACAATTTTAGCAAATTGTTAATTGACATATCTACTACTGAAATAATCTAAATAGGTGATACCATTGATATAATGAAGGGAGTTAACCGTTGTTCTATAATTTAAAGTTAACAATAATTACGCCAAATTATGTTAAATAATATTAGAACCTGGTTGGTTATCAGAGTTTGAAAGTCTAATTAGCCAACGATGAGGAAAGCGGAGGAAAATACGATATTTATGATAACGTAATACATAAGTAATACGGAATTTGAATGACAGTTAGGTAGAAATAGTAAGTACAAGTAATGAGAACGGGGATAACTATGTGACGTAAGCCAATAACGAACTAGTGGCCAGGCAGAGAAACAATACAGTATATTATAATAATATAACACATGATAATGTTATAAATTCGAATCAAAGCGAAAGGAGACCTTTTTTATCTTAGAAGCGTTCAAATTATGCTGTGATGAGTGGAATTTCTGATAATAACTTACTAAGCATTGTCTAGAGTTCACCTCGGGAGGTCAAATAATTAAAAATAAAAATGAAAAAAATAATACGAGAACGTTTTCGAACGAAGGCAAAAGTTTTGCGTTTCATAGATTGACACGAGTAAAAATAGACTAAGTTGATAGGGCATAAGTAGACAATAGGTAGATGAATGAATAAGTAACAAAATTAATAAAGGATAGCGGTCAAGCTAAAATATGGACGTATGGGGGCGGGGATGAGATGCAAGACAATTCATAATTAATTATAATAACTTTTATAACAACTGAAAAATGGATGATGGATACGACTAAACCATAGAAAGGGTAGATCGTAGGTTTGTGACACGAACAAAAATAGGAAGCTACAAGCAACATTATTATCCAAACTCGCGTTAAGCGATTTTGGTTCTTATGTAAAAATGGACATTCGAACATAAAACTATTGTTCATTGTTCACTTTTTACATATATAAAAAAAAATATATATATATATATATATATATATTAGGGTGATGCAAAAATCATGACCATCATGGATTT